>JADRCH010000361.1:387129-425226 GCA_019843965.1 Rhynchomys soricoides
ACCCATCCCCAACATGTCCATCTGTCCCACCTATCCCCACCATGTCCGTCCTGCCCACCCCCACCATGTCCATCTGTCCTGCCCACTCCCACCATGTCCATCTGTCCTACCATCCCCATGTCCATCCGTCCTGCCCACCCCCACCATGTCCATCTGTCCTACCATCCCCACCATGTTCATTTGTCCGACCCTAGAGCATCTATAGCAGCAGAGCACACCCAGTGGATGTGGACACTGGATCTTGCAGCAGGCCCAGGTGACCGAGACGATGGATGGGACAGGAGTAAGACTTACCAAACACTACATGCTTTCCATCCAGCCAATCACACTTGGAACACGTGATAAAGAACTGGCAGCCATTTGTACTGGGACCACTGTTTGCCTGACAGAAATAAAATACACCTACATTAAGTTTCTCTGGCCATTGTAGGTGACTTCCCACAAAGTCTGCAGCTCTAACTACAATCTAACTAAGCACCTATTATGAGCCCAGGCTAGACAAGGACACAGGATGAATAGGACAGAGTCACCACCCCTGAGAATCTATAAATTCTTTAATCAATGCAGTCATCTTAGTGTCCAGTTTTGTAGGTCCATCACATGGGTCCTAGGGATTGAACTCAGGCCATCAGACTGGGTGGTAAGCACCTTTACCCAGAGTCCCAGTGAGGTTTGTAATAGGAATGACTGTTCATCTAAAACAAGCAAACACAAGATTTAGTTAAGTTTTTAGGCTAGCGTACAAAGGCTTTAACTATGGCAAATATAATATATATTATGTATACATACGTTTTTTGTTGTTGTTTTGAGACAAGGTTTCTCTGTATAGCTCTGGCTAGCCTGAAACTAGTTCTGTAGTTTCTATCTGGCAAACCATGCTGGCCTTGATCTCAGAGATCTGCCTGCCTTTGCTTCCCAAGTGCTGGGATAAAAGGTGTGCACACCATCACCACCTGGCTCTTTTAAAATTTTTAAAAATTATGTGTGCATGTGTGTGTGTGTGTGTGTGTGTGCATGTACCTGGCGTATGAGGTTAGAGAATGGCTGTGTGAACTAGTTCTCCACTTCCACCTTGACATGGGGCTAGGACTGAACTCAGGTTCTCAGGTGTGTGCAGCACTGGTGCCTTTATCCTTTGTCTTCACTTGCTGAGCTGTCTCACCACACCCCTCTCCCTCCTTATAGAACTTAACGTAGTTAGTTGCAGATTAGTTACAACTGGACTATACTTACAAATTAGTTACCAGCTAAGAAGAGACAAATATCCTATGAAACCAGCTGTTGGAAGTGGTTTTGCAAGGCATTAAAATTTATTTACTTGTATATGTGTGTGCCTGTAGTAACTTTATGTGCACAACATTCATGCAGGATCCTCAGTAGCAGTTGTTAGCAGCCTCACGCAGTGCTGGGAACCAAACTTGGGTCCTCTGCAAGAACAGAAGTGATCTTACCACTGAGCCATCTTTCCAGCCCTTGCACTGTCCCAAATCTTTCACTGCTGAATTTTACTTTTCTTTTTACTAAGGGGAGAGGGGGTTAAGACAAGGTCCCACGTGACCTAAACTGTCCTGGAGTTCATTATGTACATAGTCCTGATCCTCCTGCCTCAAGTGCTAACTTATGCACCATGCTTCTTTTATGCAGTGCTGGAAACCAACCCAGGGCAAGCTGCTTGGGCACTCACGCAACTGTGCCCCACCCAAGCCCTGCTGAGAATTGGACACTTTGTAGCCACATTTCTTCCCCTTTCTTTCCTAGAAACTATTTGCTCAGAGGGAGTCTCATTTTGTTCTGTCCCCTTCCCTTCCCAACAAATAGGGTCTCATTTCTGTAGCCCAGGCTGGCACCAAACCATCAAACTTGTAGAGATCAGCCACCTGAGTTTTAGAATTACAAGAATGAGCTACCATGACAGCCTTGTCTCCCTTTTTTTGTGGTACTTAAATTAAGGTCTCACACACACTGGGCAACACACTAGCACTGACTTATGGCTAGTCCTGAGACAGAACAGAACTGCCCTTAACTCAAGATCCTCTGCCTCAGCCTCGCAAGCACAGAGACCAGGCATAGGCACCATGCCCAGTTTCAAAATAATCTTTACACTAACATACTCAATAACATAGTATGTATAAAAGAACAGGCTGAAATCATAACTACCTTTTGCAAATCCACTTTCACACCTCAAACCTGCAGTGCTACCTTGCAACAGTGTCTGTGTAACTATACAAAGATTTGGGGGTGTGGCCAGGGGGAAACAGCTTTAATCAGATGCATAATGAATCTGAAATGACCAGTTCTATGTGTAAGCATGAAGCAGCCAATGTCTGTGGCACCTCTAATCTGAGATTGTATATTATATTTTGGAAATCCCTTTGATCTTTCTTTTCTTTAACCATGCTGGGAATTGAATTTGGCTCCCCACACATACTAATAATCTAATCATTCAGGAAACAGAAGCAGGAGGATGGAGGCCAGTGAAGCCAGTTTGATCTATAGAGCTTCCAGATCAGTCAGAGCTACACAGTGAGATCATGTCAGTGAGATCAAAGAAAGCTGTGATGTTTGCACACATATTCCTGAGCATCTTGTGTATAAAAGGAAGAACTCTCTCCTGCCCCCACAAACCACCTAGGGTAGTCTGATGCTCTGCAATGGGCACAATTTGCAGGCCCACATTCATCCACCTCTACTCTGCTGTTCTCACAGAATCATTTGCTAGCAAACAGACTGAAACAGTCATACAACACATCTGTGTGGCTCAGGGACCCTCCCTCTGTTTCCATGGACACATCTTTATTCTTCCTTTCTGGTGTTGTAGCTCATGTTCAGGGAACAGCCTTGCAGATGACTCAGATTGAACTCCGGAACTCCATCAGTGGCTATGTGATCTTAGTTCACTGATACAACCTGCCTGTGCCTCAGTTTGCTCATTGTCTCAAAGTACCCATAGCTCTTGACTGTTATTCTCGTAACTGTTCTGTCACTCCTGTGCGTCTTTCTGTGGCAGGTGAGAAGGCCTTGAGATCAAGTGATCTGTCCCTGCCTTTGAAGAACTCACAAGGAGAAGGAAGCCAAGACAACTATGCTACAGAAGGCTCAGGTGCAGGCCTGTAAGCCCGGTTCCTTTGGAGGTTGAGGCAGGAGGACTGTTGAGCTCAGAATCTCCCTGGGATACAGAATGACTTCAAGGCCATCTTAAGCAATGGAGTAGGATCCTGCCTCAAAGGAAAAAGCAGAAAGTGGGCTGAGGGGCTGGCCAGAGGGTAAAGGCGATTGTTCCGTAAGCCTGACAACCTGAACTTAACCCCTTGAATCCATGGCAAGGAGAGAACTGACTTCCAAAGTTGTCCTCTGACCTCCACGTACCCCCACACTGGAAATATACACTCTCGACATTACGCACACATAAACTCACAATAATAAGTAAGCTGGCTGTGGTGGCCCTCGGGACATAGAGGCAGGTAGAACTATTTGAGTTTGAAGCCAGCCTTGTCTATATACCAAGTTTCATGCCAGTAAGAGTTACATGGTCAGATCCTGCCTCAAAACAAAACAAAAAGAGTAAAGTATTGCAAAGGGCTAGGCAGGACATAGCCTATCATGCATAAGACCCTGGGTCCAATCTCCAGCACTACAGAAATGGGAGAGAGTCAAGCAAAGGAAACACAACCTATCCTATCCCTGACTATGCCACTGTGTTTCTGTGTGGGCTTGGATTTTGCAGAGCCTATCCACTGGACCTAAAACGCTTTCCTCTTAAAGAGCTGGGTACAGAACTCCTATAAAGACTTAGATCTTTACTCTCTAGGAAGACTTCCTCTAGGCCATTAGGATCCTTGTATGTACCCTGAGGTGCCCTCACTTACTGCACTGATGGCATGAACTACACTATACTGGGCTGGTCACCTGCATGTGCATTTATTGTTAGATACTACATGTCACAATGGCAGGGATCATGTTTACATCCTTATGCTTTGCCCCGAGGCCTGACCTGGAGCAGCTGTGATGGAGTCTTTCATTTCATAAGTGCCTGAGAAGATGAGTGCAGAGGAGGTGAGCAGGGGAGAGAATATCCACGTAAATACTGGGACCAAGGAGGTAAGGACTGAGGCATCGATAGCGGGATGGGTAGCAGGGGTGGGAAGTGAGGGAGAGGAGGAGGGAGAGTGAGCAAGGTGAAGTGGGCAAGCAACGAGCAGAGGTGGGCTGGATGATGGTACGAGCAGGGATCAGGAACAGGGGAGAGATACCAAGATATGGGGACAGAAATGGTGAGCATGGAGAGGGAGAAAGCAGGTGCGGATCAGCTGCAGTCAGGATGCAGCTACGGCGGCGAGTGAACCGCGGCAACCAGGGCAACAAGCAGGTGAGCACCAGCCTTGGAGGCCTGCTGAACATGAGGCTAAAAGCCCAGTCTTGGTGCAATTAAAGACAGAAGCTCAGTTTGTTTTCTATAGCTGTTAGAACCCACCCAACAAAATCAAACCACACTAAGGAAGGAGGAGGGGCTAGGTGTAGGTGAGGCCTGATTCCAAGAGACAGAGGTGGGCCTCACAAGGCACCAGAAACCAGCCATTAATCTAACCCCAAATCTTAACTGAACCTCACTTACCATGGAAAGCAGGCCGGGAGCCGAGTGTCTAAGTTTAAAATTTTCATCTGCAAATGGACCCCGGTAAATACTGGCGACTCCAGTACCATCACCCTGAGTAGAGAAGAGACATATCAGTGGCCTGGAGTGCTGCGCACTCTGGAAACCAGATATTAAGGCCAGGGAGAATGGTCCAGTGGGTAAGGGGAGCTAGCCAGGCAGCTGTCCTAGCTGAACCAAGCAGCTTTTCATCTAGTGAAACCCTGTCTCGAGGCAGTGAGGTAGTGACTGACAGAGAACATTGGATGCCTTCTGCTGGCCTCCACATCCACAGGCTTGTACACCTGCATGCTCTGGAGCAAGAGCGTGCCCACACACGCACACACGTGCGTGCACACACACACACACACACACACACACAGGGTGCGTGGAGAAACACTGTTGTACTTTAAGCCTAGCTTTTAAAACTTCATTATTATTTACAAATTTATTTTATATTTTGGGATGATAATCACATCACTGCCCCATTCGCATTCTGCCCCAAACCCTCCCATGTACCCCTTCTTGTTTTTCAGATTCATGGAGCTGGAGTTACAGATGGCTATGTAGGTGCTAGGAATCAAACCTGGGTCTTCTGAAGAGTCAACAGTGTTCTTGACTACTGAGCCACCTCTCCAGTCCCCCAGATTTCCCAGTAGTACCACATAGTTGAAACACAGCCTAAGTGAAAGCAGGATTCAGCCTAAAACCTGCCATTGCAACCCTGTATAGGAGTTAAGATCTTTAAAGACAGGCTGGAGGGATGGCTCAGCGGTTAAGAGCACTGACTGCTCTTCCAGAGGTCCTGAGTTCAATTCCCAGCAACCACATGGTGGCTCACAACCATCTGTAATGAGATCTGATGCCTTCTTCTGGTGTGTCTGAAGACATTGACAGTGTAATCATACATAAGATAAGTAAATTTAAAAAAATTTTTTAAAAAAATCTTTAAAGCAGTGGGCTCATACATAAGATACATTTTAAAAAATTTTAAAAAATCTTTAAAGACTCACAAAAATCTTACTAAAGTTACATCTAATTGAGTAAGAACGACTCTTGGACAAAAGGAATTAGTAACATACCCATGTAAACAATGTTAACAGTACAGAAATAGCATGCAGAGGTGGGTAGGTAAGGAAAAAGTAGATTTAAGAAAGAAATATTTGGGGATGGAGAGATGGCTCAGCGGTTAAGAGCACTGACTGCTCTTCCAGAGGTCCTGAGTTCAATTCCCAGCAACCACATGGTGGCTCACGACCATCTGTAATGGGATCTGATGCCCTCTTCTGGTATGTCTGAAGACAGCTACAGTGTACTCACATATATAATATAAAAATAGATCTTACAAAAAAAAAAAAAAAAGAAAT
This sequence comes from Rhynchomys soricoides, assembly GCA_019843965.1. Lineage (NCBI taxonomy): Eukaryota > Metazoa > Chordata > Mammalia > Rodentia > Muridae > Rhynchomys > Rhynchomys soricoides. The sequence continues at coordinate 393,127 of JADRCH010000361.1, forward strand.
ATTCTAGCTTATTGGCTACACTCCAAGGCTACGATGGGGACACAAATAGTGTCATCAAATAAAAGTCATGGTCTTTTTTTAAGAATGGATCTGCTGGGCTACCTCAGCAAGCAGAGCAAACGCCCTTTAAACCCCCTATCTCTCCTGATCTGATCCCTTGCTTGCTAACCAGCTTGTGACTAAAGCCTTAGCTTTCAAAAGGAAAAGAGAAAGAAAGACCCACAAAAGCAATCAAACAAAAACTGTTTTAGACAGTGACAGAAGACGTGGAAGGAAAAAACGGGAGACAGAAGCAGTCAGCTCCCTTCCTTTTGGGGGAAAAATTGCAGCCAATTTCAAAGTTTTCTGTGAACAATGAATGTGGACCATCTCGGATCACCTATAGGTATGCCAGCAAAGTCCAGTTTCTAGTTACAAAAAGCTAGGGTTTGGACAATAGAAGTTTATGATTCAAGTTGAGTATTGTTATGTGTTCTAAGAACACAGGCGGTGGTAGCCAGCAATTCTACAGTACAGCCCCATGCCCATGCTCGCTCCACTTAACTTAGCTATTGTTCTTAAATCTCAAGACTGGGGACCGGCCAGAAAAAATAACAAAGAAAAGAAGCAGTACTTACATTAACAAAATCTCCACCCTGAATCATGAAATCCTTTATGACCCTGAAACAAAGTTAAAAAAAAAAAATCCACCCTGAGGAAAGATTCAGTGATTCAGTCACTGAAGTGGTAGATTAGCATTTATTCTGAGTTCAGTGTTTATCACTAAGGCTTAGAGAAGGGTGAGAGCAGTTTTAACTCAGGGCACCTCTGAGTTGATCTTAGGTGTTTGAGTTAGCACCTGAACAACAGAAAGAGGCTAAAACCTGGCAGTGAAGAATCATCAACATAGTCACCAAAGCAACAAACAAACAAACAAAAAACATGTCAAGGGCTTAATGCAATTTGGAGAAAAAGAACAGCAGCAAATCTATGTGAATGGACTACTGCAGGCACGCGCGCGCACACACACACACACACACACACACACTGCCTCAATGGTGTTATCTAGTATACCCAGGTGTGGTTCTTAGCTTTGCTTAGCCTCCATTTACTTCTTCAAAGAATGTGGGAAACACATTCCATCTCACAAAGTACTGGGGAGGATCACAGACTGTAGCTCTGAGAAGCCCTTGATATGGGAGACATGGACATTTTCAGGGTTAAAATGGAGTAACTTCTGTCAAACTCTAGCAAAAATAGGCAAGTATAGGAAGCCAGGAGATCATAAAGGCAAGGTTCCTACAGACTGCCTGGTGACAGTAATTATATATTGCAAAGCCTCTGCTAAAGTCATAACCTGGAGCCAGGGAGATAGTTCAGTGGGTAAAGTGCTTGCTGTGCAGCCTAAGGATCTGAGTTTAGATCTCCAGCACTGACATAAAAGCTGGGCACAGGAGCAACAGAACAGGTACTGAACAGGTACAGAGTGCTTTCCTTGGCATTGTTTCTACAATACAGTATTAAATTCAGGGATGACTTAAGGCACTGTGCACAGGCTACATGGTGCTGAGTACTGAATCCAGGGCCTTATGAATGCTGGGCAAATTCTCTACCACCAAGCTACAGCCTCAGCCCTGAACATGCCATTCAAAACAACAGACTTGCAGGGCAATGGTGGCCCTCACCTTTAATCCCAGCACTTCGGAGGCAGAGGCAGGCGAATTTCTGAGTTGGAGGCCAGCCTGGTCTACAGAGTGAGTTCCAGGACAACCAGGACTACACAGAGAAACCCTGTCTCGAAAAAACAAAAACAAAACAAAACAAAAAACCCAGACTTAATCCTCCACAGGTTTTGTACTCAGGTGTACGGAGACCAAGCGATGACTGCATTTCCAGTTTGCCAAAAACCTTCCTTACCTGTGGAAGGTGCTACCTTTGTATCCTATGGGAACACCATCTTTTCTGTAAACAAAAAGGAAGAGACTTGGAATGATGAAAAATAATCTTGGGTCTTTTCCATTTAGGATACACTAGAGGCTAAAAGGACTCTCATTAAGATCTGGATGGGAGAAGAGAGATAAAGAACACATCCAAGGAGTCACCCTCTCTCTGCATATCATCTTCCATTACTCAAGACCCGTTCATGGTTCTCCAATACCCTCACCAAACGTCCAGGGCACCCTTCAGGAGTAGGCGAAGAAGTCAAACACATCTGAGACTGACCTGAACTCTCCAGTGCAGAACTGCCTAAAAGGAAAGAAAGAGCAAACGATTCAGCCGCCATACCATCACTGCTTGGAACACCTCTAATTTCTGGAGAGGGGAGTTCAAACACTGGATCCACTAACTAACTGATTGGGCGGATGTCAGGGCATGTGGACTAGTGATTTAAGTTGATATGGGATCGGCCAAAGTCGGTAGCTATTAGGTCAGCGCAAACCAGAGCACAGAGCTCCAAGGCAATGAATAGATGGACAGGGGCAGACATGGCAAAGACTGACCAGAGGCCGGCTTCGGGCTCAGCTCTGGTTCACTTGGAGCATACCCTTACCTAAAGTTCTCTGCCGTCTTAGGCACCACGTCTGCAAAGAGCTCGATCTTCATGCGACCGACTTCCTGCAAAAAACGGGAGACGCAATACTCAGCCCACGATCTCGGTCCACGCAGCTCGGAAGCTCCCACCTCCGCCGCCTGGTCCAGCCTATCTCGGGAGGGCTAGAAGGGCTCCCTCGGCTGCCTCCCTTACCCGAGCCCAGCCAGCCTGTCCAGGCCTGCCCAGGCCCGCTGGGCTGCCCGCACCTCACCTGGCCACCAATGCTGACATCAAAGAAGACCACTGGATTGACTGGACTTGAATTTGCCACCGCCATGGCTTTGACCCGGAAGTAGAAGCCTGGCTTCCGGTGGCAGGGCCCGGGAACTTCATCTAAAGCGCAGACGCAGTGGAAACAGACCGCGGTTGCGCCCCGCCCCGGAAGTGTGGCACGCGCTGAGGTAGTTGGGAATGGCACTTTTTTCTCTGAGCTGGTCGCAGCTGAAGGAAGGAAGCGCAGGCACATTTGTCAAAGTCTATGGGGCTCCCCACTCGTATGACTGTACAAGTGCAATACAAATGAATCTTCTGCAGACAGCATTTCCTAAGCAGTCACACTTGGTGTCCCCTGCCACTGCCCATGAGAGGACCACCCTCTGGGTCACCTTCCATGTTTTAAAATGGTTTGTTATGTAGCCTGGCTCAGTCGGGATGCTGGGAGTGTAATTTTATTTTTTTATGATTGTAAATTTATTTTTTAATTTTATTTATTCGCTTTACATCCTCATCGCTGCCCCCTCTCTCAGTTTCTCCATCCCCTTCTCCTCTGAGAGGGTAGAGACCCTCTCTGGTTATCTCTCCACCCTGGCACATCAAGTCTCTGCAGGGCTGGGCTCATACTCTCCCACTGAGTCCAGACAAGGCGGCCTAACTAGAAGAAATGATTTCCACAGCCCGGCAATAGCTTTTGGGAAAGACCCTAATCCAGTTGTTCGGGACACGTGAAAACTGAGTAGCACATCTGCTGTGTGTGTGCACGCGCCCAGGGAAAAGAGGTGGGAGGAGAGATTCCCCTTGTGTATGCTCTTTGGTTGGGGGTTCAGTCTCTGAGCCCCAAATGTCAAGGTTACTTGACTCTGTTGATTTTCCTGTGGAGTTCCTATCCCCTCTGAGGCCCTCAATCCTTCCCCCAACTCTTCCATAAGAGTTCCCAAGCCCCATCCAATGTTTGGTCTCTGCATCCCTTTGAGTCAGCTGCTGGGTGAAGTCTCTCGGAGGAGAGTCATGCTAGGCTCCTGTCTGCAAGCACAGTGGAGTATCATTAATAGTGTCAGGGATTGGTGTTTGCCCATGGAATGGGTCTCTAGACTAATTTCATTTCTGTCCCAAGCTTCCAGCTCATTTCCCACAGACAGCTGCAGGTTTTAAAACAACCTTTGTGCTACCAAAGACCAGGAAGTACTCTTACCAATTACCCTTCTGCCTCTGTTTTGGAGGTCATTCGGCTGCTGTACCCTTTATGGTCTTTTTTTTGAAACATATTTTCATCTTAAAAAAAATTTTTTTTTTTTTTATTTTGAGACAGTCTTGCTGTGTATCAAAGGTTGGCTTTGAACTCGCCAACTTCCTATCTCAGCCTCCCAAATGCTGAAATTACATACGTGGATTGCCATATTCTTTTGGAACTGGGGCTGAAGAGATGGCTCAGGAGGACCAGAGTGTTCCAACACCCATGTGACAAACTGGGTACCCTGCACATGCCTGTGCACCCAGCTTCAAGGAGGGTGTATGTTCACTGGGGCTTACTGGCTTCCAACCTCTCAGAGAAAATTGAAAGCCCAGGTTGAGGGATAGACTCTGCTTCAACATAATAGATGGTAGATGACAGAAGTTATTTGATGTCCTCAGTGTTTGCACAGGTGTGCATACCTACACACATGCACTTGCATGCATTATTTATATATTAATCCTAAAAACTACAGAATTTGAGGAAAATATTCAGCATCAAACTTCACCTCTACATGAACATTCACCCTCAAAAAAAATGTATTTAAATGAATGTTTTATTGCTAGTCAATGGTGGAACATGTCTGTAATCCCAGACCTCTGGGGGCAGAGACAGGCAGATCTCTGAGCTGGTCTACAAGAGCGAGTTCCAGGACAGCCAGAGCTATACAGAGAAACCCTGTCTTGAAAAATAAAAAAAAAAGTATAATATGATACAATTACTTCAAAGAGCTATTGACACTTGATAGCTGCTGGAGGAAGGGGAATCAGATTGCTTTAATAGTGTAGTTTAGAAGGAAACACAGCCAAGAATATATGGGCAGCACAAATTGGTTTTGCTGAGCTTTAGAAAGGAGAGAGAACACCAAATTGGGTAGGTAGGGAAGCAGGGTGGATCTGGAGTAAGTTCTCAAAGATGTAATGGAAAATTCAAATCAAAATACGAGTATTAGCAGCATATGGTGGAACATGTTTGTAATCACTATTTGGGAGGTACAGGTAGGAAGATCAGGAGTTCAAGGTCATCTTCTGGGTCAAACCCATCGAGTTTGAGGATAAACTGACCCTGAGATAACAGGAGATGTTATTTCAAAAGTTCCAAAACAAGGGGCTGGTGAGATCGCTCAGCAGTTAAGAGCGTGGGCTGTTCTCCCCGAGGACCCAGGTTCAATTCCCCGTGTCCATCTGTCTCAACTGTCTGTCATTTAAGTTCCAGGTGATCAGACACCCTCTTATAGCCTCTGGGGACACCAGACATACAAACATACCACCACTACACATGAAAATTTTTATTTTAGTCCCCAAAGAAACACATACGTGAATAAGGACAATAAGGGACTAAGTGCAAAGTGAATGAGTTGCCCTGACAGTGCCTGGTTAGGTTGCAGGTGTCGTCTTCTCACTGCACCCGCTGCCCCTTGCGTGGCTCTAAGTAAACCTTTCTGTCGCATGGTCTAAAAGGTGAATTTATTCACCACCGGCCACTTCCTTCCATACTACGACCAATGCTTTGCTTTTCTGTACACAAATCTTGTCTGGTGGAGTATTACTAAAGCTACTTTTTAAAAATCTTCAGACCTGGAGAGATGGCTTAGTGGTTAAAAGCACTGGCTGCTCTTTCAAAGGACCAGGTTTGATTCCCAGCACCCATATGGCAGCTCACAACTGTCTGCAACTCCAGTTCCAGAGGATCTGATACCCTCACACAGACACATGCAAGTAAAACACCAATGCACGTAAAATGAAAATAAATTAATTAAAAAAATCTAAGCGCTGGAGAAATAGCTCAACAGAGGACAGGGGTTCCATTCCTAGCACCCACATGACACAGCTGTCTGCAACTCCAGTCTCAGAAGAACCAATGCCCTCTTCTGGCATATGCACAGAGTATATGGACACACTCGCAGAGAAAACACCAATAGACAGAAAAGAAAAAAAATTAAAAAAAACATTATCAATAGGTATATCAAACAATAATTCCATTTTTGAAAATTTTTAATGACTGCTTAATAGGTGATTTTGAAGAATCCTTGATGACATCCAGGGTGTTCTGTGAGACTTCTCCAGCTCAGTTTGCACCTTTATATCCAGGCTCTGAGTTAGTAGGCATGATTAGTACTGTTTTAGAACCAGGGAGGTCATAGTTCTGGCTTTTGGTCTCCTTGTGTGTTCTCTTTTAGAGAAGTCACATTTATATATCCACTTTCTGAATCCTGTGAGCATGAAAGAGGCTCAGGGGACTTGGGGATTGCTGTTGCTCCTCCCGATTTATGCAGCTCAGTCTCCTGGAGATTTTCAGCTGACAATACCAAACCTGTCCCTGAGAAACTGAGAAAGGCCATGTGTGAGGACATACATACACCTTCCTAGTAGAAGCTTAGGGCTATGAGTCTACAGCACTGAAAGGACTTTAGCACTTTACAGCTGTCAAATCAAAGAAAAGGACAAAATAAAAGTTACTGGAGGCCTGTGCTCCTGGATTAGCCTCTGCCTGAAATTGGTATTCTGTAGGACTGGAAAGCCGATGAGGCACAGACTGCATATAGAGTCTAAAGCCAAATGTACGCAGAGAGAGAGAGAAAAAAAAACCCAAACAAACAAAAAAACTAAAACCGGCCACTTCGAACCAGTAAGGAGCCATCTCGGGTGTGCAGTTAATGACAGTCTTGACGTGTGTAACTCACCTGGGGTTTTGTAAAGACGGTATCTTTTTGAGTATTTCAAATGCAGCCTTGTCAATAATTATTGTTTCCTAAAAGAAGATAATATATCTTTAAAAAGATATAATTATTTTTGCTTTGTGTGTGTGAGTGTGTGTGTGTGCCTGTCTGTCTGTCTGTGTGTATGCTATATATATGTGTGTTAGATCCCCTGGAACTAGAGTTACAGAGGTGGCTGTTGAGAGGCCAAACCTACTCCATTTTGTGACAGGCCTTCATCTTAAAGAAAAAAAGCCTGAGAATCTGACCTGCAGCAGAACCCTAGCTATGCCCATGTACCAGGAAGGACCCCACGGCTTGTTCTTGGCCAGAGTTACTCCTTAGCTACTTCTTAGCAACAGTTAATCAAAGATTAGTTTGATTGTTTCAGATGTACTTTCGGACTGTTTGTGATTATGCACGGTCTTGCTTCAGAGCACCCACCAGTCAGCTTACAATAGTCATTCAGTTAGATACTTGCCAGGATAGACCCCCCTCCCCACTTACTTCCATTTCCTATAAAACCTTGTCCTGCTGAGAGTTCAAGGCTGCTCCACCTTTCCTTCCATCCTGATGTGCCAGGATTGGGTTGGAGGAGAGCCCAAGCCTGAGCTTGTAATAAAGAGCCCCTAAATGCCGTTACGTCAGAAACGGCTCCTTGATGGTCTTTTGGGGTTCACGAACACTTCCTGGCACAACACTGTGAGCCACCTCATGTGGGTGCTGGGAAGTAAACCCAGGTCCCCTGCAAGAACAACGGTTACTCTCGTCCCCTGAGCATCCAGGGTGGTGCTCCAGCCCTATTCTGTCTTTATCATGATAAGCTGATGGCAATAAGATCCTACAGTTTACAGTGTATAGATAAAGATACAGAAAACTGATCTACCGCTGCCAATGGCACAACATACTTCGAGCAATACAAAGTATAAAAGGGTACGGAATGAATACTTGCCTGCCCTCCTTCCCTGCCACTATCTCCTCCCCTTTCTCGCCTCTCCCTTTTTGCCCTTCTTTTCCTCTTTCCCCTTGTCCTCTCCATTCTCCCCTCTGCCTTCCCCCTGCTATCCTATCCCTTATCTCACCTCATATCATATATATATATATATATATATATATATATATATATATGATATGCGAACACACACATACGTTCTACATATTTACTGCATATATGTTGTGCTTGACTACATCTGGAATGAACTGTAGGGTAGTACACACCTTTAATCCCAGGAGACCGAGGTAAACAGGTCTCTGAGTTCAAGCCCATCCTGGGACAAAGCAAGTTCCAGATCTAGGCATGGTGGCATGCACCTTTAATCTGGGCCACACCTTCTGCTGGAGGCCTACATAAGGACATTGGAAGAAGGAAGACTCACTCTTTTTTTTTTTTTTTTTTCAAGACAGGGTTTCTCTGTGTAGCCCTGGCTATCCTGGAACTCACTCTATAGATCAGGCTGGCCTCGAACTCAGAAATCTACCTGCCTCTGCCTCCCAAGTGCTGGGATTAAAGGCGTGCGCCACCACTGCCGGGTTGACTCACTCTTCTTTATGTGCTTGCACTTACTTGCCAGCATATCTGTTGGAACCTAATTCTTCAGGATTCCAGCTTATAGCGAAGATCAGCTGAAGCAACTAGTCTCTTGGAACTGATCAACCACTAGACTTTTGGACTTCCCATCCATAGCTACCCACTGTTGGGTTAGTTGGACTACAGACTGTAAGTCATTACAATAAATTCCCTTAACATATAGGGACATTCCGTAAGTTCTGTGACTCTAGAGACCCCTGGCTAATACATATGTATATATTGCTGGGGAGCAAACCAAGAGTCATGTGTGTACCAGGCAAAGCACTATATACCAACTCAACTATATCCCTGGCCCAACACTTTTTTTGACGGGGGTCGGGGGGAGTGGTGAAGACTGAACCAGGGCTTTGAGTATTCCAGACAAGCATCCCACCACTAATCTATTTCCTGCACTTTCTTGATTTCGTCCTTTTCCCATGACATTTGTTTGTTTATTTATCTGTTTCTGTGTGTAGAGGTCAGAAGATATCTCATGGGAGCTGGTTCTCTCCTTCCACCACGTGCATCCCAGGATGGAACTCAGTTGTAAGGCTTGGCAACAAGCATCTTTACCCACTGAGCCATCTTTGCTGGATTACTGCTTGATTTCTTTTTCATGTAACTCGATGGTAGTGTACTGAAACGAAGTATTTGATTTTTCTGTTGCATTCCTTTCTTGCTCTAATAGACTTATTTTAGAAGGATTACGGAGTGGTTATGGTTTTCTGTACTCAAGATCATATCAGCTCACAGGGATAATTTCACCTCTTCTTTTTCTATTTGGAAGCCACTGTGTCATTACCAAATTACCCTGTCAAGGACTTCCAGCGCTGCCCTGAACAGAAGTTGTCAGAGCAGAAATGTCTTGTCTTGTTCCTGACCCTAGAATGAAACCTCTCAGCTTTTACCCCTAAGTTCCATGTCAGCTGTGTATTTGTCAAACATGGCCTTTATCATATTGGGGTGCATTCCTTCTATGTCCTTTTTTTTTTTTTTTGTGAGCTTCATGACTTTACAAATAAAATGGTTCCCCCTAGAAAAACCGATTAAAGCTGGCCATGGTGGCTCATGCCTATAATCTTAGCACTCAAGAGGCTGAGGCAGGAGGTTCAGTGTGTATTTGAGGTTAATCTTGCCTATACAGTGTGTTCCTGTCCACTCATGGATATAGAGTAGGGGACTTTGTCACAATCCTTCCCCAAACCAGTAGAGCCGATGATGATAATGATGATGATGACAAAATGAAAACAGAGATGAACACAGACCAAATTTTACATAGGTTTACTGGCTTCCCTGAACTGGACCACAACTCAACCTTTGATATAGGCCAAATAATTCATGCAAGAAATTTTCAGCAGGGGGCAGGAGAGATGGCTCAGCAGTTAGGAGCACTGACTGCTCTTCTAGAGGTCCTGAGTTCAATTTCTAGCAACCACATGGTGACTCACAACCATCTGTAATGGGATCCGATGCCCTCTTCTGGAGTGTCTAAAGACAGCCATAGTGTACTCATATACATAAATAAATAATTCTAAGAAGAAGAAAAAAGGAAATTCCCAGCAATTCTGAGGGGAATGATAAGTTTATATATTGTTTGGTTTTGTTTTGTTTTCTTTGATTTTGTTATCTTTTTATTTTATGTGCATTGGTATTTTGTCATATCCTCTAGAAGTGGAGTGATAGACAGGTGTGAGCTGCCATGTGGGTGCTGGGATTGAACCCAAGTCCTCTGGAAGAACTCAAAGAGAGTTAAGTGCTCTTAACTGCTGAGCCATCTCTCCAGCCCCTTAAATATTGTTTTTGTACAAGAGATAAAACATCGCTGGCAGTGGTGGCGAACGCCTTTAATCCCATCACTTGGGAAGCAGAGACAGGTGGATTTCTGAATTTGAGGCCAGCCTGGTCTACAAAGTGAGTTCCAGGACAGCCAGGTCTATACAGAGAAACCCTGTCTCGAAAACAAAACAAAACAAAAACAAAAGAGAGAGAGAAAGAGAGAGAGAGAGAGAGAGAGAGAGAGAGAGAGAGAGAGAGAGAGAACATCACATCTTAAAATTCAGGATATTCTAAAGGGAGGGGAAACATGCCATCCTGTAGGGAAGTGCTTTAAATTTAGGACTTGAACAACTCATAAGCTTCAGGAAGTCCCTGAAACTGACCAGATTCACTAGTCTCCTTAGTCTCCAAGATGATATACTATAAGGACTAGTAAGAGACACAATGAGAGCAGCTGAGCTGCCTGGAAGGGACTCTCCAGCCTGTTGAGCTGTCTGCAGGTTGTATGGTGTGCTCCATGAGCTTTCATGAGCTGTCACCCTTGGTGGGATGGCTTTTGGTGATGCAGATGTCTTTGAGTCATTTCTTCTCCTGGAAGTAACCCTCAATCATGCTCCTACAAATAACCCTAACAAGCTTATTGATTTGCCAAATGGGCTTTGATAATATCTGTTCTTTGGTCTGTTGTTGATTCCCTTCTGGGGTTGTAACAGAACCCCATTCCTCAGCACAACTGACCCCATGACAGAAGTACCATTCAGGCCATAAAACTCAGCATGTACACGGCACAACCTGCATAAACAGAAACAAAGGCCTAATCCAATAATGTTCATAGTTCTGGGGGAAATCTCTGAATGTACTAACCTTGCCTTTTAGCTTCTGTTGTTCTGAGTCTGGCTAACTGTTCCTGTTAACTGAAGTATGTCAACCAAAGACATGTTTTTTGTGCTGAAAAGCTCTTCCTGAGAAAGGCTCAGAGCTACATTGGGACCCTAAATACCCAGTATAGTCGCCCGCTGGCTAATAAAGCCTTTGTTGTTGTTGTTGTTGTTGTTGTTGTTGTTGTTGTTGTTGTTGGAGTAGGGGTTGGGGGTTTGAGGCAGGGTTTCTCTGTGTAGCCCTGGCTGTCCAGGGACTCTCTTTATACCACGCTGTCCTGGAACTCAGAGATCCATTTGCCCCTGACTCCTGAGTGCTGGGATTAAAGGTGTGCCCCACCATCACATGGCTTTTTTTTTTTCCAAGTCAGAGGATTTGGTTCTTTCCTCCCCATATGGGTTCCAGGAACTGAACTCGGGTCCTTCTTTAGGCAAAGGCTACCCTATCAGCCTTCTTGGTTGTTGTTGTGGATGTTGTTGGGTTATTGTTGATTGGTTGAGACAAAGTCTTATGTATCCCAGGCTGGCCTTGAAATCCTTAAGTAGCAGAAGTTAGTCTTGAACTCCTAACCCTCCTGCTTTAGCCTCCTCTGTTCTAGGATTACAGGTTCGAGCCCTCATGTCCAGCCTCCATGTAGTCTTGTGACTTGTAATCTTATCATAGTCATTCACAAGTGTCCGTCTTTCTGTACTGGGATGAAGATATATGAAGACACAGACTCCCTTGGTGTTCCAGGACCTAGTCCAGTTCCTGGAGTTAATGGTTGAAGAATGAATGGAGTGAGAAAGAACTCACTCAAGCAGAGACACTATTGGCAGTCAGGTCACGTAAGCTGGTAATTCTGCTTCTGATGACGACTGGTAAACACCTCATATAGCTAAGACATAGTCATCTTTGTGGTAATAAACAAGATGCAGGTCCTATAGCTGTAGAGCCAATAACTAGATCTGTGGAGAAGCATCTTCTGAAGGGACGCCTTGCAGGTGATCACACCAGGGAAAGGAGGAAGTAGCCCTACCCCAGATCTATCATCTGATTCTGCTTACTGAAGTCTCACTTTTCCAGCCAGACTCTGAACCTTGAGCCCATAGTATCCCCTGTATTTCTCCTTGGCTATTTGTCTGTTTGAATTTGGTTTGCTTGTTTGTTTGTTTGTTTGTTTTGAGACAGGGTTTCTCTGTATAGCCCTGGCTGTCCTGGAACTCACTCTGTAGACCAGGCTGGCCTCGAACTCAGAAATTCGCCTGCCTCTGCCTCCCAAGTGCTTGGATTAAAGGCGTGTGCCACCACTGCCCTGCTCTGTTTGAATTTGGAACATACTTGTTTATCTCTGACTCAGTTGCTCTCCTCAGTCTTGACTCATTAGCAGACTAAACTGGCTTCACTCAACCTTTCTGAGCCTCGGATCTGCTGTTCATTTTCTCTAATCAGGGCCAGAGCAATATGCTGCAGACAGGTTTGTTCTGAAGGAGGCATATCTGAGAAAGCATTTAGCATCCATTCATTCTCAAAGCATGAGTTTCTGTCTGCAGATATGATCAAGTATGAACTATACCTGTCCACAGGTACAGTCACGTGTGAGCTAGGCCAGTCCTCAGATGTGGTCATAGATGGGCTACAGTTCTTGCCCTCTGAGGCCTCACAGCTAAGTTACTGACCTAGAGAAGATGAAGGGCAACAGCAATGTAGCACACTTACAAAGATGCTCAGAGGGCTATATGGGTGGCTTTGGGACTGCTCAGGATAAAAGTGTTATGAAAGTTAACCCAGTGATGAGCAGGACTCACCAAGATCAGCCAGGGGTCTGCTGCCCCATGTGCCTTGAGGAGCTGCTCTACCACAGCTCACCATGCAGCCAAGAGCAGGCTGTGGCAGGGGGAACCAGCAAGCCAAACCTTAGAGTCAGGACCTAATACAAACTGCACATCCTACCTCTTCTCTGCGAATCTGGATGCTTCTTACAATTTGCTCCAAGAGGCCAATTTGCTGCATGAGCCGGAGGCAGTTCTCCTGCAACTGCTGGTTTTCTTTGTCCAGTAAAAATGTCCTAAATATGGCACAAATTGGAGGCATAGCTAGAAAATGCTTCCCTTTCTCCCTTCCTCCCTCCCTTCCTGTCTGTGCAGGGATCGTGCATGCTAAGCACGTGCCTATCCCTGCTATACAACTCTTCCTCTCCATGACACTCTCTCTGATGCCACAGAGGCTGAAAACAGAAGACAGCAGAACAAGACTCGCAGTATGGCCAGAAGCACTCCCAAACAGTCTCAGACCCACCCATGCCCTGGGTAGAGAGACCCCCCCCCCCCAGAGCCCAGGGGCCCATCCACTGCACTCACTTGCTCTGGAATGCAGATATTGTAGACTTGTTGCTGCAAATCAGTTCTTCTTGATTTGTGACTTGTTCTAGAAGCTTCCTTTTTTCCAGGAGGAGGATGTCATTTTGGGTCATGATCTGGCCCTGGAACACTTTCTCCTAGGGAGAGGGGGAAGGACATAAAGATGTAAGAGCTTCAGCCTGTGCCCAGGTCTTTATAGTAACTCCAGAAACTCTTGCTTTAGCTCTTTCTGGCCCCTGAATCTGTTGGCATCCTTTTGGCATCATCCTTAGTTATATTAGATGCCTCCTGTTTGTGTTGTTTACTTTAAGGAATGCACACACTCACAATTAAAGCTACCTTGGCACTCAGTCTCTAGGAAGAAACAGTTGTCTTCACTGTGTTTTAATTTCAACAGGTATTAAAGCACCAGCAAGTGCAACAGAATTCTGTGCTCTGCACTGAAATCTTCTCCCTGGATACACTTCCATCTACTTTGTGGATATTTTGTTGTTGTTGTTCTGAACAGTGACTTGTTATACATCCTAGGGTGATACTCTTGCCTCAGAATCTTAAGGGCTGGCGTTACAGGCAGGTGCTATGGTGCTCTACTCGCTGTGTTCTCTTTTCTTTCTTTCATTCATTCACTCACTCATTCATGCATGCATGCATTCATTCATTCATTTTAAACAATTAAATGGGTGTGTACCACAATGTGTATGTGGAGGTCGGAGTATAAGTTGCAGGAATCAGTTCTTTTTGAGGACCCTATGGGTCCTGAGGTATTGAATTTAGGGCTAACAGGCTTGGCATCAAGTGTCTTAGTACCTTTGCCCACTCTGAGTCATCTGGCTGTCTGTAGTTATATTCATTTTTAGACAGAGGGAGAAATAAAAGAACTTAGCCTCCTTACCATAACTTAGACAAATCAAATTACCATGTACCTAGTGGCTTTGCATGGCAGGAGTTTATTTTATCACAGTCCTAGGAGGGTAGAAATCTAGAATCAAGATGCTGCCAGGGTTAGTTCTGGAGACTGAGAAGGTCTCCCTGTCCGGACTGTCAGGGCCTTGTGCATGTTAGGCAAGAGCTCCAGTGTTAGGCCCTGAGCCCTCACAGGAATACCATTCCAAAGCCGCCTCCTGTTGCATGGTTGCCAGGCATCCTCCATGTTCTCTGGCTTACAGACACATCCGTCCATTCTCCACCTCTGTTCTCATGGGGTGTTCCATCCCATGGGATACGTCCTGGTCTTTGCTTCTGTCACTCCTCTTGCAAAGATTCAGGGATATCAGACTTAGAATTCACTTGTATCTAGGACAACCTTGTTTTAACTGACTACACTTGTAAAGACGGGATTTCCAAATTGGCAGGTTGCATCTGATATTCTATGGAAGGACATGAATTTGAGGGACACTGTCTAATCAAGTTCATGAACACATACACACGAAAGACTATTTTTTAAAAAATATTTATTTTTATTGTGTGTACCACATACATGGCTGGTGCCCAATAAAACCAGAAGAAGATGTCAGAACCCATAGACCTGGATTAAAGGATCATTATGAGCTACCACAAGAGTTCTTGGAACCAAATCTGGGTCTTCTGTAAAAGCTGCAAGTGCTCAAGTACCATGTGGTTGCCGGGAATTGAACTCAGGACCTCTGGAAGGGCAGTCAGTGCTCTTAACAACTGAGTCATCTCTCCAGCCCTGCTGCAAGTATTCTTAATCCCTAAGCTATCACTCCAACTCCAGGACTGATGTTTCCACTTGAAGGTGAGGCAATAATAAATCACTACAAAGGAATAGCTTCAGTATCCTATTTGGGTTAGCAACCCTAAAAGTCTTGCAGGTCCTAAGAGATTCCTCACATTTGGGCTGCTGGGGCTAACTCAGTAAAGTGCTTCCTTTGTAAGCACAAGGCCCTGAGTTTGATACCCAGAACCCACCTAAAAATCCTGGGCATGGCTGTGAGGGTTGTAACCCCAGGGTGGTAAAGAGGCAGGGATCCTTGGGTGCTTGCTGGCAAGTCTCATTGGTGAGCACCAGCCCAGTGAGAGAAAGGAAGGAGGCACACTGTGCTCTGGGGGATGACCCCTGAAGTTGTCTCCTGACCTCCACATGCACCTGCATACAAGCAAACATCCACACACATGCATGCACGCACATGCGTGGGCACACACACACACCCCCCACACATATACACATTACACATATACACATTACACACACATACACCAATGTGCACACATATATACACATGCATTAAAAATAGAAAGAATTCCCCACACGGAAGGGTGGAAGATGGTAGCAAAAATGAAAGCTGGGGCTGAGAGAAACCATGAGTAACGAATGAGAAGATGAATTCTCAGACTGCCGACCGCTAGAGGGGTCACTGCACCCTCTTTTTTTTTTTTTTTTTTTCTTACCATTTCAATTTTCTGTTGCAGTTTCCCAGTTTCATCTTCAAGTTCTTTAATCCTCTTATTCCGTATTTCTAACTCGTGAGTTAGACGGTCCTTGACCTTTTGAAGCTTGGCTTTGTGGCAGTGGTGTTTGTCTTTGTAGTTTCTATAAAAGCCAAATTCAGGATAAGCGCACTGGAATACAGGTAGATCCGTTGGTCTCCTTGGGATATGACCTAAGGACCTAGTGTGGAGGCTGGCTTGCCTCACATCTTCTTCACCTATGTGAGGGATGAGTCTAGAATAATCCCCTCTCTTCAGTCAGCCCTGTGAACTCAAGCCTCTGGCTTACCTTGGTTTGAACTGATGACTCTTTAGTGTCTGAGTTTAATTTAGGAAACTCCTGCGCCTTTGCATCCCTGATGTAGGAATTCTGAATCCTGCTCCACTGATGAAAATTATTATTTCTATTTTTCTAGGTTCCTGGCTATACTGCTTTGTTTTGTTTTGAGACAGGGTCTCACCATATAGCCCTGGCTGACCTGAAGCTTTCTATGTAGACCAGGCTGGCCTTGAACTCAAAGGGATCTGCCTGCCTCCGCCTCCCTCCCAAGTGCTGAGCCTAAAGGCGTGTGCCACCATGCCCAGTCTATACTCTCTGCATTTTAAACAATTATTATTTCTCCCAACATATATGTAGATGTCAGAGGACAACTTGTAGAAGTTGGTTCTCTCTTCTATCACGCATGGGTTCCAGGGACTGAACTCGGTTCAGCAGGCTTTATGGCAAATGCCTTGTAAAATAACTAAATTATTTTTCCTTATACCTAAAATTTTCTAGTGTTCCTTTTTTTTTGTTTGTTTTTTTGTTTTGTTTTGTTTTGTTTTGAGACAGGGTTTACTCTGTGTAGCCCTGGCTGTCCTGGAACTCAACTCTGTAGACCAGGCTGGCCTCCAACTCAGAAATCTGCCTGCCTCTGCCTCCCAAGTGCTGGGATTAAAGGCGTGTGCCACCACTGCCCAGCTTCTAGTGTTCCTTGTGACTACATAAATCCATGTACAGTTGGACTAACAGAACTTAAGGAGGGAAAGTGTGCCTTAAGAGAAGCGGCATGAGCCTGCCTTCTCTCCCTGCTGACTGACTGAAAGGTGGGGATTGTGAAGGTCAGCGCTGTGAACAAGTTCCACATGTTAAAGCTACCAGATGCAAAGCCAGGTGGCACACCAGAGGCAGACAGATCTCCTAGTTCAAGGACAGCCTTGTCCACAGGGTGAGTTCCAGGCCTATACAGAGAAACCCTGTCTAAAAACAGACAAAAACCAAACCAAACTAAACAAAAAACCAAAACCTAAAACTAAAAAGATCAACCAACCAAAACAACAACAAAGGAGAACAAAACTGAAGACTACAAGATGCTAGAGCGATGACAAGACAGTGGAAGGAAGCCTCAGCTTCTGACACAGGGAACCTCCATGTCAGTTACCAACTGCCTATGTCTGCGTTGTCAGATAAACACCTCCATGTACCGCATGCCTCTTTTTGGTTCTTTGAGGCAGAGCCCCACTATGGAGTTTAGACTGGCCTGGGACTCACTATGTGGCCCAGACTGGCCTTAAAGTCACAATCCCAAGGCTGAGGTCATAATGGGCATGTGTCACCATGCCTAGCTTTATATCTCTGGCTGTGTGTGTGTGTGTGTGTGTGTGTGTGTGTGTAAATGTGTATGGAAGCCAAAAGCCAATGTCTGAGTGTTGTTCTCCACCTTGTATTTTGACACTGAACCTGGAGCTCACCCATCTGACTAGGCTGACTGGCCAGTGAGCTCCAGGATCTGCCTGTCTTCCACCTCTCCCTCAGCACCGGGGTTACAGGCTTATTACATGGATTCTGGGGACCTGAACTCAGGTCCTCAAGTAGCTACTGACTGAGCTGCCTCCTGGCCTCTGAAGCCATTTATGTTTAGGTTTTCATACTGTACCCTAACTGACGGCACTCACTACCCCCCATTTCAGCCCTCGACCCTATTACACAGTGTGAAGTACACACTTCTGTAAATTGTTTTCAGTTCCTAAGATGATGGTTGCCTCCCAGAACAATCTCCTTTTCTGTGCATTGGGGATGCGTGGTGGAAGCTATTCCTGAGTATCAGCATCCCGAGGAGCATCAGAGATGGGACATCTCACAGTACATACAACCTTCCTATCCTCCTCTAGGTCTACGAGGTGTCCACAGTGATGCTGATGGGTTTTTTATTTTTGACACAGTTTTCTCACAATGTGGCCCAGGCTGACTTCGAACTCCTGATCCTTCTACCTCCACTTCCTGAGTGCTGAGATTATAGGCGTGTGCCACCACAGCCAGTAAAATCATGATTTTTTTTTCTAAAATATTTTTCTAAAATATCTCCTGTAGCTCAGGGTAGCCTTAAACTTGGCTACATATCTGAAGCTGACCTTGAACTTCTGCTGTCCTGCCTCTACTAATCAATAGCTAACATTACAGGTCTGTGATACCACACCCACTGATGTTCTGACGTCACCTGACACACAGCACATACTTTCAGAAATTCTTCTGCTTGTCTTGGTTATTAATAACCAATCTTGGGCTGGAGAGTTGGCTGAGCGGTTAAGGGCACTTGATGCTCTTACAGAGAACACAGGTTCAATTCCCAGCACCCATCCACAGGACAGCTCATAACCACCTCTAACTCTAATCCCAGGGGGTCCATGCCCTCTTCAGACCTCCAAGGACACCAGGCAAGCATGTAGTGTACTTACATATATGCAAACAAAACACTCACACAAAATAAAATAAAAAATGAATTAGAGCTCCAAATCGTTAGCTTCCCAACCAAAGGACTGCAACCTTGTCACTTAGATTAACTAAAAAGTTGTTTTATTTTGACAGAAACGGGATAAATTATAGAAAAAGTGGGAAAATAGCTGATTCACAATATGTTTAGTATTGTCATGCTTTCTGTCTAGTTTGCAAAACTCTGTGTATGTGTGCATCTATATGTGGGCTCCTGCACACATGATGCCAGACAGCCAGGGAGAACCCAGAGGCTTCCCTGGCTACTGCTGTCTGGCTGTCTGGCTTAGATAATGGTTCCGTCTGAGGTTCTAAGTCCTCTTGCCCAAAGAGTGCAGTTTTTCTGTCCTTCTGACTGTGTTACCCACCAGCCTCATGGGGTAGTACAACACTTAGGGGAAACTTTGTGTCTAAGTAAAACCAGATTGCTTATTACTTGGGTTTCAAGAAGGTGAGGAATTTGTTCCTCTGGAAAAGCAGTTGGGAAAACATGTAAATACAAGATTTATCTGTAAAGTTCAGGACAGGGATCAGGGAGAGAGAAACAAAAATGAACTTTGTGCTTTGACATTTCCTTCCATTGCCCTTCATAGATCTGTGCCCTCCAACTCTGGACACACATTAGAACTGTATGGTGAACTCTGGGAAAACACTGGTTGTTTTTCATAGATTTTGATTAAATTCATGTATGTAAGGAGCCACGCACATGCAGCTGGGATGGGAGTCATTTCTCTAAAGGTCATGCATAAATAACATGGAGAATTATTCAGCCTGGCAGCCATAACACACACACACACACACACACACTCCAGGGGAAAGACATGGCCGTAAGTACACACGTAAATACTGGAATACATCGAGCTCTTGTTCAAGTCGGGCATGAAAAGAACAACATGCAGATCGAGCCTACTTAGAAATTCTGGGAAACACAGACAGCACAGCAGTGGTTGCCTGAAGAAGACACAGGGGATACACCTGTAGACTGCACACAGGCAAGAGAGACTCAAGCAGCAGGGACGTGTTCTGCATCTTGATTGAGGTGGGCGTTACATGTATATACACGTTTGTCAAAATGCATTGAATTGTCTATTAGTCTTTTGGACATGTATTCTATAAGAGTCAAAAGCAAGAATGCTGGAGGAAATTTTCATCAAGATCCCTTTCCCCTTCAAAGGGGACTTGGAGAAACAGCAGCTCCTCCATCATGGTAGCAGCAGTGGCAGGATGCTTCTGGATGTTTGCCAGGGTGTTAACGATGCATAGTGCTGTTCAATCACAGACCCTGGATCCATTCCAAAGGGAAGCAGAATCAGGCCTAGGGTGGGATGACTGGCCAGCCTAAGCTTTCCCGACTGCACTTTTGCTCTTTGTGCTCTCTGGCACCAGATGCTGGTCAAGGCATGAAATTACACTGAGTAAAATTGCTGGCTTCCGCAACCACCCCCTACAGGGAGTTCTGCAGCAGGTTGGTACCAGCATGTTGGCAGTGTTTGTGGATGGCAGTGAGAATGAGTCTTGGGCCTGGCCTCGGAGAGGTCCCAGGAAGGCTCTGCTATTGAGGCAGGTGACATTGCAGTGATCAGTTAGGACTTTTGCACTCCCTGGTTCTCTGGTGTCTGGTGTACATACTGTCCAGGTAGAGAAAAGGAAATAAGAGACAGCCTGGAGAGACAGCTCAATGCTTAGCCATACTTGTTGCTCTTCCAGGGGGCACTATTTCAGTACCTGATACCCACATGGTAGCTTACAACCACCTGTATGTAGCTCCTGTTCCAGGGGATCTGACACCTTCTTATGGTCTCCAAGGGCTCCTGCATGCACATGTAAACACATGTAGACTCACATTCATACACAGAAATTAAAAATAAATAGTAACTATTAAAGAACGTAGGGAAAACCCTCAAAGAAAGTGAGAGGGTATACTTGGGGAAAGCAAGAGAAACACAGAGTTCCGTAAATGGTTAAATCCCTCTTCTTGGGAAGGAACTGGGCCCCACATCTTCCTTGGAACAGTGTGTAGATGGGACTGGGACATCACACTGATGGCCCCAGTGGTGTGATTGCTCTGGGGGCTGCTAGCAGATGAGCCCTGTGTATCCTGGTTGTCCACGGGGAACCTACTTTCTTTACCTCACGTGATCACCAAGTTGCTCCAAAAACCGCCCGTGTTCTTGCCATAGAGCTTCCTTTTCTTGCTGCAAGCTAGATAGTTTCTCTGACAATTCCTGGTTGCTCTTGACATACTGAAAAACATGGTGGAGAAAAAGGACTAGTCTGTGTCTGTGCAGTCAAGTCCTCACATAAACTCCCAAGGGCAAGATTTGATGAGCATGGGATACAGGTTTGGTCTGAGGTTTTAGGGTCTAAATAAACAGGGGCTTGCTGGGAGCTGGCTTCCCTCCTACTGAAGGGAAACAGGTGCTCCTGGCTCAGGACCCTTCCTGACCTCATCCTTTGTGTCCCTCTGTCTAACTGCTTATTTCTATTCTTTAAAATGACCTCTGTAACAGAACAGGAAACAGAAGTGTAGTGTTCCCCTGTGTTGTGTGAGCACTCTAGCAAAGTGACTGAGTCTCAGGAGGGATCATGGAAACACTAGGTCAGTTCTAGTTGATCAGGAATTCTGCAGGCCAGGCTAGGGGTGTGGCTCAGCTGACAGAGTGCTTGCCTAGCATGCACTTAATCTTGAGTTGGATCCCCACTCTTGTGTAAAACTACATGTGGTAGCACTTATAATCTTAGAACTTGGTCAAGAGCATTTTCAGCTACATAGAGTCTAAGGCCACCTGGTACTACGTGAGACCTGTCTCAAAGAAAGGGGGGAGAAAACTAAATAATTCCAGAGGCACAGCCTTGCCACTGGGTCTGAAGTCTTGAGGGACTGAATCCTACCTAATCCATGAGATCTGATGAAATAGTCTCCAAGTCGATTGTGTCAGAAATGAATTGAATCAGAAGATACCCAGCTTCTGGTCACCCAGAGGCATTGCTGGATTGCCTGTGGGCAGAAAGCCGTACATCTTGGGGGTCACAGGAGACTCCAGTGTTCACTGGTGTGATGTGAGCATAGAGGAGAGGAGAGGCAGCTTGCTTTCTTTTCCCTCCAAGATTTATTTTATTTATATGAGTACACTGTGGCTGTCCTCAGACACACCAGAAGAGGGCATCGGATCCCATTACAGATGGTTGTGAGCCACCATGTGGTTTCTAGGAATTGAACTCAGGGCCTCTAGAAGAGCAGTCAGTGCTCTGAACTACTGAGCCATCTCTCCAGCCCCAGCAGTTTTTTATAACATGAGTGCAAAAACTAAAGAAAATCTCTTGACCTTTGACCCATAAGGTATTTGGATCTAGAAGTGACTTCAGTGACTAGAAACTCAAAGTGGGGATCCAAACTGGTTGGATTGGAAGGTTCGGGCCAAGTATCCCTTAGCTAGAATGCTCAAGATAAGAAGCAGTCAGGATTTGGGGATATTCCCACTTACATGACCTTGGGAATGAGGCCCAGGCCAGAGACAGAATCTATTTCTATCTCATATCCATCTTATTCACATCGCCTGAAAGTGTGATATTTTGTGCACCTGTATTGGATGACCTACCACATGAGGTCAGGGATGGCACTGTCCACATGTGGAGTCATGTCAGCATTCAAAACATGTCCAGCATTTGTGTGTCCGTGTATTATTTTAGATAGTGTCTTAGTTAGGGTTTTACTGCTGTGAAGAGACACCATGACCAAGTTACCAAGGTAACTCTTATAAGGACAGCATTTAATTGGGGCTTACAGGTTCAGAGGGTCAGTCCATTATCATCAAGGTGGGAGCATGGCAGCATCCAGGCAGGCATGGCACTGGAGGAGCTGAGAGTTCTACATCTTGTGCCGAAGACAAACAGAAGACTGACTTCCAGGGAGCTAGGACAAGGGTCTTAAAGCCCATGCCCATAATGACACACTTCCTCCAACAAGGCCACACCTACTCCACAATCCACCCCTTTTAATAGTGCCACTCCCTGGGGCAAGCATATTCAAACCATCACAGATAGGTTCAATAGGTTCATGCAGTGTTACTCATTAAGGCCTAGAGCTTCTGAGCTAAAAGCAATCTTTCTGCTTCAGCATTTACCCAGTAGCTGGGGGTACAGGTGTGTGCCACTATGTCCAGCTCCAAAAATTTCAGATTTGGGAGAGTTTTAGATAGGAATTCCTTCTTTCTTTCTCTCTTTCTCTCTTTCTTCCTTCCTTCCTCCCTTCCTTCCTTCCTTCCTTCCTTCCTTCCTTCCTTCCTTTCTTTTGAGCTGAGGACCGAACCCAGGGCCTTGTGCTTCCTAGGTAAGTGCTCTACCACTGAGCTTAAATCCCCAACCCCAAAGATTTATTTATTTTAATGTATCTGAGTACACTGTCACTGTCTTCAGACACACCAGAAGAGGGCATCGGATCCCATTACAGATGGTTGTGGTTGCTGGGAATTGAACTCAGGCCCTCTGGAAGAACAGTTAGTGCTCTTAACCACTGAGCCACCCCTCCAGCCCTGGTTTAGGGATTCTTAATCTGTAGTCTGAGCACACTGTTACAAAGCATACACAAAAAAAGGCTTGACTATGTTATCAGCTAACAGCTGCCCACAGGGAAGTGCTTTGGAAGACCATATGCCCCCACATCTCTCAGAGCAGTTCTCAACCTTCCTAACGCTGTGACCCTTTAATACAGCCCCTCAGGTTGTGGTGACCCCAACCGTAAGATTATTTTCATTACTACTTTATAACTGTAATTTTGCTACTGTTTGAATCATAATGTAAATATCTGATATGCAGAATATCTGATATGTGACCCCTGTGAAAAGTTGTTCTACCCCAAGAGGGTCGAGATGAACAGTTGCTCCACCAGGCGTTTCCTACCATGATGCTTTGCCTCAGGCCATGGACGGAGACCTCTGACACCAAGAGGATATATATATATATATGCCTTTCCTTCCATAAGGTGCCTTGTCAAGTCTCACTCAACTAGCCATGCTGTGACAGAACTGAGAATTCTGGGGTCTGCAGGGTGAGCCAGACATCTCTGATCAAGTCAGTCAATGTTTCCAAGGAGAACACTCTCAACTTAGGAGTCTAATTACTGGACCAAGGTAGAGTCGGAGGACCACAGAGGTTATATATGAGTATCTTAAAATAACCTCTCTTGTAGCTAGAAAGCCAATGTAACAACAACAAAAAAGCTTTATCAAACAGATGGCAGGTTTACAGCACAAACTGATGTCATGGTGTCCTTGTGTTCCATGAAATACAGGGCTCAGAGACACACAGAAGACAGTTGGGAAGAGTGACATCTGACAGGACCTCCAAATCAAGCTCCTGTGGCAATGTAAGCAGCTCTCACCTTGTGTCTGCAGAGCTTAAAATCCTTTCTTTGGGGATCTGTAACGAATTGCATCTCAGGTAGGTACCTTGGAGGAAGAAGCCTGTTGCTAGAGATGTGTTTCTGTTGGCAGAGGGCTTGCCTAGCACATATGGAGACCTGGGTTTGCTCCCCAGCATGGCACAGACCAGGCATAGTAAAAATGACACCAGTCAGTCATTCAAGCACTTGGGAGGTGGGGGCAGGAAGATCAGAAGTTCAAGATCATCTCGGATACACAGTGAATTCAAGATCAGTGTGTAGGCCAGGGCTACACAGAGAAACCTTGTCTTAAAAAAAAAAAAAAAAAGGTTCTGTTGTCCTTGAAAGCCATCTGTATAGACCGCCACCACATCTTCCTTCTTGTCTCTGCAGTCATAACACAGAATTAGACTCTAACACACTTGGGGAGAGAAGAGGCTGAATGCAGGCCTTCACTTAGAAAGAAATAAGGAATACGGGCAGGATTTGGCATCTTACCACGCTAGAAGCTTGAAGTATATGTGGAGGAATGAATTTCTAGGAGGCTAAGCTGGGGAGGAAGGACTGTAAGATTGAATAGGCCAAAGTTATTGATATGGATGTGCTTATCAGAGCTAGAATTTAAATTTATCTAATGATTTATTTTAATGGTCTGTGTGTGTGTGTGTGTGTGTGTGTGTGTGTGTGTTTATGCATGCAGGTACAGGTACCTAAGGAGGCCAGAAGAGGGTGCTGTAGTTACATGGGAGTTGTGAGCAGCCTGAGGCGAGTGCTGGGAGCTAAACTCTGGTCCTCTGTAAAAGGAACAAGTGCTCTTAACCACTGAGCCATCGCTCCAGCTCTGGGATCTGAAATGTTAATCTGAACCTCTTGTGTTAGGTCTGTTGACTGAAACCTGGACTCAGTAGCCACCTGTATTAAATGGCATTAAGATGTTTAGGTTTTTTGTTTTGTTTGGTTTGGTTTGGTTTGGTTTTTCGAGACAGAGTTTCTCTGTGTAGCCCTGGCTGTCCTGGAACTCACTCTGTAGACCAGTCTGGCCTAGACCTTAGAAATCTGCCTACCTCTGCCTCCTGTTTGTTTGATTTTTGTTTTTGAGTCTTACTATGTAGTTCTGGCTGGCTTTGAACTCAAAGAGATCTGCCTTCCTATGCCTCCTGAATGCTGGGATTAAAGGCACGGAATACTGTGCCCAGACCTTAAGTTCACTCTCAAATAATGCTGTAGCACTTCACAGGCGGTGCCAGTGGACTGCAAGAGCTAACAAGTGTGACCTCCTCCCTGTATCACTGTATCACTGCTGCCATCCACTGTCCTCACACATAAGCACACTACATATGTATAAAAGAACTTACAGTATAATTCGATTGGCGATTTCATTTTATCTACACTTAGTTTTTCTCTGATGCTCTTCCTTTCTTTCTGAAATATATTTTTATGTGTGTGTGTGTGTGTAAGCACACATGCCTGCATGTATGTCTGGGCACCATGTGTGTGTCATGCTTGAGGAGTCAGAAGAGGGCAATGGATCCCCTGGGACCTGTGCTTCTTGTGGCTCTTGAGCTGCCACATGGGCGCTGGGAACTGAACTTGGGTCTTCTATCAGAGCAGCCAGTTGCCTTACCCACTGAGCAGTCTCAGTGGTTATAAATATGTATTTATGGTGTGTGCACGTGCCATGGGGATGCTTGTGGAGGTCAGAGGGCAACTTTCAGAAGTCTGAAGCTTGTCAGCAAGATCCTTTACCCACTGGGCCATCTGGCTGGCTGGCTTCTGTGCTTTATATAGATTCTTGTCTTTTTGTGGGTTTTGTTATTGTTTTGCTTTGCTTACATGTTTTTCTCTTGTCTAAAGAGCATCTATTAGCATTGCTGACAAACCACCCAACTTTTGTCTGAGAAAGTGTTTCATCCCTGTGTCTTCTTCCAGGATATTTAGCTTGTCTTTGAACTTCGGTTTGGACATGATAAGCCTACATGTGGTTCTTTGCTCACTCACCTTGCTTGGCAGTCTGAGCCTTCTGGATCTGTGGCTCAGCATCTGACTTTCGGACATCCTCAATCATTTTTATATTAAGTCTTTCTCTTTCTTTCACCTTGGTTTTCTGCATGTGCACCGTGCCTTATACTTTCTGTACAGAATAGTCTGAAGTCCACTTTGCTCGCTGCTTTTGAGCTTTCTGTTGTGATTTCCAGGATCCAGGATTCTCCCCTCAGCTGTGTGCAGTCTGCTAAGAGCCCTGTCACAGGCTGTTGCCACTTCTGCTACCGTGGTTTCCATGTCTTATTCGCAGGTGCTTTGCATTTCTGATGATTTCAATATCCCCACCATGCTTGAGCCTTGATTCTTCAATGGTACTCAGATTCTTCACGTTGTGTCTTAATGTGTCTTGTGAATTTTCCTTTATAGCCAGACATGATGGAGGGAGTGGTTAGGGATGGGTATTTATTGTGTGCTGCCATGGCAAGGGGGATGGGCTGGATTCTCTGCTCCAATGAGTAGATTAGCATTTTTCAGTTAGCTTAACCTTTGAACCATGGCCTTTACACACATCTCCCTGTTTCCATCTTTTCTCCTTAAAATGAGGACAGAGTGGGCTGATATTGCACATTTCTCTTGCCTTGGTTTGTTAGATTCTGACAAAGCCCCATCATGAACTCTGAATGCCTCCCTCCCCTCCCCTCCACCCCTCGACCAGGAGAGTCCAGGGAGAGATTCCACACTGAGCCTCCAATGGTTCATTGGTTTCAGTGCAGGATTCCCTAACCTGGTTCTCACCAGAGCTTCTTCCTGATGGTGTGATGGTTTCTCTGACCTCAGGGGGCAGTCGTGACCCTGTGACCTCACTTCTCCGACAGATCAAGAAGTATTGGTTTAAAAATTCCAGTTTGCTCAGCTTTTTGTTTGTGGTTAGAGTGTAGTAGGGATCACTCCCAAGTTCCGTTTGTATAAAACCCTGATCCAGAAACTTCCATAAAGTTCAATGAGGTTAGGAATTAGAGAGCTTGTGGGTTGGTGAACATGTGAAGACACAGGCTGGACTTGAACTCTGGGTCATGTCCACCATTCCCAGGCATCTCTTCCTTCTGGCCATTTCTGAGTTGTGACCTTTTCTAATAAGCTGGTAACCAAGTAAACATTTCTGGAGACATTCTACTTTTATGTGTGTGTACATCCATGTGTGTACACCAGCAGAGGCCAGAAGAGGGTGCCACATCCCCTGAAGCCAGAGTTGTAGGCAGTTGTGAGCTGCCTCATATGGGTGCTGGGAATCCAACTCTGATCCTCTGGAAGAACAGCAAACACTCTTAACCTGCCTCTCTTGAGCCATTCTGAGCATCACAGCAGCTTCAGATTTACAGCTGATTTTCAGAAGCAAACCAGGGAAATCTAGATCAATAACTGGGATGGTCCTGCAGAACAAGCCCTTACTTTGTGGGATCTGATGCTGTCTCCAGGCAGATGGTGTCCACTGAGTTAAAACTGTGTACACCCTTCTGGTGCCCACACAGGATTGCTTTGTGTGGGAGAAAAACAAAAATCGACAACAAGAACAACAATAGAACCCTACTGTTTGGCTTCAGAAGTAAAGTACTGAAGTAGTGTGGGCTCACAGATAGAATGCAGGCCTGCCCTTCCCTCTTAGAGTTTCCTTGAACATGCAGTCAGAGACATCTTTGGTCCTGGAGGAGGTAGCTTCACTGTGATCTCTGGAGCCTCTGGGTTTATTGGAAACCCACAGCAGCTCCTTCTGATCTCTCATCCAGAAGCTTCACAAGCATTTCCTCACGTATTAAATACCTTCTTGTTTGTTTGGGAGCTCAGGGCACACAATCCCCAAACCACTGTATCACTGATCAGGATGTATCACAATGTGTTGGCTATTTTTATGTCAATTTGATGCAAGCTAGAGTCATCTGAAAGGAGCCAGTTGAGAAAATGCCTCCATAAGAACCAGCTGTAGACCATTTTTTTCTTCTTTCCTTCTTTCCTCCCTCTCTCTTTTCCTTCCTTCCTTCCTTCCTTCCTTCCTTCCTTTCTCTCTTTCTTTCATTCTTTCTGATTTCTATGTGTACCCCTGGTGGTCCTGGCATTCACTCTGTAGACCAGGTTGACCTCAAACTTAGAGATCTGCCTGATTCTGCCTCCCAAGGGCTAGAATTAAAGGTACGTACCACATCTCTGACTCTAAGGCATTTTCTTAATTAGGGACTGATAAGGGAGGGCCCAGTCCATTGTGGGTGGTGCTATCCTTGGGCTTGTGACTTGTGTGTGTGTGTGTGTGTGTGTGTGTGTGAGCACGCGCATGCGTGCCCCCTCATGTGTGCACTCACTGTGTGATGTGGGCGTATATGTGCTACAGCCATCATAGAGATGTCAGAGGATGACCTCATTATCCCTGTCTTCTCATCTTCTTTTAGACAGGATCCTCTTTGCTTTTCTACATTGTGTTCCCCAGGGTCCCTGGACCTTGGACTTCCAGGGATTCTCCACTCTCTGCTTCCTATTTCGCCATAGGAGCACTGGGATGCCAGACACTCACACTGTGCATTGGGCTTTTACATAGGTGCTGGGAATTCAAACTCAGGTCTTCACACTTTCACAGCAAATGCTTTACCCACTGAGTGATGTCCTCAGTCCACATTGGAGAGACTTATCTGTATCTGAGACGACCCCTGCCTCACCTTACAATTTTTCCCCACCCCTTCCACAACGTGTCTCTACTGTGTTCTAGAGGTCCCAGAGTCCTTTCTAGATAGCTCAGGATGCTGTGCAAACTTTGGACATATAACCTGTTTAAGTCTCATGTTTTGTGGGACACCCATTCATATATATGTAATTAAAATGGTCTTACTCCTATTAATTTGCCCTATGTTGATTACTTTTTAAAAAATACATATTTTTCATTTTATATATAAGAATGTTTTGCCCTCATGTGTGTCTGAGCACCACATGTGTGTTTGGTGCTTGAGGCGTTCTGAAGAGAATGTAGGATCCCTTGGAACAGACAGTTGTAAGCTATAATGTAGGTGCCTGGAACTGAACCCATGTCCTCTGGACAAAGCAGCCAGTACTCTTCATCACTAAGGCATCTCCCCAGCTCCTATTAAATTATCCACTTGGAGATATATCTATAATCTCCATTATTTGTATATATGTTTTCCCAGCTAAATTCAGTAGGTAAAGTGTGCTCAGTGATAATTAGCTGAGGAGCAACAATAATGATGGAAGCGCATTCCAGTCTGTGAGAACAAGAAACCAGGGAAACCGCCTCGACTTTCTTACCTCTTCACACTTTCTTCTCTCGATTTCCAGTTGTTTTTGGAGAGCATCTAGTTGCTGGGAATTGGCTGCTTCCTGTTGTTCCTCTTTATCCTGCAAGGTTCTCACTTGTCTCTGGAGCTCATTTACGTTCTGGTCTAGGAGGATCCTGAGGGCAAGCAATGCACAGCAGGTCACTTTGTGGACTGCCACACTCTGCCAAGTGATTCCTAGACCCAAAACTTCTGGGCCAGCATGAGGGAGTTTGTCTTTTCAGCAGAGTGAAGTACAGTTATATGTCTGCAAGATAAGGAAACCTGTGCAGGGAGCCTCCTACATAATAAAAGCTTTTCCTCAATTCTCTCTCTTGCCACCAAAACAAACCCATGAGGAAGAAATAAATTTCTTATGGCAGAGATGAGGAAGGTATCTGAGGTAGGGCTCTACTCTAGAGTCCACTTGCCTTCTCGCCCAGTGCTTTACAGCTTGGCCTGCAATCTTCTAGCTCCAAACACTGCTGACACTGGTATGCACATGGCAGCCCTGTTACAGCCAACTCAGGGACTGACACGCTGTGTGCTGTATGGATGGGGAAATCCACACTTCCCAGTGAGCGCTGTCAGTACCTGCTCTTCCAGAGAGAGTCATCAAACTATAGTTCCTGGAAAGACTTTCTGATGATTTCAAACTGAGATTCTCTTCATCCCAGAGATTCATCTTGAGGAATGTGGCAACAGGAATGATGAAATAGCACAGAAAATCAAAATTCTCACCTGTGTGCTAAGGCAGTAAGATCCTAAAGCTGTCCAGACAGCTTTGTGCTCTCTAATTTAAGCATTCTAGGTAACTGATAGGTTACTGAATGGTAGACTCTGAGACACTGGTTCATGGCTCTGCCGGCAGGACTCTGCCAACTCTTGGGGTTCTGCCCGCTCCCGGGTCTCTGAGCCTCTTGCTCTTAGGTTCTTTGGATGTAAGCACAGGTGCACTAAAGATTGTTGGAGCTTAATTCTTCCAATCACACCTAACCCTACACCAACCTCCTCATTGTTGTTTCTGCTTTATCTAAATCACTATGTGCATATCTGAGAAATCATCTGTCTTCTTTATGGTTCTGTTAAGTAACCAGTTAGAAATTAGCAGCCTTAAAAGACATTTGGACTGGACCTTTTCTTCATAATCAATAGCTTAGAAACCCAAGCACAGGGACAAGTAGTACTGGACAGAGGAATGGCCCCAAGTCCATGAGAAGATGACATCCTGGGCCACTTTGAACATCCTTATTATCTAAACTGATTTCAGGAACCCTAAACCTTACATGATTACTGAACTGCAGGAAGTATTTTGGTAAAGAGCAAGGGCATGTACCATGGCATTCTCCCTGGAAGGCCAATCAAGACAGTCCTGTCAGTCACCTGGAGACTTCAGACACAGTACAAATGCTGCTTAAAATGCAGATGGTGCAGTGGTCCCCTTGCCTGTGCTGTCTTCTCTGGTCTCTAGTAAGCTGCTTATTTTCTACATTTCATTCTGCAGGTCTCATCTGAATTCTTCTTGCAGACATTTCACAAGGGCTGGAGAGCTGAGTGGTGAGATCCAGTGATGGCTCCATTCTTAGTTTTGGTTCAAGGGACTAGATAAGAGCTAAGCCCTGGAACTGTAGAACTGATAAGACCTCGAGTCATCTACCATGCAGCCTGGGAGCTCAAATGGAAACTGACAACTAGGAAGTCTGAATGGAAAGAGCATCTCTGGGATTTGCTAGAGATGACTAAATCAGATACTTCACAAAATGCATGGTTTCAGCAATGAAAGACTAGCAGGTCTTGAGACTAACAAGGTCCAATGAGATCCTCTTATTCCTGTAGCCTGAGTCTCTTCAGCAGCCTTCATCTACAGAGCAGGCAGTTTTCTGCCTGAATCATGACAGAATCCTGGAACTTCCTCCATTGTTTCTGGTGTTGTCAGCTAAACCCAGGGTCTCATGCCTGCTAGGCAACTGGTCTACCACTAAGCTACACTCCAAACTCTGTATTCCCTTTAATAAAATCCTTCAGTGGTGGCTGGCCAGGTAGTGGTGGTGGTGGTGGCAGTGGTGGCAGTACCTTTAATTCCAGCACTCAGCAGGCAGAGGCAGGTGTATCTCCATAAGTTTGAAGCCACCTTGGTCTACAGAGTGAGTTCCAGGACAGCCAGGGCTACACAGAGAAACCCTGTCTCAAAGAAAAAAAAATCTGTAAGCGGCTCCCCATTGCTCACACAGTATCACCTTTGTGTGAACCAGGCCACTATGCTTTCTGGCCCCATTTTCTTAGCACTCTTCAGCCTCATACATCTTCCAGCTAGGAGACTTTTTCACTTCCTCAGTTAGATCTTCTTCCCCAGGGATTACTCCCCACCCCACCCCTTCCTGCCCAACCTTTCCCCTTCCTCTGCCCAATGGTCACCTCTCAGCTCCCCCCAACCCTCCAGCCACCCCCATTCTAACCTCTTTACTCTCTGCTTAAATATCGCTGCTACTGAGGAAGGCTGCCTCAGGCCCTCGGTTCCACAGATGGTCCCATTAGGCGCCTTCTGAACCTTCTTCAGCATGATGCTTGCCACATATGGCTACAGTTAAAGTGTCTCAGGACGAAGGAATTCATTACAGCAGTACTCAAGCCCCCCTTCCGGTGTTTGAATTCCATCTATTTGTTTGTGTGTGCATGTGCCAGATTCACATGTGGAGGTCAGAAGACAATGTGCAGGGGTTGATTCTCTCCTTCTACCATGTGGGTTTCTGGCACTGAACTCAGATTGTTAGGCCTGATGGCAAGGGTCTTCACCTGCTGCGGTGTCCCACCGACCCTCAAATTCCTTTCAGTTTTTTTATTATTATTATGAGTGTGTGTACATGTGTGTGTGTGTGTGTGTGTGTGTAAGCATGTGTGTACATGTGTGTGGGTGCACATAGCCATGGTATGTGTGTGTGTGTGTGTGTGTG
>JADRCH010000361.1:425236-487387 GCA_019843965.1 Rhynchomys soricoides
GTGTGTGTGTGTGTGAGCATGTGTGTACATGTGTGTGGGTGCACATAAGCCATGGTATGTGTGTGAGAATGGAGGTCAGAGGCTGATTTTGTGGAGTTGATTCTCTCCTTTCACTTTTAAGTGGTTTCAGGGGACTCAATCCAAGTAGTCACGCTTGCATGTGAGCCTTTAGCCCACTGAGCCACCTCCCAGCCCCTCAAGCTCCCTTTAAAATCAAACACACACACACACACACACACACACACACACACACACACACTGTTTGGCAGTGCTAACTTTGACTTCAGAGCCTTGTGCCAGATCGGTAGGCACATGACCAGAGAATTATTCTTTCAGCCCTCACTACAGCATCACTTAAAGCAGAAACAAAATCTACAGAGGATTAAACTCAGCACAGTGGTGCTCACTGTAATCCCAACTACTCAGAAGGCGGAGGCAGGGGATTCACTTGAACTCAGGAGTTCAAGGCAAAGCCAAGGCAACATGGCAAAATTCTGTTTCAGACAATCAATTAACCAATCAATATAAAGTATATTTCTATGTGTCTAGTCAGAGGACTGAGCCAATTAAATACAGACAGTAGGGAGTGTGTCCTATTAACTCACAGGGCCAGAGGCTGAAGAGCCTCATGACAATCACCTGCTTCAGAGCTGCTCAGACCAAGAAGCTGGATGCCTGAGAACACGGGGAAGCTGGCAATGCAGCCCTAGTTCAGGCCAATGGTCTGAACGCACCATGGACAGCTGTCGGTACAGCTCCACATTCAAAGGCTGAGGAGCCCGGAGTCTGATACCCTTAGAGGCAACAGCAGAAAGATGCAGTGTTCAATAAGGGAGAGTGAGTGTCCCTTCCTCTCACCTTTCTGACATTTCATCTGGGCCCCAGCCTTTGGGAGGTCACTGCTCACTCAGAGTGGGTCTCTCCCACTCAGTACACTGACCCATGAGCCAATCTTGTCCAGAGACCCGCACAGATGCTCAGATGTGTTTTGCCAATGTTGTAGGCATCTCTAATGCTAGTAGAGCTGAGAACATTTTGAATTAAATGAAATTGCAGACTTTGTGGGATGAAGCAGAGAAACTGGTACTAGGAGGTGTGTGTGTTATAAAGGAAGGGGAGTCTAAAATCAAAACTCAGAGCTTCCATCATAAGAAACCAGAGAAAGAGGAACATTATAAATCAAAGACAAACAGACAGAATAATAAAAACAGGAAGCCCAGTCAGGTGTGATGGACCATGCCTGCGATTCTAGCCCTCTGGAAGCAGACACAGGAGAATTGCTGAGTTTGAGGCAAGCTTGGGCTATCTAGTGAGTTCCAAGATAGCCTGGACTATGAAGTGAGACTCTGTTGTCTCAAACTAGAACTTGGAAGGTGGCAGCATAAAGATCAGGAGTTCAAGGCCAGCCTCAGCTATATAGAGGCCAGCCTGGTATGCACGAGATCCTGTTGAAAAGAGGGGTGGGATAGGGAGAATAGATAGATAAATGGAATCAGGAAAAAAGAATAGAGAAAATGAAATAAACCCAAGAGGTAGTTCTTAGGAAAGACCAATAACAGATTTCTATTTAGGCCAGCAAACCAAGATGTATAGGATCTAGAAATTACTAATACCAGAAATAAAACAGGGGTTTCTCTCTTGGCCCCACAGATATTAAAAGGACAGTAGAGGGTTCTATTACAGCGTTATAGCATCTTAACCAACTGTACGCCCACAGAGATAATAGGTTTGATGATGCATGGATTGCATTATTGAAAGATGGAATCTCATAGAAGGAAAAACAGATAATGTGGGCACTGCTGTATCCACTGTAGAAATGGAAGTCTGCAGCGTGGCGTGCTTATGTGCAGTCCCACACTCTAGGGAGGCTGACACAGGACATCTCTTGACCCCACAAGTTGAGACCAGCCTGGACAATTCAGCCAGACTCAGAAAGGAAGAGTGAGGGCCTGGAAAGATGGCTGTGTTGGTACAGTGCTGGGGACCAAATCCCAGTCCTCTGCAAGTGCACTCAACCACTGAGCCATCTCTCCACCTCATCCCAGCCTCTCCATATCATTTTAAAAATGGGTGTTTTCTTAGGTCACTTATCTGGCCTGGTGGCAAGCTTGCTGTCATCTCCTGAATGTGCGGCTGATACTGTCATCTGTCCCTTGACCTGCAAGCGTGTATCACTTGGCAGTGTTGTGTCAGCTCAGGGTATGCTTGTATTTGGGGCATCCTACTGCTTTCTAGTGAGCAGGCCTTGTGACTAGCTAGGATCTAACTACATTATGACAGGCTAGCCCACCATCTCTCCAGACATGGAGTGTGAGGCAAGTGTTTCCCCATGGCATCTCATTGATTGTATTCAGTCTTCCTGCATACAAATATCCAGCTAGTCACTCACTCAGACATTCATTCATTCATTCAAAAAATAGTCACTCAGGGGTGTTTTGTGACAGGTCCTAGCACAGAACTTCTAGCTACAGCTAGAAGTAAGATTCTGAGCTACAAAGGGTGTGTGAACATCGCTGTGTGTTTTGAGTGGATAATATATCTTTCTCAAAATATTTATGACTCATTCTGAACATCTTACAAATGAGAAGCATCCATCACTGAGGTCCAGAGTATCCAAAAGAATGCTTTAAGTCAGAATCATAACAATTATTTTAAGAGGAAAAATCGATAGTTCTTATCTGCTAGCAGTTTCTTGATGCTAAAGATGCCTATAAATGATCCAGAAATATCTGGAAGAACATTAGCCAACGAATAAAAAATACAACTTTAATGAAGCCCTAGTCTGCGCAGATCACACCAGAGAGCTAGGCAATCGATGTGCCAGACTTCACAGGGGAATCCCTGTTGAGGCAAGTTGCCAGTGTCCTGGGTAAATCTGTGCCTGAGGAGCCCCACGCCCTAGGGGTCCTTACCTCCTCTGCTGTTCCTCCTGGCACTGCTGCTGCAGCCTGACCTTGACGCTCTTTGCCTCCTTGATCTCTTCCTCTAGTTGCTTCTTACGCAAAATGCAAACATCCGAAAAGCAGACTTGTCGCGCCTGGTCTAGTTTCTGCTGCAGGTCTAGAATCTTGGTGGAAAAGGTAAAGCCTTATGAAGGGCGTGACCCTTTTCCAACAACAAACTCTACACTTATTCAACTGTAGCAAGTACTTATGGTGGGAGACAGGGGTGGGGGTGGGGTGGGGGAGCTGCCAGGGGCACTTTTGGATTCAGTGTAAGGTATTCTCATGCTTCACACTGTAAAAAGGAATCTGCACACGCATGTTGTTGGCAGCTTAGCACAAACATACAAACATGCTATCAATGACTTGTGTGTTCTCAGTTAACCATCCCCACCGGCAGTCCAGGTGCCCTGGAGGGGGATTGCTGTTGATACTAGCAGAGACCAGCCTGACTCAGTGGTTCAAGTGCCTGAGCCAAAACACCCAGGGAATGAGGGAGGAAGCACAGGCTCATGAGTCCCAGAAGCCTGGCTGAGCACCCAGGCAGAGGGGCCAGCCTGCACTAGCAAGTGCCTGCCCACCTGCCTGCCTGTCTCCCCTTGTTCTGCCTCTCCTATTCCCTATGTAAGCTGCTGGCTAGAGGTGAGACAGAAGATGGGTTTTTCAGGCATTAATCCATCTTCTTGGACTGTCAGTTCTCTAAACAAAGAAAAGGTTTTTTTGTTTTTTGTTTTGTTTTTTTGTTTTTGGTCTCATGTAGCTGGCCTAGAACTCACTTTGTAGACCAGGCTGCCCTCAGATTCACAGAGATCCACCTACCTCTGCCTCCCAAGTCCTGGGATGGAAGGTTTGTGTCACCACACCTGGCATAAAGTGTAATTTTAAGACTTGGTTTCTCTCTCTTGTTCACTGGCTTCTGCAAGTGACAGAATGAGCCCCTGGTGTCCCGGTCACACCTGTCATTCACTGCCTAGGTTACAAACTACCAGGTACCTATGCAGCAGCTCTACTGTATCCTGTGGCAGTGTACAGTACTTGTGTCTACCTTTATGCTGTGTAGATGTCCCTCTAAAGAGGAGCACTCTCATTTTTTGACTCGCATATGCTATTTAGTAGAGGAAGACATGCATGTACACACATGCACACACACAGATACACACACACGCGCACTCACACACACAACTGTTATATACTATTGATACCTGGTGGTAAGCAATCCTTGAAAATTGCCAATTTCTTTCTTTTTTTTTATTTCTTTACAGTGAAGACACTGTCGCTGTCTTCAGACACACCAGAAGAGGGCTTCAGAACCCATTACAGATGATTGTGAGCCACCGTGTGGTTGCTGGGAATTGAACCCAGGACCTCTGGAAGAGCAGTCAGTGCTCTTAACCGCTGAGCCAGCTCTCCTGCCCGAAAATAGCCAATTTCATAGCAAAAAACCTTTCTTAAAAGTATAAAATAGGGCTAAGAGTTGGTGGCACACGCCTTTAATCCCAGCACTCGGAAGGCAGAGGCAGGTGGATCTGAGTTTGAGGCCAGCCTGGTCTACAGACTGAGTTGCAGGACAGCCAAGGTTACACAAAGAAACTCTGCCTCACCCATCCCCTCTAAAAAATTACAAAATAGGGTTGGAGAGATGGCTCAATGGTTAAGAGCACTTGGCTACTCTTGCAAACAACCTGGGTTCAGTTCCCAACACCCACATGGCAGCTCCCAACCACCTGTAACTCCAGTTCCAGGGGACCCAACACACTCTACTGATCTCCTCAGGCTCCAGGCATGCATGTGGTGCACATACATACATATGTGCAGGCAAAACACTCAGACACACACAATAAAATACATAAGTCTAAATTTACCAACTAAGTCATATAAACAGTCAATTCAAATGAGAGAAAAATACGTTCTTTAAAATTAAAAAGTATAAATGTCCTATGGCTTCAATCAGTTTTAATAAATTTAATTAAGCATACATTTGTGGGCTGGAGAGATGGCTCAGTGGTTAAGAGCACTGACTGCTCTTCCAGAGGTCCTGAGTTCAATTCCCAGCAACCACATGGTGGCTCACAACCATCTGTAATGGGATCTGATGCCCTCTTCTGGAGTGTCTGAAGACAGTGATGTAGTCACATAAAACAAACAAACAAATAAACAAACACTTGCCTATCTAGAGGTATAGATGTGTATGTGCACATGTGTATACGTGATAAGGGTGTCCTCCTCTGAGTCTCTCCACCTTATTTTTTGAGACCGGTTCTCTTGCTGGCCTGGAGCTCACTATTTCGGTTAGGCTGGTTGACCAGCCAGTTTCTGTTTCTGTTTCTCCAAAGCTGGGATTGCAGGCATGCTCTGAGGGTTCTGGGGATCTGAACTCAGGTCCTCATGCTTGTGTGACAAGCACTTCACTGATCCAGACATTTCCCCACTTCTAATTTCATGCCGTTTTCAAGGTTTATTAGAATGGTAGGGGCAGATGACATAAAATTATTAAAGAGAGGAAACCATGGGAAGGGCAAAGAGAAAAGATTATCCAGCCACAAGCTTGCACACACCTGTCTCTTAAGGTCCCCAGGGGAAGGGCTCCAGCTGTGCACACTGCTTCCTGAGCAGGAGGATAGTTAGTTACCTTTTCCTGTGCTTCGGCTGCTTTCGATTTCTCCCGAGACAGCTTTTCCTGAAGGCTCTGCTGGGATTTAAGGCTCTGCATCTGCCTAAGTCCTTCCAGCTCCAGCTCCTTGACTTTCTGCTGACAGTGCTTCCACTCTGCCATGAGTGAGGAGTGTATCCTGGAGTTGTCTAGCAACTTCTCCTGGGCCTGCTTGAGCTCAATTTTGATCTAGGGTTGGGGCGTAAGTAAAAATCATAAAAACAGGGCTGGGGATGCAATTATACAGTCGAAAGCGTTCCCAAGGCACTGAGTTTGAGACATGTAGCATGTGAGTGCTCACACACACACACACACACACACACACACACACAAAGATAAAAACCAACATGGAGGCTGGCAAGATGGCTCAGCCAGTAAAGGTGCTTGCCACTAAGCTTGATGACCTGAATTCAATCTCCTGGATGCTACATGGTGAAGAGAGAGAACCGACTCCCAAAAGTTGTCCTCTGACCTCTGTGTGTGTGTGTGTGCCATGGCATGTGTGTACCACATCCATACACATATGTCCCACATGCAATAACATTGTTATGAGTGATGATGATGAGAACTGACTACACAGAGCGATCACTATACATATATACTGGATTAGCAGGTAAGTTCTGAAGTGTGACAGCTCCGAGAACCGGCAAGGATGAAAGTGATGCTAACGCTAACATTGATACAGAGCAGATGAAAACCGGCCAGTTAAGTGTTGTGGGTAACCGTGCAACACCCCAGAGTTGAACAACCCCACTTTGCTCTCTTCACAGAGAGTCCCACTTAAGTACATTAGCACACACACATTGGTGTACATGTTGGTGTCCTTCAAAAAGTAGAAAGAAGCCGGGCAGTCGTGGCGCACGCCTTTACTCCCAGCACTTGGGAGGCAGAGGCAGGTGGATTTCTGAGTTCGAGGCCAGCCTGGTTTACAGAGTGAGTTCCAGGACAGTCAGGGCTACACAGAGAAACCCTGTCTCAGAAAAAAAAGAGTAGAAAGACAAACTAGCAACACTTACTGCTTATACTTCCTAGGAAAGAGTGCTTCATTTCTGAGCTGAGATAATGGACTCATTAATTTCTGAAGACCAGAAATTAAATTTCTTTCTCCAAAGATGTTAACACACACACACACACACACATACATACACACACACAAAGTCAAGACACATGGAGAGAAAAATGTATCAAGAAATTACAACCGATGCCAAATGCCTCCCTGTCTGAGGAGAGCTTTTGGGGCCTTCTAGGAATTTGGCAGGAATCCACCATTAGGCTAGGACAAGGAAGTGAGCTCAAGATGAATACAGCCGAGGAATGTGTTCTGTGTGTCTTGATGGGTCTTATTAAGACCCTGAATATTGTAATCATGGGAGCTTTGTTTCTTAACTACTCTGTTTACGCCTTGTTTGTTCCTTGACTATTTTAGGCCTTAGGACTGATCATATTCTTTGTATGATTCTTTGTATATCATTCTAGAGTGGTATAAAAGCGGACTGAAAAAAAAAATAAGCCCACTTCAGCCTCAGCGCTGGCTGGAGTCATGTTGTAATGTTGTATAATTGTCTTTTCTTTCTTTAGTCCTCACTCCCTCCCTGGAGACCCTGTTGACTGACTGAGCTAGCTTGGTCACCTGTCATTGATGGGCCAAAGGTCAACAGGAAACAAATTACCACTAGCCTTGTCTCTATGACAAGGCCAAGAGGAAATTCTAGATTAGGCATTATAAACATCCCCATTCCTGGTAAACACCTTTTCCTTCCATTAAACCGGTGCAATGTCTCAGTTCTCCTCACATCTGGCATTAAAGTAGGGGTGATACCCTTGGAGGGCCGGTGGTGCTTCTGAAACATTACTGACAAGAACAAATCTGTTCCTGGCTCATTTCTTCTCAAAACCAACTCTGGCCTATCAGAAAGCCCGGAGTTCTCATTTCTTCACAACCTTGCTTCAAGAAAACTCAGCAAGTCCAACGGGTGACCAGGGCACTGAACTCAAGGAAAAAAACAAACAAAGAGTGAGGTATTTGATGCACCAGATTGGTTCAGGGTCGAGAAACCCAAGCCTCTCATTGCTAATGAGGAGGGCACCGTCCTTTCCTGGCACACTGTCCATTTGACTCCCCAGGCCAGGAAATTTAAAGGCTGTGAGAGTAAGTGATGAAGCCCACAGGAACGGTTTAGAGACACTGCTGAAGTCACATTGCATTGGTGTAAAAGCTGTTAAGCCAACAACCTCTGTCTCCAGAGTGGCTTCTGTAGCCCAAAGAGGAACCAGTACAGTACCCTGGTGGCACAGAGCAGAGGTGAGGAAGCACCTTGGATAGTGGTAGAGAAAGAGTTTGCAGAGCCCGCCAGTGTCCTGGCTTGGTTCTATATTGTTCTAGGTGGTGTCCACGGACATTCACTTTGTAATGTGTTTAACTGTGTATCATTATTTTATGCACATTCTTGATAGTATAATCCACAACAAAATGGTCCAAAGGTAACAAAATTAGTATTCTGGGATGCTAATTACTCTAGCATGCCTAACAGTAGGGACCCAGAGTTTGATCATCTGAGTGGATTTTAGGAAATCAGTCCCACAGTGGGTAAGAGCATGGACTGCCTTGGTGGCACATTCCCAGCCCTCACATCAGTGGTTCACAACTGCCTGTAACTCCTACTCCAGGCTGTCCAAGGCCTCTGGCCTCTGTGAGCACCTGCACTCATGTACACACACGTGTACATATGAGCACACGTCCCTACATACACACATGCATGCACACACCGCATACATGTACGTGTGCGCTCGAGGACACACACACACACAGTTCCTATGTTTGCAAATCTAAGGACTCAAAATGACTCCAGGCTGAGGAAAAGTGCAATGTGGAAGTCAGATCCACTCATATTTCAATTCAGATTCTACAGTCCTGATTTTTCGATGACCCTGGTGGCCCTAACAACTCTGAGGAGGTTTATGAGTGATAAGGTCAAACTGTACATAAAAGGTAGCTACTGTACATGATACCGCTACACGCCTGGCTCCAAGAGAGAGGCTTCAAACAATAAACGGCATCTCTCTCTTTATGAAGTGATCATTTTCCCATTTCTGGAAGATTGCCTACTGAATACATATTTATAAGGGGCCAATTAAGATTGTGTTATTCTGGTCATTGTATCAAAAGACAGACATAATATTGCTTAAGTTAAGTTGGACATGGTGACGTGCGCCTGAGTTAAGTTGGACATGGTGACGTGTGCCCATCATCTCCATTTGACACGTGGTGACAGGGTAAGATGAGCAGTCTTCATAGGGGTCTTATTCATAGCAATAAGATCAGTGTTGGCTTATAGTGATTTCAGGACCAGCCTCTACAGGATACTGTCACAAAACAAGCAAGCTGACCTAAGAGGCCACTCCAGGTTTCTGCCACCCCCAGTGTGGTGTGCTGGGGGTTAACCCAAGGCCTCCCATATTCTAGACTCTACCAACTCAGCTACATCTCCAGTCCCTGAAGTTTAGAACCTTATATAGGGCTTCTAATCTATATTAGAAGCCACGTCTATAATGTATATTTATAGAACTGAATTGTATTTGGAAAAATACATTATTTATATGGTGCCTTGTTCTGAACATTCAGGTGTTTCAAAAACTGTGAGTCTGTGCCACCCCCTACCCCCATGAATACATTTACTGGAGAGAAATACACCTGGCTATATGCAACTAATGCAGAGAGACCAGTCACTGAAATTAAATTAAATGTTAAAACATTTGAGATAAGGATTTCAACAGACTGATTCACTATACCCATTTTGCGTTTAGGGACTGATAGCATCTGCACCCTGTTGGCAGCAGGGAGAGTGAGTGGAAGAGGGGCGTTAATGAACAGTTGGCTTTGCCCATCCCTCTGTGGATCGAGAGCCCTGATTTAGTTCTCCAGCTGCGGCTGTGAGAGAGTTACCTTGATGTTCTCCTCCTGGAGCAAACTGTTGTGTTGTTTCAGGTCCAGGCTCCGGCCTTTCTCGTACCGCAGCTCCTTCTCAGCTGAGTTGCACAGGATCTGCAGGCGGTGCAAGTTCTGCCGCAATTCCCGCAGTTCCCCTTGATGCTGGTAGCTTGCTTTCTCTCCAGATGTTAGATACTGAGGCAAACATTTTAAGAGAGAAATGCGCTGGAGAGAGCACCACTGGCGGTGTGTGTGGACCTGGGGGCTCATATACGAGGGCTTCTGGAGTTAGTTCCTTCACCTACAACAAACGATGCTTCTACACCGTGCTCCCTGCTGCTTGGTGGTGCTCCTGTAATTCAAAAGCTTCTACACTGGAGTGCAAAGGCCAGTGAATTATGGGAACAAAAGCAGCCATGCATGGACAATTAACCCTTCAATTTCTAATATCAATGAAAGGCAAACAAAATAGAGGGTTTTTCCAGGAAAACACTCCCTTTTGAGTCTCAGAACTACAAAATCCCTTAGTAATGAAAACAACCAGAAAACCACACTATCTTTCTAGTTTTCTGAAAACAGTTTAAAATTGTTTTATTTTATGTTTATGGGTATTTGCCTGCACGTATGCCTGTGCAACCCTTGTATGCCTGGTGCCTGTGGAAGCCAGAAGTGTCAGGTCCCCTGGAACTGGAGTTACAGATAGTTGTGGGTGCTGGGATAAACCTGGGCCCTCTGGAAGAGCAGACAGTGCTCTTAATTGATGAGCCACCTCTCCAGTTCCACATTTAGTTTTTAAATTTTTATTACATTTGTAGGGGTGTGCACATGTGGCAATCAGAGGACATCTCTCAGGAGTTACTGAGCCATTTCACTAGCCCAGCTAAAGAAAATTAATAAAATAAAGATTAAATACAAACCGAGGAGGGCTCTGGGGAGCCAGGTCGCTATCCTTCTTTGGGACAAGCGAGAGCTGCTTGCTTTCTGGGGGCTGTTAGCAAAGGGGAGCAATCAATGAAGCAGCGGAAGGCCAAGCCCGGGGGGCAGTGCTCTCAACCTTCCCAACACTGTGACCCTTTACTGCTCTCCCTCGTGTGTGTGACCCCAGCTGTAACATTATTTTCCTTGCTACTCCCTAACTCTAATTATGCTACTGTTATGAATCGTAATATAAATATCTGTGTTTTCTGATGGTCTTAGGCAACCTCTGTGAAAAAAATCGCTCAACTTCCAAATGGGTTGTGAACTGCGGCTCTCTAGGCTGTAGAGCTGGGTTTCATCACTTCCTCAATGTGGGCAGATACCATCTACCTTGTTCCTAACTAAAGCCTCTGTTTCTCCACCTGTAAGATGCACAGATTATATTCCTATACCGTCGTGTCGCTTAATGAACCTGGTGGTTTAGTGAAGTGCCCACAGCACAACAATGTACCCCAAATGTCAGAAAAACATTAAGTTTTAAGTCTACAAAGTTAATACTGCTTCCAACTTGGTTCAAGAACAGGAACCTCGCCTGGCCTAGTGTTAATCAAACTGCTGACGTCACAAAATACTTCTGACCGACATAACAAGTCTTGCCCTTGTGAGAGGCTCCCATGATTCCTTCCCTATTTATAAGCATTCTGGAAGGTCTGGCATCCGGTCTGTCTGTCGTTAAAATTGTACATTTAAGAAGATTAGGCTAATATAGTGCCATACTAGATACTACCATCTGGCATCGGGGTGAAGAACAACACACAGACACACAGACACACACACACAGAGAGAGAGAGAGAGAGAGAGAGAGAGAGAATGAAATAGTCATTAGTGCACAGAAATTGTTCAAACTG
This sequence comes from Rhynchomys soricoides, assembly GCA_019843965.1. Lineage (NCBI taxonomy): Eukaryota > Metazoa > Chordata > Mammalia > Rodentia > Muridae > Rhynchomys > Rhynchomys soricoides. The sequence continues at coordinate 436,583 of JADRCH010000361.1, forward strand.
TACTCTCTTCCTCTCTTCCTTGCCATGAAATCGTGAGGTTTAAGAGATGGCTCAATGGTTAAGAGGACCCAGGTTCGACTCCCAGCTCTCACATGGTGGTTCACAACTGTCTATAACTCCAGTCCCAGGAGGTCAGGCACTGCGTGTGATTGGTGCACGGTCATACATGCAGGCAAATACACACATACACATTGAAGAAAGACTGTGTGCAACAGTGAGTCGGGAAACAGAAAGTTCAAATAGAAATAATCAGCCCTCCATGAGCTCCACATCTTTTTTCTCTTTCATGACCGAGGAGAAGTTTCCTTTCAGTACACCTTAGCTGTGCGACCCTTTCTTGTAATACACACAGTATTTGAAAATGGATCCAAGATTTAATAATAAAGCTAAAAGTATAAAAATAGTCTCAGGAAAAACATGAGAACAAAGCCTTCTCATGCTCATTTAGATAAGATCAGGGTGTGGTGGCGCACGACTTTAGCTCTAGCCCTTAGGAAGCAGAGGTGGGTGGATCTCTGTGAGTTCCCCCCCCCAAAGAACCCAAAACAACAACAACAAAACCCCAAACCAAAACAACAAACAAATGGAGCTGGATGTGGTATTGTACACCTTTAATCCCAGTATTTGGGCAGAGGCAGGCAGATCTCTGAGTTCGAGGCCATCCTGGTCTACAGAGTGAGTTCCAGGACAAACAGGTCTACACAGAGCAACCCTGTCTCAAAACAAACACATAAACGAACAAACAATTGTAAATGGGGGCAGTGTCTGGGGAGATGGCTCAGTGGTTAAAGCACTTGCTACAAAAGCAAGATAACCAGAGGTCAGGTCCCCCAAACCCACATAAAATTCTGGGGGGAGGGAGTGGCAGTTTGCCTGTAATTCTTGCCTTGGAAGGCAGAGGCAGATGGCTCTTTGAACTAACTAGCTAATTAATTAGACTAGCCTATCAGCCATCTCTGGATTTGACTGAGAGACCCCCCCTCAAAGATAAGGTGGAAGGCTGATCAAGGATGATTCCCAGCATCAACCTTGGGCCTCCATGCATACATGTGTACATATGTACCTGTACTCACATGTTAGCAAACAAAGATACATACACCACACACATATGCATGAAAAGAACAATTTATAAATGGGTGTTTATAGACTAAAAACATATGTATATCAATGGGTACTGACAGGGAAATAAAGAGATAGCCCGCCGAGGGGCTATAATATCTTGGTGGAAAATATCTAATAATCTATCTATCTATCTATCTAACATATGATAAACTCTTACAACTCAACAAGACAAAACAAATGTAATCCAATTAAAACTAGGGAAAGGAGTCGACTAGACATTTCTCTAATGACAATGTGTAAGAGACTGATAAAAATATTTTAAAATACACCATGTCATTATACCTATTAGGAAAATAAAAATCAAAGCCACAACGAAAATATGACAGGGATTAACATGACTGTGTTAGAAAAAGCAAGACAATCACAGTTTTGACAAATGCGAAGAGGAAAATCTGAGGCCATGTACATTATTTGCATGCCCCACTGAGTTTATTTTGATAGTAACAATGGTATTAGAAATACACGAGGAGCTGGAGCGATGGCTCAGTGGTTAAGAGCACTGGCTGCTCTTCCAGAGGTCCTGAGTTCAATTCCCAGCAACCACATGGTGGCTCACAACCATCTGTAATGGGATCCGATGCCCTCTTCTGGTGTGTCTGAAGACAGCGACAGTGTACTCACATACATGAAATAAATAAATCTTTAAAAATAAATAAATAAACTTTAAAAAATACACTAAGATTTGGAATGGTGGCATGTGCATGGAATCCTGGCTCTGGGGAGACTGAGGCAGGAGGTTCTGGAGTTGGGTGCCAGCCAGCTTAGGCTCTATAGAGACACTGACTCAAAAATAACAACAAACAAAACAGCAATAAGCAACCTCCAAACCCCAAACAAAATATGGGACAGAACTTTTCAACTTGGGGTGATCATCAACATTCTGTCCGTGCTGCCACACCCACACTGCTAGACTTTGAGTTTTGAGAAGAGCTTAGCATCAACAGGTGGAAAGAGATCTGCTGGACCACGAGCCATCTAGTTGGATCAAATGCATGCATGAGCCCAGGTAATTCATCTTGGTTGAATAAATAAGAACTCCTACTTTTTTTCAGTAACTCATGGTCATTAGGGGAAAAAAAACTTACTGAACTACACTAGAATTTCTGAGGCCCCAAGAGGCTGTGTGGCTGTAGAACTATCTGCCCTTCCACAAATGACGGCACTCGAAACTGCCTTAGGACTTTTGCATATTTTGCAGTCAAGCTTGCTTTTTGTCATTATTGTGGGGGTGTTCTTGGTTTTTTGTTTGAGAATTTCATACATTCATGTGATGTGTTTTGTTCTACCCACCCCCATTCCCTGCCCTTAGACCTTTCCCCCCATCCTCCCTCTGTGTCTTCCCAGTTTTGTGCTTTGGCTCTAAGCATTGACTAACAAGAGCTTCAAACCAAGGGGGGAGATAAATTAGACTAACAAATTAGTCAAGAATTACTTTTCAGACATAAAGTTACATGTGGACAAAATGTTATGCTCTTAGCATATGCATGGTAGCACATACCTGTAATCCCATCAGTCAGGAGTGGGGCCAGCCCGGGGTACATTTTGAATTTTCAGTTCAGCCTGCCTGCAAAGCAATACCCTGACCCCCCCAAACCAAACAGATCACCACCAACAAACCCCCAAACAATGACGATGATGACTTTGTAATCATTAGGTTTCCCTTTCCACGTCTTCCCAAGCCCTCTCACTGCTCTGGCCCTGGGTCCAAGACGGGAAGGGGCGGGGTCTAAATGTGAGTTCTTGTTGGGCATTTGAAGTCACGCTCTTCTTTGGGCTTCTGAGCTAAATGAGTTCTGACTCTCCTTGTGTGTGTGTGTGTGTGTGTGTGTGTGTGTGTGTGTGTGTGTGAGCATGTGACTTTGGGTAGACTCAGAGGCTACAAGCAGTTAGTTGTGGGTTCTGGGAATCGAGTTCAGGGTTCAGGATCTCTGTAAGAGCAGTGCTCACTCTTAACTGCTGAGTCAACTCTCCAGCCTTCCTTCCTTTCCCTAAGGTGCACTCTTGACCTACTGACCTACTTTTCAACCTTTTTTTTTTGAGACAGAGTTACTTACAGCCCAGGCTGGCCTCCATGTTATTATGTAACAAAGGGTGATTCTTGATTCTCCGCCTCTACCTCTCAAATTCGGGAATAGCAGGAGAGCAGGGGGCATTTCATCAGCCCTTTGAAGGTGGTTCACTTGCAAGTACAATAGTCTAACGATCTCAAAATAATTTCTGGAAAGGTGTCTACTGAAAAATTTTACTCTGAACAACAGAGTCCTGTATGACTAAGAACTAAAGTGGGGCTGGTGGCCACTCCCTTTAACTCTCTTACAGACAGAGCTGCAGTAAATAACAAATAATCAGGGCCATATTTAAAACAATCTCTCTGAAGTCATTTTTTTTTAAACTAAAATAAACAGTTGGTTCACTGGAATAGGAAGGGTGGCACATACCCTGCCATCCCTTCACCCCCACCCATCTGAGGCAGACGTGTTCTTTCTGAGCCTGCGTGAGCTTACGGCTGGGGGAGGGATGTGGGGAGGGTGGGGTGTCCATGATCAAAACCCACAGGAAGGCAGAAGCAACTTCAGAGTTGTGAAATTCACACTCCCACAATTCAGAAAATAACCCTTCAATAATAAAGTGAATCAGCAGGTTCAGACTTTGGTTGTAATTTTATTGCCACTCAAGCTGTAATGTTGTATAAGAAACATACTTTAAAGAAAAAAGAAGGTTTAAAAAAACAAAAACCGATGCTTATCTCCAGGGCTAGTCGGAAGAACGGGACCCAGAGCGTGTGACTGCAGCACCTACCTTGGTGCTGCTGTCATCTGAACTATCACCACAGCTCTGAGATGGGAGGCTCGCATCTTCCTCAAGCCTCCCGGCTTCCTTGGGCTCCATGGCCAATGGCTGCTCATGGCCTTGTATCTGCTGTGACTCCTGCCTCTCTCTTGGGAAAGTGGCCGCCTTCACTGACTCGTCTGGCATTTCTTCCTGTTTATTTTCTCCTAATTCAGAACTTGGTACAAATATAACAACAAAAAACTATCAAACAAATATTCTTGTGGCAGAATAGCGAAGAAGAAAATCCTGCACCATAGGAGATTCCCCTCCCATCCCCCAAACTTGAATTGTACGGCAGTGGAATTGTTCTTGTGCATCTAATAGCTATGGCTCCTTTTCCCCCCACTCAGTCAGGGAGATGACCCATTGTGTATTTTCATGTACAGCCCAATAACCAGTTTAAATGGTTTTTCCCCTCTCTGGACAGATTCGGGTCATAAAGATTTCCAAATGCCACTCAAAAGCAGTAGGTACCTCAACGGGGCTACAATGGGCTGCAAGGGGTTTATATTTGAGAAATAAGGGTATCTGGACACTAATCAGGCTGAGTGGTAGGATATAGTTTGGTTAATCATTGACATGAGCTAAAAAGGAACAAAACTAAAAAGTGTACATGTTTACATGCGCTCTTGCGCGAGCGCGCACGCACGCGCACACAGACACACACACACACACACACACACACACACACGAATGTTCGAAGATTTTGGTAAAGATGAGATCGTGGCAAAACAAAGTATCCCACAATGGTTTAACAAATAAATTCCGCAGGGGCCAGCAAGATGGCTCAGTGGATGAAGGTGCTTGCTGCCAAGCCTGATGACCTGAGTTCAATCCTTGGGACTCAGGTTATAGAAGAAAAGAATCAAGCCCTTGACTTTGTCCTCCTCTGGCCTCTACAAGGGTGCTGTGGCATGCTTACATCTTCCATTCTCCAGTAAGCAAATTTTTGTTTTTAAATAAGAAACATGCCAGGGAAACTGGATGAGAGGCTGTTGTCTATATCCACATAATAGATATCAGGATCGGGAAGCAGGATTGGGTCTGGAGAGACTTCAAGGTTGGTGTTCCTGACACTCCTCATCTGTCAGATGTGGGTGTGGGGAAGAACAAGGTGACATCTGGATTTCTGGCTGGGGCAAGTTCGTGGATAGATAGAGGGTGGACTAGGGTGGCAGGGTGTGGATAAGAATGGAGGCACAATTGAGGTGGGGATCCCGACACAGGAGAGCAAGGTAGAAACCTTGCACTGAAACCCAGACACAAGGAAGAAGGGCTCAGGGATGAAGGGATCATCCTAGACAGAAGTCAAAGACTTAAAAGAGCAAGCAGATTCGGCTGGAAAGCCAGAGAAAGAGGGGGACTCCTTGAGAACTTATCATAGAAACAGGAGGAGAAGCACACCTTCGGCCACCAGAGAACGTACAGAAGAGTACCCACAAACCATGCACACACTGGGGGGAGGGGGAGCTGGCTGCATTTTGCTTATGGTGTCTTTCTTTTTTGGCAGTGTTGGGATTAAACCCAGGGCCTTCCACATGCAGGGTAAGTGTTCTGCCTCTAATCTGCCACTGCACCCCGTCCCCCAATCTGAAGTCAGTTTGGGGCTCCTTGGAGCCCAGCACTGCATGCTCTACAATCATAGTTGCTATTCACATTCAAGAAGGAGTTGGCATCACAAATCAAGAGTCATAAAGAGGTTTAGATTCTGACGCTGGAGAGATGGCTCAGCGGTTAAGAGCACTGGTTGCTCTTCCAAAGTACCTAGCTGGCAGCTCAGAACCATCTGTAACTCCAGTTCCAGGGGATCTGACTCCCTCTTCTGGCCCCCATAGGTACTGCATGCATGTGATGCACAGACATGCATTCGGGCAAAATACCCATACACACAAAAACAATTACTTAGGAGCTTAAAAGCATCTAAAAATGTTTAGATTCTAAAGAATTGTAAACCTTGAATGTAGACTATTCTGTGGAACTGCAGGTGCTGTTCTATCGAGCTGTAATGTAACCTGTCTCCACTGTAATAAAATAATTCCTAAGAAGAACAAAGCTTGGTGTGAGATGCTGCTCATGGTAATTTTATTTTGGACAGCAGCTGACAGAGATAAACTGTTCCAGTTTGGAGCTGGTTTTGTTGTTTATCCCAAGGGGATCCTCTGTGCAAACCAGTGAGGCTTGTTTGACTGAGATATCAACCAACAAGTATGAAGAGCAGCCTAGGATAATTCCTGATGTCAACCTTGGGCCTTGACGAGTGGGTACACAAACACCCACATGAGGGCACATGCAAACATGCTTACATGCTCACACAGGGACAAAAACAGAAGAAGAAAAAAGGCCACGACTTTCCCTTACTTGCTCCCTGGCTTCCTGACTCGCCATATCATATAATCCCTTCCTGCATGTGTTCCTTCTGCCGTAAGCCATTTGCTGGAAGGCCCTCGGCAGAGATGGGTGCCGAGCTTCTGAACCCTCAGAACCATGAGCTAAAGAAAATGCTTGAAGAATTCAGCCTCAAGTACTTTGTCATAGTGAGAGACATGGCCCCCAAGTCAGCAAATGAAACAATCAAGCTGGAAGTTATTTTATTTAAAATTTGTATTACATTTAAATTTGTGTGCATGTATGCGTGCACTGTGCATGTGTGACAGAGGATGGCCTGTGGGAGTCAGTTTTATCCTTCTGTCATAGGTCTTAGAGACCAGGGCTAGGTGGCAAGCACCCTGACTTCCTGAGCCATCTCATTGGTGCTCCTTTATTGTTTTGAGACGGCGGACTCTCACTGAACCTAGAGCTTACCACTTTAGCTAGGTGGGCTAGCCTGTGAGTTCTGGGGACCATTCCGTCTCCATGTGCCAAACCAGTAGAGGGACCGGTGGACAGGTGCTGGAGATCTGAGCTTAGGTCCTCACGCTTGCTTGGCAAGCCCCTCACTGCCTGAGCCATCTCTCCAGCCACCCCTCTCCCCATTCTCCAGCTACGGACTACTCTAACTTCTTCATCCTGATTACAACCACTAATCTCTAAGTCCTGTCTATTTTATTTATTTATTTATTTATTTATTTATTTATTTATTTATTGGTTTTTTGAGACAGGGTTTCTCTGTATAGTCCTGGCTGTCCTGGAACTCACTCTGTAGACCAGGCTGGACTCAACCCAGAAGTCCACCTGCCTCTGCCTCCTGAGTGCTGGGATTAAAGGCATGCGCCACCACTGCCCGGCTTATTTTTTTAATATGCTTTGCACATACCTGGCAGAGTGATTTTCCTAAAGCACGAACCTATTGTTTTGCCCAGGCTGCTAAATTCCCTATAGGAGCTTTTTTGTTTTTTTTTTTTTTTAAATTGTATAAGCCCCTAACTAGGGTTGTGGACACAGCTCAGCTTGTAAAGCCCCATGATTAATCCCAATATGGCAACCAAACACCTCCCTGATATCAGGCATCCCACGGACCTGCACGTTCAGGACCCTGCTGCACCTTATCTTCATCTCCCCCTTCCCTAGAGTTCCTCTAACCTACCTCACACACCACATTCTGCCTCCCCCTTCCCATCTCGGTCTCTGTTTGTCTCCCCACGCCTCCATTTGAGCCAGCAGTGCCTTGTTAAACTGTCTTCTCCCATCAGACCACGGAGACTAAAGTTAAACCAACCTCTGCCAGGAACACCTGCACAGCGGACAAATGGCTAATGTTGAATGTGATTGTGTTCCAGATCTGACTGAAGTGGGGCCGTTAGAGAGGGGGAGACGGAAACAAGTGGCAGATACATGGAGGGCAGATACATGTCAGTCCTTTCTGTGAAGAGTTTTCAGACTGTCACATCCCCACATCCTCTTGCTCTAGGTTAGAGTTTCTTTATCTGTGGCTCACAATGGATTAACTGACCTGCCTGTCACCTTCCATTTCCACATAAGGAGATGCTAGCACAACTTCCCTCAAAACCTGTCACACTATCCCTGGTGTATTCTAGGGTTACTTGTTCCTGATCCCTCCAGCAAACCTAAACATGGTGCTCCAGCTTCTCAGTTCCTGGCTTTTGGGCTCACTGGCAGAGACACCCTCCATCTTTCCAAAATGTCTTCCCCCCACCCAATCACCCCACAATCCCTCCAAGATGCCCTTCCCACCACACATCTTCATTTCCTGGTTGTGAATCTTGGACTCAGAGATTTCTCTGAAGTTAAAATAAAATTTTTAAGAGAACACAAAAATCAGGGGCACCAGAACTGGCGAAGCAGTATCTATCTTAGAACCCTGATGCAGAAATAAATTTGGGGACACCAAGACTCAGTCTCCGCAGTTTATGGACAAGGGTGTCCTCTAGGCTGGTGTCTACAGAGCATGAGCATCTACTGTTTCCTTCTCAATGACCTTTAGGCTTTTGCCCACAGATAGTAATTTGCTGCTATTAACTTTTTGTACCAGATTAGAACAGATAGTTTGCCCAAAGCCCCCAAGACTTCTGTGAAAGATAATCGTGGTAAAAATGTGTAAACACAGAATTAGGGAACAAGATTAAACAAGTGAAGAGAGAAAATGCTCTGGAAACTCAGTGATCAGATATAATGTTAAATAAGACCAGCAGAGCAGAAGCTCTTTAGAGCACCGCCTTGATTATGTAGAAACAATTTACCTGCAGATGTGCGTGCTCAGAAGAGAGATGGCCGAGTGTCTCTCCCTGAGGACAATTATGGGTTATTATAATCCAGTTTTACTTTTACATGCTCCCTACATTTCAACTCAAAGCACATGGTAGCCCTCAAAGGCAAGAGGGAAAGTGTCACATGAAATGTTACTGCCACGTCAGGAGGAGGTACACCCTGTCAGCCCACTGCCCTGTGCTGTGGTGATGCAGGCATCACCACAGTCACTGCCCCATCCGTTGTCTGTCCTCTTCCCCTGTACTCAAAAAGCAAACTCTAGGAAATGTTTAAAACATTTTTTTTTTTTCCTGATTACAGCTCTTGAAAATGAATGTCAGACTCTTGGGACAATCAACCCAAATAAACCCTCTAGTGCTCAGATTTTCTCAAATTACCAGAGAGTCTGTCTGTCCTCACTCAGACTCACAGTCTCCACTTCCAAAAGTGGCCCTTTAGACACCAGGTCTTCACAGATGTTTTCACTCGTCATCAAATTAGCAGCTCTGTCCCCTACAGAGCAATAGTTTAATAGTTCCAGTTCTTGTGAAAACTTCAAGACCTGTGAAGTTAAGTGAAAAGGCAAATGCTCTATTTTGCAGACTTTTATGTACAACTGTGAAAAAGCTACATTGACTCCACCAAATGCTTAATTACTGCCTTGAGCTATCTGTCTAAACTGCTGCCCTATAGGAAGTCCTATTGAGATTTAGTTAAATACTTTCCAGGTGTCATATACCTTAACTCATGTTTACAGTAGACATAAGGGTATGTACCTTCATGGTTTAACCAACCAACCAACCAAATAAACAAACAACCAAACAAACAGGTAGTCTGGTCTTCTGATGTTGGCATCTCAGATTGCTACTTATAATTCAGTTGTACCTTTAAACAGGAACAAAGAAACAAAACTCGGGTGATCTCTAAGATTTCATATGATTACCACACACATCTGTCCTGAGTTTTTGACTGAGCTTAACTGATTCATAGAAGGAGTAATACATTATTGCTTGAGAAAATATTAGAGTCCCACAAGCACATTGCAGAAGGGAAGTTTCTTCCTGTCTGACCCTGTTTATTTGAAAACACTTGAACTTGTCAAGGTACGTTGGTGTGGTGCTTTGAATAAAAATAGTCCCCATAAACCCATAGGGAGTGGCACTGTTAGGAGGCGTGGCCTTGTTGGAGTAAGTGTGTCACTGGGGGTGGGCTTTGAGGTCTCAGAAGCTCAAGCCAGGCCTAGTAGCTCACTGACTTCCTGCTGCCTATGGATCAAGATGGAGAACTCTCAGCTCCTTCTCCAGCACCATGTCTGTCTGCACAATACATGCTTACTGCCACGATGATAATGGACCATACAAACTAAGCCAGCCTCAATGAAATGTTTTCTTTTATAAGAGTTGCTGTGGTCATGGTGTCTCTTCACAGCAATAAAACCTTAACTAAGACACTTGTCGACTGTAGTAACCCCAAATGTTAGCTCTGTGTCTGAGTAGAAATGAGAATCTGTGTAAGCATCCCAGGAAAATCTGCTGCACGCAGGTGTTTTGAGGCATACTGCATTATGGGATCTGGCAAAATATTCACCTTTGTTTGATTGCTTTCAGAAGAGTTTGTAGACCTGCCATCTTTAAAGGTTACTTGTTTTTATGCACATCTCTCCTTTCAGGAGTAGAGAGATTTGTTGGGAAATGGTTCTAGGAATAGAAGACAGGCCCCACCACAGGACTGAATCAGAACAAACAACTGCCGGTCCGAATGTTCCTGCAATAGCTGTGCTTGACTCCAGAGGCCATGGGATCAATCCAGAGCTTGGTGCCAATTTAAGAGATTCCTTTGGTCTCTGAAGACTTTTCCTCTCAAGAGAAACTAAGGCGAGCAGTATAAACTATCCTCCTCATTATATCTGTCGTTTTCTGTTGATGCTACCTGGTTTCTGATTTTTACAGTTATTCTGAAAATGCAAGCATTACATAATGATAATAAATGCTAATGTTTAGAGAACAGTAGACAACAGTACTTGGCTTGAATGCTCTAGAAAATTGAAAGCAATAACAACACAAACACCAAGCATCTTTCAGGCCTTCGGGACCCACATACAACCAACAAAGTTGGAATGTCTCTTAAGCAGGTGGAAGCTTTCCTTTTTTTTTTTTTTTTTTAAAAAATATCTATCTATCCATCCATCCATCTGTCTATCAACAGGGTTTCTCTGTGTAGCCCCAGTTGTCCAGGAACTCACTTTGTAGACCTCGAACTCACAGAGATCCAATTATCTCTGCCTTCCAAGTGCTGGAATTAAAGGAGTGTATCACCACAGCCAGCTAATTTTTTTTATCTTTTTAAAATTATGTGTGTGTGTGTGTGTGTGTGTGTATGTATGTATGTATATGTGTGTGTGTGCGTGTGTATGTATGTATATGTGTGTGTGTGTGCGTGTGCATGTGCATGTAGTTGCTTGGGGGAGTCCAGAAAAGGAAGTCAGATCCCCTAGAGCTGGAATTACAGTCAGTTGTGAGCTGCTCAATGTAAGGCTGGGATCTGAACCTGGGGCCTCTGCAGAAGCACAGGTGCTCTTAACCTCAGAGCCATTCTCCAACCCCAAAGATTTGCAATTTATCGTAAAGAAAGTTATGCCCATTGGCCCTTCCAGGACATGCCAGGTGTGGGAAAGGACCAGCTTTGTTTGGTCTTAGTGATAATAGTTCAGTGTAATCATGGACAGAAAGACCACAGGCTGAGAAGCTCCATGTAACTTGGCAGTAGTTCAATCACCCAGGGCTCTTGGTGTAATTGATGGCCTACAAGATCACACCTGTTTCTGCTACAAATTTCTGTGACAAGTCTAGAAGTGGCCCAAACAATACGTCTTCAAAATCAGCAGCTTTGGCAAATTCATACAGCAGAGCCCACCTTCTGCTGAGCAGGTGATGTCTTTAAGTCTAGAGCACCTCGTGTTCTGAAGAGAAGCTTGAAGGATGGTCAGGATGCAAAGGCTCAAAACAAAATCTTTTCATGAACAATAGCTTGATAGACAGGAATGCAGCATCCCAGAGAAGCCATCTATGAGATGGTTATCATTGTGAAGGGAAACTCGATTAACTTTACAGTAGAGAGATACGACAGAGAGCACCTCAACCAAACCAAAATTAACAATGACATCATAGCTCAAGTCTCCTAATAAAATGTGTCAAGAAGGAAAGATGTCATTTCAGTAGCGCTCCTGTCAGGAACAATAGGGACACACCAGACAAACACAAACTGAGGGACATTCTTCCAGGCTGTAATTCTTTCAAAATCTCTAAACTAAAAATAAAACCCTTGCCCTCAATAAAGCAGTCTCAGGAAGGAACCTTAATAAGCAGCTGGGTCACAAGGGTGGCACTCTCATGATGACATGGATACCCTTGGGCGATGACAAGAACCACTGGGGCTGAGGAGATGGCTCACTGGGTAAAGCATTTGAATCAAAAGCATAGGACCTGAGTTTTGATTCTCTAGAACCCATGTAAAGCCAGATGCCATAGGAGAACGGGGTCGGTGGTTGGTGGAAGGTGGAGGCGTGTGTGTGTGTGTGTGTGTGTGTGTGTGTGTGTGTGTAGTCCCATGGCTCCTACAATGAGAAGGGTGGCAGAGACAGGAAGATATGAAAAGCTGGCAGACCAGCTAGCTTAGCCTAGGCAGCCACAAAAAATAATCCTAACTCAAGTCAACTGGAAGGCCACCTGAGGTTGGCCACCACACATGCAGTGCTACAAGCATGTCCACCCTCACGTACATGAACATTCGTGTACACAGATATATCATGTGCATACAGACAAAGATTAAAGAGGAGGAGGAAGAGGAAGAAAGAAGTAAGAGAAGATGGCCATCTGCAAGCCAGAAAGTATACTTCACCAAACATAGGATCTACTGGCACCTTGACCTTGGCTTTCCCAACCTGCAGAGCTGTGAGCAACAAATGCTTGTTAATTAAACTGTCCAGTGTATGACATTCTGTTAAAGCTGCCAAACTAAGAAATACTTCTTCACAAACCTCAGACAGACAGACAACTGCTGCAGGCAGAATCAAGGACTTAAAACACATCATGTGCCTCATAGTGTATCTTGGACCAGAAATGTTTTGAGTTGTCATTCTCCTCTTCCTCTTCCACTCCTCCATCATTAACCCTGCCCACTCCTCCTCCTTCCCCCTTTCCCCCCACCCCTCCCCCTCCTCCCCTTCCTCTTCCTCCCCCCTTTGCTAAGGAGTGGGACTGACTGATCAGGGTGCTGACACTCACCTTACTAACAAGGAGCCCCAGACCAAGGCTACTTGTAGACCGTGCCCCACACAGCCCCCTGTATTCCACACTGTAACCCCTACTCTGGAAGTTCAGTTGGTAGGAAGCTGACTTAAGGTTAGGGTCAGACATTGACGGGAGGATCCTGAAGGCCAAGTGCTGGTTGAAGGGGGAATGTTGCCCTGACTAGTAACCGTGTTATACGTCACTTCATTATATGCTAGTGAAAACCTCTGGTTTCTAAATCTGCTACTTGAAAGTTTCCTTTTATTCTATCTACATATAAGGCATGTTAAATATTAGACAAGCAAATAATCAATTATTCAATCTCACCTTGGCTTCTAATTCAGAATTCTCTCTTTGTAGCAAGTTATATGCTACTAAAAGTTGCTCTCTGCCCTCAGCCCTCGGAAGACTTTGAATTCCCTTATAAAGGCACAAGAGTTCTGACTTTGATTTTTGGAATTCCTGTTTAAGAGATGAAGATTTTTTTGTAATCAAAAAATTTTTAAATTTAAATATTGTTTTAAATAAAAAAATAAAATGTAAAAAAAAAAGATTTTTTTTTTTTAAAGAAAGAAATGAAGCTATTTTGTAGGCTATATCAAGTCTATTTTTCTGCAAAGGAATAAAATTTCTAAAAAGGATTTTTGAAATGGTCCTAACAAATTGTCCAATTTTATTTTTATTTATCTATCTATTTATTTATTTATTTTTTATTGTTCTTGTTTTTTGAGACAGGGTTTCTCTATATTGCCCTGGCTGTCCTGGAACCCACTCTGCAGACCAGGCTGGCCTCGAACTCAGAAATCTGCCTGCCTCTGCCTCCCAAGTGTTGGGATTAGAGGCGTGCGCCACCACTGCCTGGCAAATTGTCCAATTTTAAATGTTAACCAAATACTTTGTTCTTAGAGTTTACCTTTCCAGCTGCAAAAACTGGGTGCCTACAAAGCAAGGCTTGGATAAACATAAGATCTTCATCAGCTCCTGCATTAAATATTTATTTGCCTGAAAAAAATACAAGGCTGGCAAGATGGCTCGGTGGGGGTAGTCTGGGAGGAGTGTTTGATCCTGCCATGCAAGCCTGGTGACCTAAATTTGATCCCTGGAACCCTTGTAAAGGTGAAAGGACAGAACTAGCTCCAGGGTTTGCTGTCTAGTCTCAATACCCGAGCTATGGCAACAAACTCCCTCCCCAGTCACATATACACATCTGATGAGATATACTGTATCTCACGGTATTGTTCACAGACCGCTGTGCTATACACATCTGATGAGATATACTGTATCTCACGGTATTGTTCACAGACCGCTGTGCTACTGAGTGGCACAGATGCAACCTACAGCATTCTTAGCTACTTCTAAAAGTAGGGCTGGACAGAACTTAAACATGAGAAAGGTTGAACTGATGTCACCAGAAACCTGTAAAGCTGATTCCCATGTCTGTCTAACATCAGACTCAGCCCTTAACTATAGATTCTGGCAATGTGTGTTCAATGACTTATGAACCAGCATTTCCTCTAATCCTGAGTATGTTTCTACCCAGTTTATATGTAGTTATATATTTTCCTCTCCCTTTCACATGGATTACATAGATATGCAATGTTTGACAGGCAGGTGATGAGGGAATGACAGTTTGCAGTACCCAAGAGCCAAGAGGTCACACAACATTTACTTGGGGGCTACTTGATGTCCTCTGAAAGCCTTGGAGTCAAATGAAAGGTGGGGGTGGGGCTTTAAAAAGGCAGCAAGGGGTAGGGGGTCCCTAAATCCAACCTAATTAAGAACAGAAGGGTGGGCCTCTAGCCTGACAGGTTGGGCCACACTGAAGGTAGCCAGGACTTTCCAGCCTCCCGGACTGTAAGCAAGATTTCCATCGGTTAAGCCACCTGGCCAGTGGTATGGAATGAGAGTCCTTCAGGCTAAGTTGTATTTTCAAGGTGTTGTGTGGCCCATGCATGAGAGTGTAGTACAGGGGTGTGGAGCAGGGCCCTGGATGTCTTCCTCTATGGCTCTGTCTGTTCTTTTGAGATGGACTCTCTTGCGCTGAATGAACGAGAAGCTTGCTGTTTCTCCTAGGTTGTCTGGCCAGTGAGCTCTCTTGATCCACCTGTCTCAGTCCCTCAGTGAGAAGTTTCAGGCCACTCAGACACACCTAAGTTTTTATGTGATGCTGGGCATCCGATCTCAGGTCCTTATACTTGCATAGCAAACGGTCTTACCCACTGAGCTGTCTTGCCAAGGCTACACTGTGTCTCAAAATAGAAACAAATGATCATATCAAACCCTGAATTGGAAAACCAGGAAGAAACCAGCACCTGGGAATGCAATACCTCACTATCCACTTGTAAGGACTTCTGAATAGCAGTGAAAGCTGACGTCAGATGCTGTCTCTTCTCCCTCTCTTCTGACAAGTCACTCTCCAACACTTTAATACTTTCTTGGCCCATTTTCAATATCTGTAAAAGTCATTTCCCATGATTCACTTCATGAAATATTGTACAATAGGCATTGTTACCTCTAAAATTTAATAACAATAACCTTCAGCTTAACTTAATGATAGAGTCACGTGATTATGGAAACTTAGGAAAACCAGTTCACAGGGCACATTTTTCCCTCCAGGTTGGTAGATGTAACTGCCACATGTAGTGAGCCTTGTCCCGTCTACAGCACAGCCACCATGGCATGCATAATATGTTATTGTGACGACAAGCTAGTAGTGCACAAAATATATTTAAATTGTATTATTTGTTTAGTAGGAGGGAGAACACACATATATCACAGTGTGTGTGTGTGTGTAAGGCATTGATGGAATCTTCCCAAATGAAATGCTGTTGATACTTGGGGTAATGGTGGTAATAGCCGCCATTTCCTGAGGGCCTGTCCTGCATCAGACACCATGGTGAAGACTAAGGACCACCATGTGGTAGGAGCCTAACTATCATCACAGTTTCCCCTCAGCGGGAGAGGTGACTCTCAGATGTTACATCATTTTCCAAGGTCATAGCTATTGCTGACTTTCATGACCATATCTCCCCTACAAGTGCTATGGTGGCTTGAATGTGCCTGGCCCAGGCGGTGGCACTATTAGGAGGCATGGCCCTGTTGGAGTAGGTGTGTCACAGTGGGCATGGACTTTAAGACCCTCATCCTAGCTGCCTGGAGGCCAGTCTTCTCCTAGTGGCCTCCAGATGAAGATGTAGAATGCTCAGCTCCTCCTGCACCATGCCTGCCTGTATGCTGCCATGTTCCTGCCTTGATGATAATGGACTGAATGCCTGAACTTGTAAGCCAGCCCCAATTAAATGTTGTCCTTGGTCATAGTCTGTTCACAGCAGTAAAACTCTAAGACAAGTGCTTACACTAATTGTCTATTCTGTGCAGCCACACCCATGTACACTTTTTGTTCTGTAATAAACTCTGCTAGGGAATCCACCTAAAACTATTATGTGCCATAGTGAGCACAGAGTAATCGCCTCACAAAGCTCCATGGAGAGAAATGGCTACCAAGAGTGAACATACCTGGCAAGGCAGAGTCATGCTGCCTCTGTTTCATCACCAGTGGTGTAAGAGCTGGCCATGCCATTATTCTAGCCTCAGTTTCCCCAGATGAAAATCAGGGACAGCGGAGCCTGGACTCTAAGCACTGCTCAGAGACAATATACCATATTGTTCTAAATCCTTCTAAATGAAGAGATAAGCTTAGCCATCCCTATGGTTTCAATAAGCCTGACCGGCTTCTCCAGGGAGGCTCTCTGTAAACTTCTCCTTACAGGGAGCTGCAGAAGGGCCATTCCCAGAGCTGTGCTTTCTCCCTATGCCTGTTTTCAGTATTTTGAGCATTCCTACGAGGTTTGCCTCACATGTATTAGAGAATATAGCTGAAGAATTATCTTTTCAAGCTGGACGTGGGCAGCAGAAGCAGGACAATTACTTGTTCAAGGGTATCCTGGCTGGATAAAACCTGCCTCAAAGCAAAATATCATCTTTTATTTTCATCTCTTACCTCATCAAAATCTTGCACTTTAATTGTCTCTTGGTCTTTCATTCTGGTGTTTCTTCAGTCCTCCTATGGTAATGATAACTCGGACTCTAAGATGGAAATCTCAATCCATACAAGTCACCAGTTAAAAACACACAAGTGCTACTAAAATATCTTTAAAATAAGCTACGCTTGTTTAAATTAATTAAAAAATAAATCACTCAGTGTGTGAGTGTGTGTGCACAAGGTATATGTGGGCACACTTGTGATGGCGCACATGTAGAGGTCAGAGGACAACGTTTGTGGAGTCTTTTTTCTCCTCCTACTTTTATGTGGTTCTGGAGATTGAACTCAGGTCTCCAAGCTTGTATGGCAAGCACTTTTACTCACTGATTCACCTTGCTACACCCCCAAATAGGCTACATTTCTTTTCTTTTAAAAGAAATGTGTAGGGCTGGAGAGATGGCTCAGTGGTTAAGAGCACTGACTGCTATTCTAGAGGTCCTGAGTTCAATTTCCAGCAACCACATGGTGGCTCACAACCATCTGTAATGGGATCTGGTGCCCTCTTCTAGTATGTCTGAAGGCAGTTACACTGTATTCATATAAATACAAATAAATAAATATTTAAAAAAGATAAATGTACTCTAACTTTATATGTATGAGTGTTTGCTTTTATGTATATGTGTCACATGGGTGCAATGCCCTGGTGGCCAGAAGAAGGCAAAAGATCGCCTGGAACCTGACTTACGGATGGTTGTGAACTGCTATGCGAGTGCTGGGCATCGAACCTGGGTCTTCTACAAGAGGACTAAGGACTGCTGAGCTGTCTCTCCAGCCCAAGCTACATACATTTCATAGTTGTCCTTTTCTGAGGCAAACCCCAAGAAATGGCTCCCAATAAGTTTTACCTTCTTTCTCAGGTTAGACCAACTGTTCTCTCTTATAGTTCATTTTAATTATGGGTTGACTTACTATGGTTTTGGGGGTTTGCTATTTGGCAGTGAGCCAAAGGGGACAAGCATTAGAAAAGAGCTACAGCATCCTGTTGCGTTAACCAAGTTACTATTTATAGTCCTCATGTTCAAAGTGCAGAACATAGCAATCTCAAACTGATGAGGCAGAAAGGACGTGAGATGCTGTACTGGCTAGTTTTGTGTGTCAACTTGACACAAGCTGAAGTTATCACCAAGAAAGGAGTTTCGGTTGAGAAAATGCCTCCATGAGATCCAGCGGTAAGGCATTTTCTCAACTAGTGATCAAGGGGGGGGGCCCTTGTGAGTGGTACCATCTGTGGGCTGGTAGTTCTGGGTTCTATAAGAAAGCCAGATGAGCAAGCCAGGAGAAGCAAGCAAGCCAGTAAGCAGCATCCCTCCATGGCCTCTGCATCAGCTCCTGCTCCTTGACCTGCTTGAGTTCCAGTCCTGACTTCCTTTCATGATGAACAACAGCATGGAAGTGTAAGATCAATAAACCCTTTCCTCCCCAACTTGCATCTTGGTTATGATGTTTGCACAAGAATAGAAACCCCGACTAAGACAAATTGGTACCAGCATAGTGGGGTATTCCTGTGACAACCTGACCATATTTTGGGGAGGACTGTGGAAGGACTTTGGAACTTTGAACTAGAAGAGCCATTGGGGTGTTAAAAGCCCTGTGGGGTGTTCTGTAGGAGCTTGGAAGATAATGTTGAAAACAGTGTAGAAGATGGAGGCCTGGCTTATGAAATTTCAGAAGGAAGATTAAAGACTCTTATCAGGGCTATTGCTAGTTTGATTTAAGAGTCTGTGGTTTTGGTTAGCTGGGGCTGAAGAAACCAGCTGTGATTAACAAGATACCAGAACTACTAAAGCAAAACCATTGCATTGCTCAGACTATTGATGCTGGTTAGCTGGAGCTAAGATATTAGCAGCGATTAAGAAGAGACCAGCATCATTGGGGTGAAATCTTCTGAGAAGTGTTTTCTGAGAGCACAGATGCTGTGTTCCAGAGCTGTGGCTGGACTTGGTAATGTGTAAGAGTCACCCAGGTGGTACTGGTTTTGAAGGCATGAAGGAGTCGTGAAGAGCAGGTGAGGCTTGGGCACTGTGAGAGGCCATGGAAGGCCATTGGTGAAGGTGCAGCCTCAGTTGTAATTGATGGCCCAGGACTGAAGGGGTCATGAAAAGGAGGTGAGGCTTGGCATCATGTTAAAGCCTAGTTGCAGCAGAAGACAGCAGTATTTTGGAGATGCCAGTACCATGAGATGACCACCAAGAACAGCAGCAGCAATGGGGTACAGGCATCTGGAGCCTAGAAGACAAGGTATGTGCTACAAAGGGCAGAGCGGAGAAGTGACTCAAGCCCTTGGAGGAATCCAGAAGATCGTGAGTAGATCCCAGACATTGGATGGTTGGAGTTTGATTTTGCTTTTGATTGTGACTGTAGCCTGATATTTTTCCCTCTTGAAAAAAGACGGTATTTTAGTGGAACCCACAGTTAAGAGAGTTTGAATTTTTTAAAAGACTTTGAATTTTAAGAGATTGGATGTTTACAAGGGACTGAAATGTTAATATGTAAGAATTTGCAAAGACTGTGGGACTTTTAAAGTTATTTAGATCTTGGGGATAAATAAGAAAGTAAGGGTTGAGGCTTAATAGTGATGCATTTGTGTGTCAAGTTGATAAGGGGTCAATTGTACTGTCTGGTTTTGTGTGTCAACTTGACACAAGTTGAAGTTATCACAGAGAAAGGAGTTTCAGTTGAGAAAATGCCTCCATGAGATCCAGTGGTAAGGCATTTTCTCAATTAGTGATCAAGGGGGAAGGGCCCCTTGTGGGTGGTACCATCTGTGGGCTGGTAGTCTTGGGTTCTATAAGAAAGCCAGATAAGCAAGCCAGGAGAAGCAAGCAAGCAAGCCAGTAAGCAGCATCCCTCCATGGCCTGTGCATCAGCTCCTGCTCCTTGACCTGCTAGAGTTCCAGTCCTGACTTCCTTTAATGATGAACAGCAATTGGAAGTGTAAGCTCAATATACCCTTTCCTCCCCAACTTGCATCTTGGTCATGATGTTTGTGCAGGAATAGAAACCGCAACTAATACAGATGCTGCTTATAAAACAGACACAAAAACTCAAAGGTGGGTTAGAATTCCTCCTGACAACAGTTGGACAAAGCACTGAGAGTTGTGTCATACAGCATGGTCCAGGGATAGGAGGAAGGATACAGTTTTCCCTCAAAGCATCTTCTCCCTTGCCACTATCAACATCTGTCCTAGTGAACACTTGCATGTCCATACAAGACACTCGGATGCATCCAACACTCAAGGAAGGAGTTCCTTAGCCATGCCTGCATGGCACCTGATGCTTTAATATAAAGCAAGAGAGACAGACACCTCAACTCTTAAAACCAAGGACACCCTACATTTTTCTTGTATTTTTTTCCTATAAGAGCACCATCCTGCAAAAGAGCACCACCAATAGACATGCTAATGTGCATGGGGGAAAGAGGCCTCAATCCTAGAGAAAGAACCAAAGGCAACCAGGAATGTTGGGAGCAAGAAACAGTCTTGCCAAGGAAGAGCCACCGCTGGAAATACAAAGTAACACCCAGACGGAGCAGGATGTAGTTATCTATTATCTGTCTGTCTGTCTGTCTCTGTGTGTATATATTTATGTAACAACAATTTAAAAAGAGGCCATGAATATGAAAGAAAGCATGGTGTAAGGGATACATGGGAGGCTTTGGGAGAAGAAAATAAGATAATTAAAAAAAATACGTCTAGGCACGGTAGCACACCCCCACCACTCAGGAGGCAGAGGCAGAGGCAGGTGGACCTCTGAGTTGGAGGCCAGTCTGGTCTACAACGTGAGTTCAGTCAGGGCTATACAGAAAAACATGGTCTTAAAAAAAATGAAACAAAATTTAAAAAAAAAACTACAAACAACAAAAAAAGTCATATATTTTAACTTTCATTTGAGACAGAGTCTCGCCACGTATCTTTAGCTGTCTGATCTCACCATGTAGACTAAGTTGGCTTTGAACTCACAGAGATCTGCTTGTCTCTGATTCCCAAATGCCAGGATTAAAGCTGTGTGCCATCACAAATGGCTATTTTAAAGATAGATTTAAGAAAATGTTTAAGATAGCTTTTTCAAACAGTATATTTAAAAACTGCAAAAATAATTTGAAATTCACACTTTACAGCAAACTGATTCAACATAGCTTATTTTATATTTGAAAGATAATATATTTGAAAACATTTGAATAAATTATATGTGTTAAAATTTACCATAACTTATGGCACAGTGGATACAGTTACACATCTGGGCAATTTACACACTTCAAGTTTGAAGCTAGAAATGGGTGTGCATGATGTGGGAAGGTTGGGGCTATAGAGCTCCTGGTGGCTAACGGGAGCTTGCCTCACCTGTCAGTCAGCAGCGATTGAAGAGGAAAGCCACTGGGCTTGTTGTAGGCTGCCTCCTTCACAAGGGCCAGTTGCCAAGGACTTTGAGAAACAGTTAAACGGCTCAGAACGTGGCACTGCCAGAGTTCTGTCTGGAAGGCCGGGCTCACATAATGCTCTGAACTTAACCGTGCCTCCTGGGTACAGATTGACAGTCAGTCTCTGATGTCATCTCTCCCAGTCACAGGTGGCTGAGGGCATCCTAGAGGATGAAACAGCCCATTCAGTGATGGGAAGCAGTTTCTGCACACATCACTGGTCATGCTATGACCTCTATAGGTCTCTCTATAAATTCCCTATATAAATCTCTATAAGTCTCCACAAGAGTTGCAACTGTGGTGGACAGTGAACTCTAGGGCCAGATAAGTCTGCATCAACGCCTTGCTTACTCCTGCTTTGCTCAAATCTCCTAAAGCTCTCTATGCAGTGGGAATACTGGTGTCTGCTTTGAGGAAGTCTGCCCCAATGATCACAAGAGCTGCTCTTGTGAGGGCCCTGCACACGTCATGGGGCTTGATAAACACTTAAAGCACCATGGCTACTGCTATCCCTGACAAATAGCTCACATTTCTCCTTTTCCAAAAGAAAATATTACATGTTTCTATTTTGTGTCTGGGGGTATAGTTTGTGCATGCCACTACCTGTGGAGATCAGAGGAAACCAGTTCTCTCCTTCCATCCTGTGGGTGCCGAGGATCAAATCAGGTCTTTAGCTTGGTGGCGAGTATCTTTACCTACTGAGCCACCTTGCTTTTTTTTTTTTTTTTTTTTTAAAGCATTTTCTCTGAGAACATGCAGAGGCAGGGGGAGAGATAGAGCAAGAGCCTTCTTTTTTATTCCATTCATTTGCTTGATTAGATGAGGCCCATCCGGGTGCTTACCTCCATCTGCAGATTCAAATGTTAACCTACTTTGCAAAGGTTCTCAGTCACTCCTACGAATATGTGAAGCCCATTCAGGCCAACCTGGCCTTTTACTTCCTTTGTCAGAAAATATAATAAGCAATGGTCAGGAAAGGGCAGCTGCCCACCTGCAGGCTGGAGAGCACTGGGCATCCATGACAGGCATGGGGGACACCGGGTCAAGGTTGAGAAACAAGCTCCTGGGAAACAGCTTTGCTGACCTGCTGACCACAGCATGCAGCTGACCCTGTTCCTCTGCTGAGAGTGATCCTGGGTTAATAGTTATTGACAGCTCATCACCTGGATGCCAACCTCAGTTTAGGCAGTACCAGCCTTTTCTTTGTGAGAGATCTTTGAAGGGGGAAAAAAATCCATTTTCAGTTATCACCCCCTTTCAGGAATTACCTTTAAAAGCCTGTAACTCACATTAGCCACTATTCACTGATAATGTTTCCCAGTTTTAATGGGTTTTATGTGTTGAACATGTATAATCCTAGCAGTCAAGAAACAGAGGCAGGAGGCTAACTTGAGGCTAACCTGGTCTACCTAGTAAGCTCTAGGTCAGCCTGGGCTAGAGAGACCACGCCTCCCTCCTCTCTACGCAGCATATACTATTCTTTATGTTATTAGTAATATCTATGAAATTATAGGCTATATATGTTAATTGCTCTAGGAAGAATATTTATTTGCCATGACCTTTACAAGTACGTTCCAGCATGTGGGTGAAGTGTATTTTGTGCATATCTATTTCAAGTTATGATGATAAAGAAAGGAAGCATGGTTTACACCATGGTCTACAGGATGATTGACAGACACATCTACTCAAACCAAACTCTCAAGGCTCAATGCTGAGCACTAGGGAGACTGTGATGGCTCCTGAGCATCTTTTACAGTAAAAAAGATACTAGGAGAAAAGGTCACATGACGCTGGTCACAGAAGGAGGCAGATTAGGCAGGCACCAAGGCTCTTTGCCCATACCAAGAATTCTACGGTACAGAGGGCCATACAAGGGTGAAACACTGACAGTCCCAGTTCAGGGTATACCCAAACAAGAAGAGGTCTTCCTGCCCCTGGGTCCTGCCATAGGTTATGAGCAGATCTCTTGGCAAGCGGAGACTTTCTCAGCTACAACAGAATCTGTGGCCTGTCCTGCCCTGTCTTCTCCTTAAGGAATGCTACACCCTGTGTTGGATCTGAAGGCTCTACCTGCCTGTACCTGCTCTTTGCAGATCCTTCCTCAGTACTTCCTCAGTAACTCTTGGGATTCTATGTTCATCTTCGGACCTTCATCTTGATCAGCCTGCTTCCTGTGGAGGTTGTTATCATGATCACCACCACAGACAAGAGGACATTATCATAGCAGCTGAATCACTTTGGGGCTGCAGAGATGGCTCATAGTTAAGAACACTGGCTGTTATTCCAGAGGACATGAGTCCAGTTCCCAGTACCCATATGGTGGCTCACAACCATCAATAACTTCAGTTCCAGGGATCCATTGCCCTTTTCTGACCTCTGTGGGCATCAGATATTCATGTGGTACACAAGACATATGTGTAGACAAAACGCACATACACAAAAATAAATACACACAAATAAATACCTCTAAAAGAAATGTTTAAGCATTTCAACCATTAGCACACAGCAGAAGCCCTGAGGAAAATATCTTCGTCTTGGGAGACAACTTACAGTGACCACACTTCTTCCGTGGCCTGATGGATTTATTGTACATTTCACTGCCATAGGGCAGAAAGATTAGCTATGAATATTATACCCCTCCCAGACATCCTAAGAAAGGGCAAATCTGGATGATATTATTTTTTCTACATCATCAGAGGGAAATGTAGCAGAAGAAGGGACTTTGCAAGAGAGGTAAACTCTGCTTTGGCTTATGTTGTATATGAAAAAATTTACTTTAAAACACACACACACACACACACACACACACACCATTGGGGCTAGAGAGATGGCTCAGTGGTTAAGAACACCCACTGCTCTTGCAGAGGACCTGAGTTTCATCTCCAGTGCTCATATCGAATGACTCACAACTGCCTGTAAGTCCAGCTTCAGGGGACCCAGCCCCTCTGGCCTCTGTGGGTATCTGTATTTGTAGAAGCATACCACACACAGACAAATCCACATAATTAAAACAAAACTCCACAGGGCTGGAGAGATGGCTCAGCGGTTAAGAGTACCAACTGCTCTTGCAGAGGTCTTGAGTTCAATTCCCAGCAACCACATGGTGGCTCACAACCATCTGTAATGGGATCCAGTGCTCTCTTCTGGTGTGTCTGAAGACAGCTACAGTGTACTCACATACATAAAATAAATAAATAATTCTTAAAAAAAAAAAACCCACAGTGTTTCATGTGTAAAATACCTTATTTTGAATAAAAATATTAATCTGTCAGCTATTTACCATCTTCTTTCTTCTTGTTGGTTTGTTTATGTAGTCACTCATTCCTTCACTCAACGAACAATTGTCAAGTGCAAAATATGCATTGGTATTAACTGGACCACGGGGATAGAGCAGGCACTGCTATTACTCTCAGTTACAGAGAAGGACACCAAGGAGCAGAAAGCTATGCGTTCAGAGTCACATGTAAGCGATAGAGCTGGGACTTGAACTCAGGCCACCCAAGGATGCTCTTGCTGTTTGATTAGTATCATTTCTGTATTATAGTAGCCCTGTGGTCCTGTCCTAGCAGAATAGCATGGAGGAAGAGCACAGCCGAGCAAGCAGATGACACACTGAAAAGGGTCAGCCCTGGTGGAGCTGTGCCCTGAGGGTGGACACAGTCAAGGGATGCTGTTTGCTAGGACCCATGCCTTAGACTTCTAAGAGGTTTTACTATGAGCACGTGTGTTAGCTGGGCATGGTGTAGCCTCAGCACTAGCGAGACCAAGCAAGAGGAACTGAAGGGAGTGGGTGTGAATTTGATCAACATATGATCCTGCACTATGACATCCTCAAGCAATAAAAGAAGAAAGCACATAAGAGAAAGGGTCTCAGCAAAGGCAGTGCAATTTCTTAAACACAAGGAGTTCAAATGGAGAGGATTTGTAATGATTATTTTTATTGTATGTGCATTGGTGTTTTGCCTGCATGCCTGTGTGAGGGTGTTAGATTCCCTGAAACTGGAGTTACAGACAGTTGTGAGCTGTCATGTAGGTGCTGGGAATTGAACCCAGGTCCTCTGGAAGAGCAGCAACTGAGCCATTTCCTTAGCTCCAGGAAGGAATTTTTTTAAAAAATATTTTTATTTTACTATTTTAAAGATTTATTTATTTATTATATGTAAGTACACTAGCTGTTTTTCAGACACACCAGAAGAGGGCAAACAATCTCATTACAGATGGTTGTGAGCCACCATGTAGTTGCTGGGATTTGAGCTCAGGTTCTCTGAAAGAGCAGTCAGTGCTCTTAACCACTGAGCCATCTGTTCAGCCCTGGGAATTTTTTAAAAATGGAATTGTTAAAGAAGAAAAAGTCTGTCTGAAATGAGTAATGCGTTAGACGAGATTGAAAATGTCTTGGACAATATAGAAAAAAATAATCCTGAAGACCAAACAATAGAAATGATGGACAAACACTGGACAAACAAACAGGGTAAAAAACGAACAGAACCTTTGATCCGACACCAGAGGACCCAAGCAAGATGCAGGCAGACCAACAGAAGTGGGGAAACAATTTTTTTTTAAAAGCAGAGACAAGAGCTGAAACTCTCCCACACGTTGTGAAAAATGTCAGTGCACAGGAATAAAAAAAAAAACAACCCACAGTCTTCTGAGCACAAGCTTTGTGGTCAGTTGTTATCCTTGTCTGCTTTCTGTGGTTGTGATCAAACATCGAGCAAAAACAGCAAGGGGAGGAAAGGGTCCATTTGGGCTTGCAGGTTTCAGTCCATCACTGAAGGACAACAAGAACTCAAGCATGAACCTGGAGGCAGAAACTGGAGCCGAGGTCACAGAGGAATACTGCTTACTGGCTAGCTGTGCCAGCCGGCTGAGTTTTCTTTCTCATCCATGCAGGACCACCTGCCGTGTGGAACCACCCACAGTGAGCTGGTTCCTTCCACATCAATCATTAATCAAGACCCCCACCCCCTTGCTTTCGGAGACTGGACCACCAACCAAAGAATACACATGGAGGGACCCATGGTGCTGGCCACATATGCGGCAGAGGAGGGCCTTGTTGGCCATAGTGGGAGGAGGGCCCCTTGGGCCTGAGGGTGTTAGATGCCCCAGTATAGGGGAATGCCAGGGAGGGAAGACAGGAGTGGGTGGGTGGGTGGGTGGGGGAGGGCCCTCATAGAGGCAGGGTGAGGGGTGATGGGATAGGAGGTTTCCACAGGGGAGACCTGGAAAGGGGGAAACATTTGAAATGTAAATAAAGTAGCAAAAAAGAAAAAGAAAAAAAAAAAAGAAAATCTCCCCCCAGACTTGCCCACAGACCTGCTTCTCAAGTGACCTCAGTTTGTTGTGTCAAGTTGACAAAAACCAATCAGCACAGGTTTTATTTACCCAGATGTTCATAGTTGTTATGCTGTTTATGACA
Source organism: Rhynchomys soricoides (assembly GCA_019843965.1). NCBI lineage: Eukaryota > Metazoa > Chordata > Mammalia > Rodentia > Muridae > Rhynchomys > Rhynchomys soricoides. The sequence continues at coordinate 463,348 of JADRCH010000361.1, forward strand.
TTCATATTTTATAAGTGGTCCTTCTGTTTCATGTTTCCTTTTAGAATACTTTTTAAAGTTAAGCATGTGTAAGATATGTGCATTGCAAGATACAAACCATGGCTGAGAAGACGATAGTGCATCAGGAGACACTTCCCCCATAGTTTTGAGGATTTTTTGTTTGTTTGTTTGGTTGGTTTTTTTTCGTTTTTCGAGACAGGGTTTCTCTGTGTAGCCCTGGCTGTCCTGGAACTCACTCTGTAGACCAGGCTGGCCTCGAACTCAGAAATCCACCTGCCTCTGCCTCTCGAGTGCTGGGATTAAAGGCGTACACCACCACCAACCGGCTTGAGGATTCAATATTGTTAAAATGTAACGTTTCCCTAAGCTGATGTGAGCAGTGCCCGCCATTCCATCAAAACCCTCACAGGTGTTCCTGTCAAAATCAAAGGTGGCAACAGTAAAGACCTGGAATAACCATACAACAGAGTAAAACTCCACGAAGTCAGAACTGTGGTGCTTTCTAACCTAAAACTTAGCCACAGCACGTAAGTGTTCTAAAAACAGACACATGGATGAGTGGGGCAAAGAGTCCAGCAAAAGACGCAAACAACTCATTTTCTTCTTTTTAATTTTAAATTTTATGTGCATAGGTATTTTGCCTGCATGCAAGGCTGAGTACCGTGTACATGCAGTGCCTGAAGGAGCCAGAAGAGGGCATCAGATTCTCCTGGAAATGGAGTTGCAGTCAGTTGTGAGCAACAATGTGGATGTTAGGAATTGAACCAGGTTTTCTGGAAAAGCAGCCAGTGTTCTTAACTGCTGAGCCATCTCTCCAACCTTATACAATTGATTTTTGCCAAAAGTGTCAATGTAATTCAAGAAATAAATAGTTGTTTTCAACAACTGCTTCTGGGAAAACTAGATGCACTTTAGGAAGTGAACGAGACTCAACCCTTCCATCACTGTATAAACAAAATATTATCTTTAGTACATCGTAAATCTAAATGTGCAAACTAGAACTATGAGACACTTTGTAGAAATGATAAGAATCAATTTGTAGCCACAGAGCAGACAAAACTAAAGTGACCATATTAATTCCATCACAAAATTCATCTGCTCTTCAAAACTCCCTGGTAAGAGCACAATGAGCCGGAGGGTTGGCTGCGCTATCCTGAGAGCCAGAGTGAATCCCAGCGCCCTCATAATGAGCTAGAAGTTCCACACTTCCCTGCATTTCCAGCTCTGAGGGGACAGAGACAGAAGCATCACGGAGGCTTGGGCTTTCCAGCTTAGCCTAGAAAACATGAGCAGGGAGAGACCCTGCCTCAAAGAAATAGGAGAGAGCAATAGAGAAGACCCCTGGCCTCCTTCTGGCCTCCAGGTTTGCATAAGCACAAGCATCTGGCAGACAAATGTGTGCATACACTCACACAAACACATACATGCAATAAATAAGTACATTTAATAAATAAATATCGTATAAGAAAGTGAGGACCAGCTCAGTGAGAGTACTTGTCCAAGGCTACACAGAGAAACCCTAACTTTAAAAAACAAAAACAAACAAACAAAAAAGTACTAGTTGCACTAAGTGGTGCTGGATCACACCTTTAATCCCAGCACTTGGGAGGCAGAGGCAGGAAGATCTCTGAGTTTGAGGCCAGCCTAGTCTACAGATCGAGTTCCTGGACAGCCAAGGCTACACAGAGAGAGACCCTGTCTCAAAAAACCAAAAACCAAAACCAAAACCCAAAAGGAAAACAAAACAAAACAAAAAAAACCTTCAAAAAAGTAACTTAGGGAGGAAAGGGTTTTATTTTGCCTACACTTCCAGGTACCACTGAGGGAAGTCACAGTAAGAGCTCAAGGCAGGAACCTGGAGGCAGAGGTTGATGCAGAGGCCATGGAGGATGCTGCTTACTGGTACTCAGCCTGCTTTCTTATAGCACCCAGGATCACCAGCCCAAGATTGGCACTGCCCACAGGGTTAGGTTCCAGACCTGGGACAAGTAGCTGAGCTATATATTTAACATACCAAAGCAGACCTGGCCTCCAGGTTCTCCCAGCATCCCTCAGTTCTTACCTAATACCAGGTATGGCTGGCATATTATGCCCTCTACCCAGAACTTTCTAGCCCAGGGGCTGGACCTCCCCTCCTCCAGAAGCTCCTCCTATATAATCCAGACATTTTGGTTCCTCTCCTCTTTCTCTGCCCACTCTGCATTATCTCTCTCTCTCTACATGTGCTCTCGCTCTTTCTCTCTTTTCCCTCCCCATGGTGGCTTCCCTGGTTCATTCCCTGGAACCAGTAAACTTGCTTGGGAGCTGCTTGCCAATGAACTTGTCTTTATATGCTTCAATCTGGCTTGAACTGACTCAAATTGACTCATTTCACCAGCAGAGAATAACATATCACACAGTAAACTGGCCCTCCCACATCAATCATCAATCAAGGAAATGTAGCACAGGCTTGCCCATAGGCCAATCTGGTGAGGGCATTTGCCCAACTGAAGTTCCATCTTCTGTTGCAAGATATTTGATCACATTGTGAACCCCAAGATTGTGTTATTTACTGGAAAAAACAGTTTTTAGTTATGGTGTGGTTCAGCCTTAGCACACACCTTTAATCCAAAGTCAACCATAGGTCAAGAGGCAGAGCAAGCAACCAGTTGACAGGAATTAAACATAGGATTATTAAGAAAAAAAAAACATAAGCTGGGCAGTGGTGGCGCACGCCTTTAATCCCAGCACTTGGGAGGCAGAGGCAGGCGGATTTCTGAGTTCGAGGCCAGCCTGGTCTACAGAATGAGTTCCAGGACAGCCAGGAACCTTGTCTCGAAAAAAAACAAAAAACAAAAAACAAAAAACAAAAAAACAACAATCTTCTAAAATGACTCTAGGTGGACATGCAGTGAGATAGCACAGGTGGCAAAGTACAGTTCTAGTCTCATCAACGTGACAATTCCTGTGGTCTTAGTAAGAACTATCTCAATGCCTGTTTGTTAATTTTTAAAACAAACTTTCTTGAGCACTTAACACTGTATCTGATTCTAGAAATGTGGTTATGAAACAACTAAAAGCTGCAGCTGAAGAGATACTACATACGAAGGTCTGTATTAAAGGTCAACAAACTGCCAAGAAGAAACGGTTTTAAGAGAATATAACTGTGAATGTAATGTAAATAATCACAAAATTTTACAAAATAAGAGCAATGCTTTTATTTGGTGACCCTGTTAATTCTATGTTGTTATGAAAATCTTTCATTTAGGGGCTGGAGAGATGGTTCAGCAGCTAAGAGCACTTGCAGCTCTATCAGAGGACCTGCACTCAGTTCCCAGCACCCACAAGGCAGTTTATAATGATCTTTATCCAGTGGATTTGACACCTTCTTCTGACCTCCTTGGGCACTACATGCACGTGGTACATAGATACACATGCAGGCAAAACACCCATTCACATAAAAACAACAGCAAAACTAAACAATCCCTACATTTATACATCAGCAACAATGTTGCCGTTCAGGGCAAGAACCTAAAGTGAAACCCTCACACTGGCAGGTGTGTCCAGGGTAAAGCTTATCTCCTCTGTATCCTGACATGCAACAATTGTCAGAATCGGTTCTCAAGGACCAACTCGGACAATGGGTAGCCGTGCAGCTCACACTGCTGGTTACTATGGGATACACACAAGTAAATTCCAGGACTAAAGCATACTGACCATTTCTCCAAGCACCTTTTTCTCAGAGTCAAGGGATCGAACCCGGTTTCTTAATGCCAGAATTTCCTCGTCCAGCCTCTGGTTATGTTCCTTTGCTTTCTGTAGGTCAGTTGTACCTAAACAGAGAAGAAGGCAGTTATTCCTCTGGGCCAGTTTTACTTTGGGAGGCACTGGCTCCAAGTGCTCGTAAGTGCCACTCTATTCTGCATATGTGGCTTGATATACAGGACAGCCACCAAACAAAAGAGTTCCATTCACTTACTGTAACAGAGAAGAGGCTTTGTATTTCTCACACAAGCCTAATGAGCTTTTTGAGTGTCAAGTTTCCAACAATACAGGTTCTTCTAGAAACGTGAAGTATGTCTTTATTTTGTGTGTATCTGTGTGTATGTATGTATTGTGTGCAAGAGTGTGTTGTGTGAGTGTGTGTGTAAGTATATGTGGTGAGAGTGTGATCTCTGTGTGTGTATGTGTGTGTACGTGTGTATGCATGCATGTCAGAGGACAGCTTGCTGGCATATGTTTTCTCTCTCAACCCTATGTGTCCTAGGAACTGAACTCAGGTCATCAGGCTTGGTGGCATTAACCCATTGAGCCATCTCGATGTCCCTGGAGCTGAAATTTCAAAACAGCTGTACCTAACTTTTAAAAATTAAATGACAGAAAGTTTTCTTAGCCCTCTCTTTTAGGTATTTTCCACATTGCTAGACTCCTCCACTTAGGAGTCTTACTAACAGCTTCAAGGAGTTCACTAAGCAATCGCTAACCAGTCCGTCTTTGGTGAGTGCGTTCAGTTTGACCACCCAACAAGCCGTTTTGTATTTCTATATTCATTGGGGATATTTTAGAATACCTGATTTTGGTGTACAGTAATGCTGGTCACTTAAAATTTGTAAATTATTCTTTCTTCTTTAACTTTTTGGAAAAGTTTATATAAAACAGACATTATTATTCCTAACCTGTTGTTAGAATTCACTTGGGAAGCTGCCTGACTCTGGAACTTTCTTTTTTCTTTTTTTCCCCCAAATATTTTATTTATTTATTTATTTATGTATCTATCTATCTATCTATTTATTTATTTATTTTATGTGAGTACATCGCTGTCTTCAGACACACCAGAAGAGGGCATCGGATCCCATTACAGATGGTTGTGAGCCACCATGTGGTTGCTGGGAATTGAACTCAGGACCTCTGGAAGAGCAGTCAGTGCTCTTAACCGCTGAGCCATCTCTCTAGTCCTGGAACTTTCTTAATAGGAGACTTCTAACAACAGATTCAACACCAATTCTCCTGCCTCTGCCTAGGAGCGTTTAGCGTGTGTGTGTGTGTGTGTGTGTGTGTGTGTGTGTGTGTGTGTGTGTGTGTAGAATAGAGTTTATTCAGGGCATGGGGAAAGGCAGAGAGAGTAGAGAGTAGAGAAGCAGAGGCCAGCCATGAGCATGTGGAGAGAGGGGAAAGGGAATGGGGAAGAGAGGGGGGAAGTGAAGAGCCCAAGAGAACAAGAGGGCAAGAGAGAAGCAAGAGAGCAAAGGAGGGAAGAGGGGGCTAGCAGCCCCTTTTGTAGTGGGTCAGGCCAACCTGGCCATTGCCAGGTAACTGTGGGGTGGAGTTTAGACAGAATGCTAACAGTCTCTGCTACTACACTGTGTGTGCCTAGTTCCTTCCACAAACTTCCTGACAACTTTTCTGCCTCTGCCTCCAGTCTGGAAGCAGGAGTGTTGAGATTACAGATGTGCACCACAGCATCTTGCTTTTGAATTTTTACTTGGATTTTTGTGACAAGCACTTTACCTGCTGAGCCATCTCTCTCATCCTGGTTCTTTTTTTTCTTCCTTTTAGGGACAGGGTAATCATGTAGCTCTGGCTGGGCCAGGCTGGCCTTGAACTCACGAAGACCTACTTGACTCTGCCTCTTGAGTGCTGGGATCAAAGGTGTGTGCCACCACCCTTTACTGGGTCTTAACTCTTATTTTAATAGTTTCATCCTTCTGCTGGTTCACATTTCATTTGCTTTTCTTATTCTGAATTTTTAGGTTGCTTTATACCTTATTTGATTTCTAGTGTAAATAAGTACCACCCGAGTCCCTCAAGCCACAGATTTAGCCCTTGAAACACAAATGTGGAAAAACTGCTAATTAAGGTCGAAGTCCACCATGAGCAGATGGCCTCTGGGCTCCGTGCAATATGGGAGACTCCCTTCTTTAGCAGGTTTTCTGCTCTGACTTTGTCTGGAGAATTCTAAGTCCCCATACTCACCTCTACCTGAGGAATGTCAAGTAGCTTCAATTAGTTTATAGGATCAACTTCCTTTCTCCTGACAAAACCAAGTAAGCTAGCACCTGAGATTTCTGAAATGCTTCCCCACGCTAATGAGACATTCCAGGTACCCTAAGCCCTCAGCCAATGAGTGGCCTTTGCCCATCCTGGATGTCCCTACCTTCAGTCCCCCAAAACTTTATAAGCCTTCAATCACTTTAAGTAAAGTTGATCTGCCAACTGACTGTGGATCCTGGTCTGGTTTATTCACCATGCGTATCCACAGGGTTTCCGAACCCTCTGTTCAATGTCTCTGCTTCCATTGCTCTTGTGTACTGAATTGGCCTACAGTCTATAAGATAGGGGAGACCCCCACACAAATATTGATAATGTCATGTTTCCATTTTTGTCAATTCAGATTATTTCCTGTTATCTCTTGTGACTTTTTTTCTGATGCCAGAGGCTATATGGAAGCATCTTCTTGACTTTCTGAATGTTTGGGAACATTTTTCAATATATTTCTGTCCCTGGTTTCTAGTTTAATCCTGTGTAGTTGGAGATGCGACTTGTCTGATCCTAGTTAATGGCTTGGTTTGACACCCTTAGAGGGTCTGTCTCGGCAAATGCTTCATGAGTATGTGAATAGTGTGTGCATTCTAGTGTTTCTACAAGTGCCAACCAGGTCTTCTGTAGTCTTGTCGATTGTTCTAGTTACCTGTGGGTCACCGTAAGCAGTTTTAAGTTTATAATCATATTCCTATATTTTGAAAGGAAAGAATAACTAATTTCAGAATTACTTAAATCTGATAAAAGTCATTCTGTGAATTATTTTTGCTGTGACCATTGAAATCTTAAATCTTTCAACAGCTGGAAGTGTTATTAAATAAACATGCGTCAGATCAGCTCATTCAACACCATTCTGAGGCTACTGGCTTCCCAGTGAGCACACGAGGTGTTGCTGAATGGATTGTCAGGGCCTTCCCTTCAGTGGTCTCAGGACTGTCTTTGTTGTGGTGACAGGTTTTGGAATTGGACATCTAAGGATTCACACATCAGCTGTGATATTTTTTGTAGTTAATGGTAACGCGGTTACCCTTCCCCTGACTCAGTGTCCTTATCTATGAAACGGGGATGATAATATTCTCTAACTGATTTGTTGGGTAGATTAAAGGTAATCATGAAAAGTTCCTGGCAGGCAGAGCAGTGGCTGCTCTGTACACGGCGAGTGACAGCTGTGGCAACTGCAAGCGTGGTAGTGGCTGGAGGAGTGCTACTTGTGATTTTCATTATTGAAGACATTTTAAAGATTTTATTATTTTACTTATGTGTAGGTGTCTGTGTACATGTATGCAAGTGTCTCCAGAGGCCAGAAGAGGCTGTCAGATTCCTGGAGCTCGAATCACAGGTGGTTGTGAGTTGCCCAGTGTGGGGGTTACAACCAAGCTCGGGTCCTCTGCACAGACCTGAAGTAATAACCACGCGTCTCCAGACCCCAGCTCACATTTTACACTATCCATGTTATGCTATTGTGTGATTTATTGTTATTCATTATTACTACATATGCTACTGACTCACCACTTTCTTTCAATTTTATCACATTATCTTTCAATTTTTCAATTTCCAGACGAGCATTCTCAAGTGCAACACCTAAAAGAAAAAAAAGAAAGAAAACAAGTGTACAAAAAGAAAATGAAGGGCTGGAGAAACAGCTCAATGGATAAGAGGACTGGAAAGGACTCAGTGTTCCTCCTGAGGACTCAGGGGTTCCCTCAACCCACATGACATCGAACTGTCTGTAAGTCCAGTCTGAGGCCCTCCTCTGGCCTCTTTGGGCTCTGCACACTTGGGGTGCACAGACATACATCAAGCAAATATTCATACATATAAAAATAAGTACCCTCCCCCCAAAAAGCAAATGAGCTGGGCATTGTGGTATATCTCCTTAATCCCAGCATCTGGCAGATCACGATCAAATTTCATACTTTTTCTTCTCTTTGAACAGTCTACAGAAACAACCTATCCAGAAGCTTTCCTGAATTCCCTTCTAGTGTTCTTACCATATCTCACGTTTCCTCCTGGACCTCTGATCTCAATCTTGCCATTTCCTAGCCATTCTCTACAAGATTACATGCTGAAGAACTTGGACCACTAATGTTACAAGAAGAGTTGACTGTTCAAAGTGTGCTTAAAACAGCCAGGGCTATACAGAGAAACCCTATCTCAAAAAACCAAAAAAAAAAAAAAACAAAAAAAAAAACCAAAACAAAAAAACAAAAACCAGCCATGCCTCACTTAACAATGGTGGGGGATAGGGGTGGGTGTTTGGAGAAACGGTTGCTAGGTAATTTCATCAATGTGTAACCATCACAAGACACACTTGCTTAGCAAGATGGGTACAATGTTATTAGGTGATTTAATTTTATAGGTACAATGCTATTAGGTGATTTAATTTTATGCAACCACTGTTGCACATATAAGATTTCATTTGTTTTTCTTTTTCTTTGAGACAGGGTTTCTCTGTGTAGCCTTGGCTGTCCTGGAACTCACTCTGTAGACCAGGCTGTCCTGGAACTCAGGCCTGCCTCTGCCTCCCAAGTGCTGGGATTAAAGGCATGGGCGACCACTGCCCGGCCAAGATTTCATTTTTTAACTTTTAAAAAATTATTTATTTATTTTATGTATGTGAGTACATCGTAGCTGTCTTCAAACACACCAGAAGAAGACATGGGATCCCATTACTGATGGTTGTAAGCCACCATGTGGTTGCTGGGAATTGAACTCAGGACCTTTGGAAGAGCAGTCAGTGCTCATAACAGCTGAGCAATCTCTCCAACCACATGTACGGTTTCTTGCTGATCAAGATGTCACTGTGTAGCAAGTAGATTCTATTGAGAATTTTACCGATTCTAGTAGAAATGAAAATAACAAAATCTCAGGAAATAGTTGGGGTTTTTTGTTTGTTTCGTTTTCAATTTTGATTTTTCTTCCCTGAGAGACAAGGTTTCTCTGTGTAGCCCTGGCTGTCCTGGAACTCTCTCTGTAGATCAGGCTGGCTAAGGAACTAGTGTCGGGCACTATGTTGGTCACTGCCCTCATTGCTAGGACACAATAGCTGACACACTCGTCTTGAGGAGGAAGCATTGCTTGTGGCTCAGTTCTAGGGTACAGACAGCAGGAACATAAAGTCACATTCCCACCCAAAGCCAGGGGGCAGGGAGACGAAAACCTTGACTCAGCTCACTCTTTGCCTTTTTTCCATCCAGGATCCCAGCCCACAGAATGGTGCTGTTCACATTTAGGGCGTCTTTTCCCACCTCAATGGACCCAGTCTAGAAACTAGATCCCAGGCATGCTCAGAGGTGCATCTCCTCAGTGATTCTAGATCTGCCAGGTTGTGAACTAATACTAACCATCAGGGTTACTAAAGAATTACATGAGGATGACAGACATGGGGCATTGGAGTTGATGGGGTTAGACTTTTTTTTTTCCCCGAGATAAGGCACGAATAACCCTGGCTGTCCTGGAACTCACTCTGTAGACCAGGCTGGACTCGAACTCAGAAATCCGCCTGCCTCTGCCTCCCAAGTGCTGGGATTAAGGGCGTGCATCACCACTGCCCAGCAGGGGTTAGACTTTCTAGTTCAGGTTTCCCCCTTTGCTTTTTGTAGTTCCACACTGTGATTGGCTGGAAGGTTTCCTAAACTGTTAGAATGAAAGATCTGCTACCAACAAAAGGCAAACACTGTGCTTTGTAAGACACTGTGAGTGCATCGCAAAACAGTGCACACTTCGTTACTGGGCCAGCAACACTCGGTTCTTCAGGGCAAATCCCATTATAATCCACTAGATTCATAAGAAACTATATTCTAATTATAGCTATACTATTTTTGCTGCTGCCTCCAGGAACATCTGCTCCTATTGTCAGATGTATTACAACAAATCTACAAAGTAGTCACCCACATCCCAATTTATGGGTGAGATAAGAGAGTCAGCCAACAGCAGCAGCGTGATGTGCCATGGGGAAATAAATAACCAGGAGGGATGATACCCAGGGCCATTTGTTTTCTCTGTGCCAGAGATGTGAGATGGCTTCTGTGTCACCAAAACAAGTTTTCCAGCCAGGTGCTGATGGTGCACACCTTTCATCCTAGCACAGAGACAGATGGATTTCTGAGTCTGAGGCCAGCCTGGTCTACATAGTGAGTTCCAGGACAGCCAGGGCTACACAGGAAAATCCTTAATGGAAGAAGGGGAAGCAGGGGAAGTAATGAGCAGCATGAGTGGTGGAGAGAAGGCAGGAAGAACAAGAGGAGCAGGAGGGACAGTGGGCTTCCTGGGAAGGACAGGGATTCAGAGCTTCTTGGGTCTGAAGAGCAAAGGATTGGGAGCAGGGAGTGTGCACGGCAGACAGACCAGCACACAGCAAGTCAGAAAAGCCATGTTTGCTCCACCAACTTTAGGTGAACCGGGACTTCCAAATGTTTAAAAGTTCGGAGGAAGTATTGCAGATATTCAGAAAAAAAAGTTGGTTTTTATTTTTAAAAACTGGGCTGCAGATATAACTGCAGACACACACCTGTAATTCCAGCACCCAGGAGGTAGAGGCAGGAGGATTTTTATGAGTTTGAAGCTAGTCCAGCCTACATAGTTAGCCTGATGCTAGCCAAAGCTACATATTGAGACCCTGTCTCAAAAATAAAATCTACCTTTAGAATAACACAGCCAAATATATTATTTGCTCAATTTAAAAATTGCCAGAGAAAACTAAGTTCATTAAACTTGATTGACCAGATTCTCCTGTAATATTTGTAAAGAATTTGAAAACTCTGGCTTTTCATTAGTCACAATCCTAGGATTGGATGTAACTTCTTTTTTGAGAGAAGGCTTTGCTATATAGCCCAGAATGAAATTCACTTTGTCAACACATCCTTGAATTTACAACCCTCCTGCACAGCCTCTCAAATGCAGGTATTACAAGCATGTACCCACCATTCCAGAATTGCTTACATTATAATTTATTTATTTTTATTTTATATGCATCAGTGTTTTGCCTGCGTTTATCTGTAAAGGTGTCTGATACCTTGGAATTAGAGTTGTTAAGAGTTGTGAGCTGCCAAGTGGATGCTGGGAATTGAACCCAGATCATCTGGAAGAACAGTCAGTGTATTTAACCACTGAGCCATCTCTCTAGCCCTTCTTTGTTGTTGGATCAAATGGCCCAGGATGAGAAGTGAAGTTCGGCGCATCCGCCCCCGGCTTGTGACCCCTGGGAGAGGCGTACTCCCACAGGCCACAGGGCTTGTGTCAGGCTGTGAGAAGCCTACTCAGAGACACAGCCTCCAGTCCTGGGGATCGAAGGGAACCGGCTCCGTCGGGTTCCCACGCTCTTGGGCACCGCAGATGCTGCTGGATGCCGAGGAAGAGCTGGGAACAAAGTGGGGGTCCCAGTGTGGGGCTGTGAAAGGGGAGAAGTGAAGAAGGAAGGAGCACGGCTGGATCCCACAGGGAGACTATCGTTCAAAGCTTGGGCACTGGCTAGCTGCGTTGGTTGGGTGGGCAGCTGTGGCTGGGAACACTGGGACGCCTTTGGCGGGAGGCTAGACGGCAGCTCTTTAGGCGAAGACTGGTTCCATTGTTTCCCACGGCAGATGAAGAGAGACAGTCCAGGGTTTCAGAACGTTTATTGTCATGGCAGAGAGTGACGTGGGTGAGACCATACCCCCTCACACCTCAGGGAGGGGCAATGTTGAAATATTGACTGGAAAGAGGGGTGGCTAAGCCTCTAGGTGCCTCATTAACATGGGGATGTCTTGAGGCTACGTGGCCTCGGGGCTTGAGGGGCGGTCCATTTTTACGTGACCAAATGTCACAGACCTATGGAGAGATGTACCCATGTGTCAGGAGCTGTCTCTAGGAGAATTGATATATACCTGCCATCCCTTATAGGGTTTTTAACACCCTATTGGGCCCATGGGGTTTGAACCTTAGCTCCACCAGAAAACAGACCGCCTTTCACTGCCCCATACTTGGTTACATTTTTAAGACAGTTCAACTGAAGTGACAGTTGTACTTTCCTTCTTCATTGCTTCTTTCTCTTTCTTCTTTCTCTTTCTTTCTTTCTTCCTTTCTTTCTTACTTATATGAGTTGGTATTTTGTCAGGTTCCTGAAAGTGGAGTTGCAGACGGGTGTCCCATGGTTGCTGGGAATTGAACCTGAGTCCTCTGGAAGAGCAGCCAGTGCTCTTAACCACTGAGCCATCTCTCCAGCACCTACAGTTGTATGTTCTAAGTCCACTTCTTTAGTTATCACTCTAGATATGAGCCTTTGTTTTTGTTGTTGTCATTTTCGTTTTGACAGGGTCTTTCTATTATATAGCCATGGCTGTCCTTGCTCTATACATCAGGCTGGCCTCAAACTTACAGAGATCCACTTGGCTCTACCTCCCAAATGCTGGGATTAAATGCATGCATCACCATATCTAGCTCTAGATATGGGGTTTTTTTTTGTTTGTTTGTTTTGTTTTTGTTGTTTTGTTTTGGTTTCTTTCTCTTTTTTTTGGCGTACGGGGGTAGCAACAAAAGAATAAAGCGGTAAAGTTGAGTTGCATAAAATTAAACCTTTTGTGCATCAAAGGACACCATCAAGAGAGCAAAGATCTGTGCAAAGTGGTGGAGAACATTCCTGGTGTCACACAAAGAAACAGACCCTCGAACAGTGCAAGAGTAACTCTGAAAGCAAACTCCTACTTTTGCCAAAGTCTGCACAGTGATCCAAAGGGGTGAGCAAGCACAGTTGGGAGGGAGGCCCTGTTAGTGTCTACCCTGAGGCAGGGCAGTGGGTATGTTTCACTTCACGACCTCACTGTTTGATGGGATAGGATAAATTCATAATGGCACAGGGCAGGACAGTCAACTCTCAGGAATGCCTGGCATCCTTATGAAAACAAATGTCATGGTTTCCCAAGATGAGGGAGGTTAATGGAGTGGTAGTTTTTGGCAGGCTAGCCACCTTTGCTGGAAAAGATTGCTCACAACTCAGAAAAAGGAGTGTTTGCAAATCACCTGTCTCATAAGAGAGTCAAATCCAGAATGTTTACATTAGAAATCCCACAGTTAGAAAAGCAGCAATCGCTGGCGGAGTGTGGTGACCTAAAACCTTTACTCCAAGAATTCAAGTCAAAGCCAGTCAGAATTACCCGATGAGACCTGGTCTCAAAAAAAAAGGCTGGAGACATAATAGGGACTGGGGAGAATGGCTCAGTGGTTAAGCACACTGGCTGCTCTTCCAGAGGACTCAGGGTTGATTCTCAGCTCCCACACAGCAGCTCAACAACTGTCTGTTAATGCCAGTTCCAGGGGATTTGATGCCTTCTCTGGCTTCCTTGTATACCATAGTCACACGGTATACAAACATCTGTGCAGGCAAAACTTCCATACACATAAAATAATAAACAAAATTGAAAAAAAAAAGGAACAAAAGCTAGTTACAAAAGAGTATTGACATATAATAGACTTAATACCACGAGCCATAGGGAAGTAGAAATCAAAATCATACAATCAAAATTAAGCAACACTCTATACTCATTATGATTGCCTTTATAAGAAGAAAAAAATACCCTGAAAAACAGCAAGAGTCATAGCCAGAGTCCTAGCAAGAGCTAACTTATCTTGCGGTGAAATGAACTGAGAAGGGAGCTGCACCAGTTTCGAGGCTGGATCTCAAGAGCATATTAAGTGAAAGAAAACAGATGTACAAACTCATACATGATCCCATTTGTGTGAAATGTTCAGGAAAGTCAACTCAAGAGAGACAAAGTAGGTAAGTGCTTGCCTAAACCGGATTGATAAATAGTGTTCCCATTTGGCAAAACCAAAAGCAAACCTAAATATTTCTAGGCAACAAAAAGGCATGTGTTCAGAATAAAGGCTTCTTAAAGACCAACAAACCAAAGATGCAATGAAATAGAAATATATGTGAGAGACTTGGACAGGGATAGCACCACACTGCGCATGCAAGCAACCACCATCACAGGCACAGAGCTCAGATTCTCACACTGAAGCCAGTTAGTGCCACCATATGCTCACCCTGACAGGCAACATGAGTAAGACTCTTTAGCAAGCATTGCCAGTGAGTGTGAAGCAACTGGAACCTCTTCCATTACTGAGATCGTAACTATGCCTCTGGGTCACAAAATAAATCTGACCCACTGTCAAGTTCCCACCCAGCAGCGAGCCTACAGGGTATCCATCTCAGTTCCCACATGGCAGCTCAACCACTGTTTTTTGTAAGCACACTCTAACATTCATGCAAGAAAATTGTTCAATAACCTGATTTCCCAGAATGAATCCCATGGTTAATGGCACACGACTGCCTTTTGGAAGACTAAAGGAGACCATGCCTTCAGTCCCTGTTCCAGAGACTTCACTCTTATCAGGATTAAAAATATGTAAATACCCACATGGTAAGTGCAAGAATTTTAACAGCGGCAGAACTGATGCTAGCCTCAAGTGGAAACAGCACATGCACATCTGCAGCAGAATGGCTCACTGCAGTGTTGGTGGGAAACGATCAAGGCAGTAGACTGCTGCATAAAATAGTGTGAGACCTTGAAGGAGAACAAACTGAATGAATGGAAATTGCAGGCAAGACAGCCCAGAGGTCAGACCAGCCTCCAAGCGGGCGGCCAATGGTGGTGGTGACCCACACGGAGGAAGGAAAGGTTCCAGTCCCTTCAAGTTGTCCTTTGGCTTCTATATGTGTACCTTAGTGTGTGACCCACAGTTGCAAGCACACACAAAATAAATTTTTAAATGTGATTTTAAAGTTTTTTTTTTTTTTTACTTTTTGAGACAGGATCTCTTTACATAGCCCTGGCTGTCCTGGAACTCACTATGTAGACCAGGCTGGCCTCAAACTCAAAGATTCACCTGCTTCTGCCTCCAGACTCATAAAAATGCTACCTGTTCTGGAACTCAAGGTGTGCACCACCATGACTAGCCATTTAACTTTTTTTTTTTTTTTTTTTGGTTTTTCAGGACAGGGTTTCTCTGTCTAGCCCTGGCTGTCCTGGAACTAACTTTGTAGACCAGGCTGGTCTCGAACTCAGAAATCCCCCTGCCTCTGCCTCCCAAGTGCTGGGATTAAAGGCAAGAGCCACCACTGCCCGGTCATTTAACATTTTTTTAAATTCTATTTTAACAATGAGGGGCTGGGCTGGGCAGTGGTGGTGCACGCCTTTAATCCCAGTACTTGGGAGGCAGAGACAGGCGGATTTCTGAGTTCGAGGCCAGCCTGGTCTACAGAGTGAGTTCTAGGACAGCTAGGACTAGACAGAGAAACCCTGTCTCAAAAAACCAAAACAAACCAAAACAAAACAAAAAACCACACACACATACACACAAAAACCAATGAGGGGTTGGAAAGATGGCTCAGGCTCAGTGGGTTAAGAGCTCTGGATGCTCTTCTAGAAGGCCCAAGTTCAATTTCTAGAACCCACACGGGCGCTCACTACTGTCTATATGTTAAGTCAGGCTTCAGGAGATCAGATATTCTCTTCTGGCACCAGGCACAGACACCATGCACAGACATATATGCAAGTAAACTACTCATACACAGAAATAAAAATAAATAAAATGAACTTTAAATGAATGATATTGCATGTGGTCAAAACTCAGAAATAGTATTCCAGGGAAAGTGGTGGTTAGTTTTGGTGAGGAAGATGGATGTAGAAGGAACAAATGGGTGGTCTGGGTGCCGGGACTCCTAGTGGGGAGTGGCACACAGTCCTGGGTTGTGCACTTGGGGCTGGCCAGGCAAACCTGTGTTTCCTGAAGACTTGGGGACAGAGTAGCAACAAGTCTTTTACATGTTCATCTTTGAGTCCTTTCCCCTTGTCATAGCCTCTCAGATCATCCCAGAGACCACAGCCAGAATGGTCATCTGAAGCCACAGCTCACCTAATTTTCTCTGCTCTCTCTCCTCCTCCGGTGGCTCCTGGGCTCCCCTGTGGATGTCCTCCAGCAAGGCCTCCAGTTTCTGTGCTATGCACTCCACTTCCCTCATGAGGCAGTCCTGAGGCACTGCATCTTTACTCTGGTCTTCATCCTGATGATGACATTAAACTACAGTTAGTGATACACCAACAAGTATACTCAAGACATGAGGCTCCTGTCCACATTTCAAAAAACAACAGAGAAAGGCAGCAAACAGCATTTCCACCCATGTGCAGGTCTTAGATTAAGTTGAACCAAGCAGAATTGTGGGCACTTGAGGGTTTTTTTACTTGTAAAAAGCAATTTTACATGGTGTCGCCAAACACACTAAGATTAGGTTTATGTGATCACAAAAAACAAATGTAAATACACTTGAGTGTCATCTGACAAAAGAGGTGCGGTGCCTCTGGTGTGTATTGTCATCCCCAATGTGTATTGTGCACCAAATAGTTTTCAGGATGCTTTGCTTGGCTCATTAACCCCAAAATATGTATACTCTTTTAAAGAAGAGTTACTTTTAAAATTGTAATCATGTATAAGTGGGTGGGTAGTATGCATAGCCTTGCAAGTGCTTGGGAGAGACCAGAGGAGTCCACTGGAGTTGGAGTTACAGACAGTTGTGAGTCACCCAGTGTGGGTGCTGGGAACTGAACCCGGCACCTGTGCAAGAACAGAACATGCTCTTAACCACAGAGCTATCTCTCTACATGCCCCCCAAGTCCCCCAAAGTATATGTATTCATTTTGTTTTGTTCTGGGAAAGTCGTTACTTTGTAGCCCTGGCAGGTCTGGAACTCATGGAGATCCCACAGCCTTTTCTTCCTGAATGTGGGGATGAAACCCAGGACTTTTTGTGTGTTCAGGAAAAGCATTTGTCCACTGAGCTACATCCCCAGGCTTTTTTAGAAGATGTAACACACATTGTTGAAATTTTGATCCATTTGATAAAGACTACCTATTATGTGACCTTTCCTTTTTCCCAGCTTATTATAATGTTTGTAATATTTTAATGCATAATTTGATCCATCTTGCAGTATGAATCCACACTTTTTTTTTTAGTTTTATTTTATGTGTATAGGTGTTTTGCCTGCATACATGAATGGTTATCAAATGCAAGCAGCCCCCAGAAGCCAGAAGAGGGGGTGAAACTCCTGGAACTGGAGTTACAGGTGGCTGTGATCCACCATGGGGGTTCTGGGAACTGAACACAGGTCCTTTGGAAGAACAGCCAGTACTCTTAACTACTGAGCCATATCTCCAGCCCTGGAACAAACATATCTGAATATATTTAGACAGAAATTAGGTAAAAGCTGACTTATAGTTAGCTACATTTATTAGGTAAAGGGACCTAATTTTTACTTGACTCCAAGGTATTTTATTTTTAGGCTGTTGCCCAGGCTCCTGGTAATTCTGGTGTTCTTTTTGCAAAGTCTATCAGATTTTCTCAAATTTCATCTTAACAAAATCAAGAAACAAAAGCAGGATCCTGCCTTCTGTGCAAGCACAATCAGATCCTCAGCACCCACATTAAAACCAGGCCCGGCAGTGGGACACAGGCAGATTCTTACAGCACACTGACCAGTTGCCAACCAAGTCAGTGCACTCCAGGTTCAGTGAGAGACCCTGCCTCAAAACATGGAGAGTAAGGAGGACACCAACACTGATGTCTGGCCTCCACATACACACAAACATGTCCACATGCATGCAACACACACGCACACACAGACACACACACACACACACACACACACTATGCCTAATTTTAAAAATAGTTGTGCCATAGTGGAATATAAAAATTTCAATTTATTCAGCTTCTCACCAACACAGACTTTCATACTGTATGGTTTAAGTGTGAAATGCTCCCCTACCCCACCCCCAATCTCATGTGTCTGAACACCTGCTCCCCAGCTTGGGTGCTGTCATGAGAGGCTTTAGAACCTTTGGGGCATGGCCAAGAGTAGACAGTCTGGGAAGACACAGCCATTCAGATCTAGTTCTTTGCTTCCTGGTCCACCAAGATGTGACAGATGCTGCCTCCCCACTCCTCGCTGCAGATGGCACTGCTCTGAGCTTCCTGCTAGGATGAATGATACCCACTAAAGTCAGGAGCCAAAATAAACCTCTCCCCCTTTAAGTGGCCTCTGTTGGGTATGTGATCACAACAGTGAGGAAAATAACGAATGTACATACACTAACTTATTTCATCCTCACAGCCACTCTGTGCAGCAGCTGAGTTTACCTCAGATTCACAGGTGTGGTAATTGTGGCTCATGAAAGTCCAGAAATGGCCATGTAAGGGACAGTATGACATGGTTTCCTGCCCCTGGAACAGAGCCATCTGGGCATTGGCCTCCCTGAATGCTGATGGTTGCTGCTGGTGTAAGGCTTGTTTGTATAATAGTGTACATATTTTCACATTCCTCCATGGAGGAATGTCCGCTCTGCCAAGGTTAATGACTCCATAATAATCAGCGAGAGCATGAGTTTGGGAAGCGAGGGCATGTCTATGTCTCGGCAAATCATAGAACACTGAGAACTTCAGCACAGCCCTTTAGGCTGTGGGAAAGAATGCTGAAAACATGAGTTCAAAAATATCTAATTTCTCAACTATGCAAAATATAAAGATGCCATATGAATTGTATAAGGGGCTTCACAGATCTAAAGGAACAGAGGCAGCTGCACTGTGAGAAGCTTGTCAGGAAGATTTAGATCCAGGCATGGTCAAAATGGTATTTTCAGAGCAGGGTCCCTCCCAGCGATCTTATCATCTTTGTTTGTGCTTGCAATCTTTCTCTAAGACTCAAGAGGCTGGGGTCATAGGGTGCTGATTCACGGGATAATTGGGGTAATGACTGAATTGGTATGTAAAATAAAAGACTGGGCTTTTTTGGTTTGCAAGCTGTCTGGAGAGTTTTTAGAATAACACGAGAAAGCAGTCTTGAGCCAAACAGAACACAGATAAAGCAGTCTGGAAAGCTCTCTGGAGCAGAGCACAGGCCACCGCTTATAACCCACAATTTGACTTTGAGTCCTTTGTCTCACCACTCTCAAACATCCCTTCTCTCAGAACCCCTCTCCAAGCTAAGGCTGATCCTTGGCTTGTTCAAATGCTTACAGCTGGCAGAGGAAAGCCATCCAAGTACGAAGTCTTATTCTGAAGCACCTAAACGGGTTTCCTGATATGTCAGTGAATGGCTGACTGGATGAATAATGAGATCTTGGGGGCCTGCTTCTCACTCAGTTATCCAGTTAATTCTAGAATACCTGGGGAAATTCTTTCTGTAGGCTACTGCTTGGATGTCTTCGAGACTCCAGTGTGGAGTCCACAGGTTCCAGGGTCTCTGCCAGTGTCCTCCTCTCTCCCAGTGAGCACGCAGTCTGTTTCCTGGGGCTGCTCAGAGCTAGTCTGGACAAGCCTTCCTGACACATTTGGTTGGCTTCCCTTATTTGGGCTTCTGTTGGGAAGAAATAACAGAAAAGTAAAAGAAGAATTGTAAGGAAATAACTATTGTTTTGTAAACACCAAGGAAGTTCCTACTTAAAGTTTAATAATTAATAAAAACGACACTGACACTGTCCTCTAATATCCATCCCTCCACGGTGTTTGACAACTTTCAGAAACAATAACATAAGAGTGGGGGACACAGCCCCACATGCCCAATCCCAGCACTTGAGAAGTAGAGGCAGGAGAATCATGAGTTTGAGACTAGGCTGGGCTACATAGTGAGAACTTGTTTTAAAACAGAAGGAAAACAGACTGGAGAGATAGCTCAAAGGCTGAGAGGGCATGCTGCTCACCCAGAGGCCCTGAGTTCGTTTCCCAGCAACCATATAGGGCTGCTCACAACTGGTGGCATCAGGAACTGGTTTTGCAGTCAGGAACCGGCTTTACGGTCGTAGGTCACCTCAGAATCCAGCAATGATGGTGACATCACCCCTAGGTGACCAGAAGGGTCCCATGTGACTGTTGTCATGGCAACCACCATATGTTCACCTGCCCACCCTCATCTGCCCCAGTGGTGCACAGCGGTGTGTGCAGTTACATCACAGTCCAAATAAAAAGCAGAGCCCCCCGACCTTCTTTCCCTTTCATTCTTCTTCTTTGTTGCCCCCTTTGTCCCCCCACCCCAATAAATCTCTCTCATGGAACGGTACTGGCCTGGTGTGATATGTCTGGACGAGCTGCTTTTCTAACACAACAACCACTTGTAACTCCTTAGGAGCTTAGATCGAGCTTAGATGCTCTATTCTGGCCTTGATTGGGGCTCAAACACATGTGACTGGCAGATGCTCACACACAGACACATACAAAAAAGTAAGAACAAAACTTTGAAAAGAAAGAAAGGAAAGAAGGGATAGAAAGCGAAGAAGAAATGGGAAAGGTGAAGGGAAAGTGATGAAGGAAGGAGGGAGGGAGAGGAAGGAAGGAAAGAGGGAAGGAAGGGAAGAAGGAAGAAGGGAGGGAGGGAGAAAGGAAAGAAGGGAAGGAAGAAGAGAGGGAGGGAGGAAGAGAAAGGATGCATGATAGAAGAATCTTCAGTCCTCCCTGCCTTTTGTCACACAGAAACAGCAGTAACAGTGGGGAGCAACTCCCACTCCATAAGTACCTCGTTGCCCCCACAGCTTGAAGTGGAAATTTCTCTTTTCTTTGGAAATTCAGTTATGCCATATGATGTTTTGCTGGGACAGACAAGTGAAAGGATGTTTTGCTGAAGCAGACACATGAGAAGATACATGTTTTTTAAAAGGATATAAAAATGACCACACAGACAGCGAGTGGGTAGAAGCTCTGGCATTGGTTCGCCTTGCTCCACCTCGCTAGTCTTTGCTGATGGTGCTCTGGTATTGGTTCGCCTTGCACTGCATTGCTTATCTTCACATGTTGTGACTTCATAGAGAGTAACTCGCAGACTCAAGCCAACTGGTGGAGCCTCTCAATTTTTTCCTGAATCAAACTGCCATTGGTGATTCGTGAGTGCTGACTGCTGAGTGGACTGGACTGCAGCTGCTGACTGGTGTCAGCGTTTTGCTAGAGGCCTGGACTGCTGATAACAAAGAGTGGGATAGCCCCAAAGAACTCTATCTAAACAGGTCCACAACCCCCATTTCCTATTAACATTTTTATTCCACTGCCTCTGGTTTGTGGTGGGCTAGAAGGGAGGATGAAACATCTAAGAACCCTTATTAAAGGAGGTTTTGAAAAATCAAAGCCAACAACAGCTTCTAAAGAGCAAGGGCACCTTTTAAGTGATACAGGGACTTGGGTCAGAGTTAGCACATAGTTGTGCTGTTTTCTGAGTCCCTGTTGTACGGCAGATGAACTTCATATGTGGTTCTTCCCATCTTATTGACTCAAGAGAAGCACAGCAGTAACATCCCTCCTTAAGACATGAAGACTGCGGCAGGGAAGCCAAGTGACCTGCCCAAGGTCACCTGACAAGTCCTGACATGGGTGCTTCTCAGAGGTGACTGGCTCGGTACACTAGCTTCCAAGTCCTCCAGCAAACTCCAAAGACCTGCTCCTCTGTCCTATTTGTCCTTCTGTAGTAATTCCCAGGCTCTGTCATTCCAGTAAGAACGGCCTCTCACCCATCTGTTCCCTGTATTCTACTCTCTAATCCTCTCCAGGATACTTGTAGCTCAGTTTCAATTACAGAAATCCTAATCCATGAGTCTTAGACACCTCCCAAAGCTCCTTCTCTGCCAGTTCTCATTTACCGAGTCTGGGTCTTACTATGTAGCCCAGGCTGGCCCTAAACTCCCAGTCCTCCTGCCTCAGGCTCCCAAGTGTTGGGTCTACAGGCATGTGTCCATACCGAGGCTCTCATTTACTTTTCACAGCTTAGAGCCAGGCTGTCACTATAATCCGTGCCCTGGGAACACGCAGCTCCCTGCCCTTCTTTGCTCCCACTTTAGCTGCTGAGTAAAGTCCTGGTTCATTTCTTCACGGCTCTCCATCTCCTGTGCCTCCCTCTAAAGCCAACCCGGGCTGGAGAGCACTGTCCAGTGCTGCTTGGTGTCCAGTGTCTGCTCATCCCCAGTGAAGCCTCACTGCTGCCCAGCTGTGGCCATGCCTCCATTCTCTGTAGAACCAGATCACCGTCTCACACCCTCTTCTCCCAAGCCTCCATCAGCTCCCCTTTCTCTGTCACCCTGCTTCTTGCACCTCACAGACCTCCATGCTGCCTTACCAACCCACCAGCTCCTGCACTCTTTCCTCTCGAGGAACTAACAAGCTGTCCTTATTCCAAAGGCAAAGGCAAACCACCATCACTGTCCCCATGGACACTAGATCCCATCCTTCATTTTGCTGTTGGTTTTTTTGAGGCAGGGACTTACTATGTAGCCTTGGCTGATCCAGAATTGCTATGCAGACCATGCTGGCCCTGACATCATAGAGATCTGCCTGCCTTTGCTTCCTGAGTGCTTACATACATAAGGCATACAGCATTATTTCTGGCCTCAAATATTAGCTTTTAATGCACCAGTTTAATTGAAGATGCTGAACCAAATCACAGGTAAATTTAAAATTCTGTACCATTAGCCTATCTTGTTTCTTCCACAGGCTTCCCTGTAAGCTCATTTGCACCCCTACTCTGCCCCAGTCTGTCTATGCTTATACTCTAGAACAAAAGCACAAGAACTGTTCTATAGAGGCAAGAGGCAAATGTGCATGTGCACTAACACACATCACATACACAACGATCATAAATTAAATTCTAAAAATTAAAAATTTATGATTTTCTGTCTGTCCAGTGCTGGTTTATAATTTAATATGTTTAAATCTTCAAAAGAAACTTGACAATATTATAAAGCTCAAAGAAGTCTTGGTTCTTCCTACAAAACATTTATAAACAAAAGGAATCTGCTGGAGGCTACAGTCTCCTAAATTTGTATTACTGAGGAATTATTTTATTTTTAGGTTTTTCAAGACAAGGTTTCTCTGTCTAGCCCTGGCTGTCCTGGAACTCACTCTGTAGACCAGGCTGGCCTCAAATTCAGAAATCCGCCTGTCTCTGCCTCCCAAGTGCTGGGATTGAAGGTGTGCGCTACCACTGCCCAAGTGAGGAATTATTTTATTCACAGGATGTTCCCTATAGTTTCAGGATTATTCAGTTTGCTTTAAAAGTTTTCTCTTTGGGGAAGAATAGCACTGAGGATTGAACCCAGAGCCTTGCTCTGCTGTTGAACTCCAGACCCCACTCCTAAGACCATGTGACCTAAGCCTTCTGTTATAATACTTTTTTCTTACTTTGAAAGCAATAACCCTTGTGGTGGTTTGAATAGGAATGACCCCCATAGACTCATGTGTTCGACTGGCCCATAGGAAGTGGCGCTATTTGGAGGTGTGGCCTCGTTTAAGGAAATGTGTCACTGTGGGGATGGGCTTTGATGTCGCCTATGCTCAAGCTATGCCACGACACACAGTGTCCTTCTGCTGTCTGAAGATCAAGATGTAGAACTCTCAGCTCCTTCTCCAGCACCACTTCTGTCTGTATGCCATGCTTCCCATAATTGAAATGGACTAAACCTCTGAAACTATAAGCCAGCCTCAATTAAATGTTTTCTTTTATAAGAATTGCTGTGATCATGGTGTCTCTTCATAGCAATAGAAACACTAAGACATCCTTCAAACAAATTTTTTAAAAAAACAATCATACTACATATCAGCTTGAACCATGATAGTGGGTCAAATATCTGCTGCCTTGAGAGATGGCTTGGAGACTAGGAGCACTGGCAGCTCTAGGTTTAGTTCCCAGCACTGATTTGGCAGCTTGTGATAAGGTGATTTGAATAAGAGTGGCCCCCATAGGCTCAGTCATGCTCACAATGCTTAGTCATTAGGAAGTAGCACATCCTACTTGAGAAGGATTAGCAGGTGCAGCCTTTTTGGAGTAGGTGTGGCTTTGTTGGAGTAGGTGTGGCTTTGTTGGAGTGGGTGTGGCCTTGTTGGAGTGGGTGTGGCCTTATTGGAGTAGGTGTGGCTTTGTTGGAGTGGGTGTGGCCTCGTTGGAGTGGGTGTGGCCTCGTTAGAGTGGGTGTGGCTTTGTTGGAGTAGGTGTGGCCTTGTTGGAGTAGGTGTGGCTTTGTTGGAG
>JADRCH010000361.1:487397-514726 GCA_019843965.1 Rhynchomys soricoides
GTTGGAGTAGGTGTGGCCTTGTTGGAGTAGGTGTGGCTTTGTTGGAGGAAGTGTGTCACTGGGGGTGGACTTTGAGGTTTCAAAAGCCCAAGTCAGGCCCAGTGACTTCTCTCTTCCTGCTGCCTTCAGATCCAGATGTGGAACTCTCTGCTTCTTCTCCAGGAACATGTCTTCCTGTGTGTTACCCTCTTCCATGATGATAATGGACTAAACTTCTGAAACTGTAATTAATCCCTCAATTAAATGCTTTCTTTCATAAGAGTTGCTGCTGTTATGGTGCTGTTATTGTTACAGCAATAGTTCAGTGACCAAGACACCCAAGTATCTGTAATTCTAGCTCCAAGGCATCCAGCACCCTCTGTGGCCTCCATGGGTACTAGCATGCCAAGCAGTGCACACACACACACACACACACACACGGGAAAACACACAAGACAAAATACTTTTTAAAACATTTGCTGACTTGTGAACTGATATTGTGTGCTAGAATCTCTAAACAGGATGAGGAGTGGCAAATGTTACAACTGATTACAACTTGTAAGTAAGTCTGACCCAACTTAACAGTAATATACATCTCATAAGAATTAAGTTTTGGGTATCAGAGAGCCTATGATTCAGAACATATACCAGGATCTTATGCTGGACGTGGAATAATGCTTATGTTATAATGATGACATAAAGTCCAGAATGCAGGGGCTGATGAGACGGCTCGGTGGGTGAAAAGTATTTGCTGTACAAGCCTGATGGCCTGTATTCAATCCCAGAGTCCATGGTGAAAGGAGAGAATCTACTCCTAAAACTATTCCCAAGCCTCCACACACTCCACGGCACGAAAGTGCCCATATACACACAAATCATGCACGTGCGCATGTGCGCGCGCACGCGCGCGCGCACACACACATTAATAACACAAAAAAAATGAGTTAAAGCAACGCAGAATGCAAAGGTACCATTACAACTGTGTGAAAACCAGGCAGCCAAGACTGGAAGTAAATACAGCAGTCTTTTTTTTTTTTTTTAGATTTATTTATTATGTATAGTGTTCTGCCTGCATGTTTGCCTGCATGCCAGAAGAGGGCACCAGATCTCGTTACAGATGGTTATGAACCACCATGTGGTTGCTGGGAATTAAACTCAGGACCTCTGGAAGAACAGTCAGTGTTCTTAACCCCTGTGCCATCTCTCCAGCCCCAATACAGCAGTCTTGAAGCATAAATTACAAACTGCTGAGCTTGTAAGTGACCAGCAGTGAGTTCAGCATGGTCTCCACACTGTTGTAACAAAGTAAGAAAATCCAAGGCTGAAGAACAGTAAAGGGTGAAGGATGCTGAAAATATAGCTGGATGCTTGGCTTCTGGGAAACGGGGAGTGAGTCCACTGAGGTGGAGGAAGAGGAGGAGGGGGAAGAGGGGGAGGAGGAGGGAGAGGAGGAGGGGGAGGAGGGAGAAGAGGGGGAGGAGGAGGAGGAGGGGGAGGAGGAGGAGGAAGGAGAAGAGGGGGAGGAGGAGGGGGAGGAGGAGGGAGAAGAGGAGGGAGAGGGGGAGGGGGAGGAGGAGGAAGAAGAGGAGGGAGAGGGGGAGGGGGAGGAGGAGGAAGAAGAGGAGATGGAGGAGGAGGGAGAAGAGGAGGGAGAGGAGGAGGGAGAGGAGGAGGGAGAGGAGGAGGAGATGGAGGAGGACAGTGTGAGCTCCAGGGTGGTATCCAAACACAGAGACCCCCTTGCTCTCCAACTAACACACTCACAAAGCTAGGGATCTCCAATCTCTGTCCTATTCAGCCATCATCTCCGCAGCCACCCACACCCCTATCATAACCTGAACTCCTGGGACAACCGTGCCTCAAGGCCAAACTGCCAAGCTCCATTTCTGATTACCATCTTCTATTTTCCTTGCCTCGTCTTATAAAATTGTGGTGAACTATGCGTAAGCCTAAACTTACCATTTTAGTGATAGGTATTAAATGTATTCACAACATATGTCACCTCTCACCACCACCCATGACAGAATGTTCACAACATATGTCACCTCTCACCACCACCCATGACAGAATGTTCTATTTTCATTTTCAGAACACTAAAACTATCCCCAACAGAAAATCTGTACCTGTAGCACAATAGCTGACTCCCTTCCCCAGCCCATGGCAAGTCTTTGTCCCCTAGTCCCTGGGGAATCAAAGTGCTCACCGTACATGTAACCACAGGCAACTTTCCTTTGTATTGGCCCATTTCACGCAGCTTCTAGCAATCCCCACCTCAGCTATCAACGCTCCCCTGTTCTGCACATAGTTAGTCTATCCTTACTCCTTACAGGGACTGCAGGACTGAAGGATGAGAAATGTGCAGCCATGCAAAGCCCCGCTGTAGGGAAGCGGAAGGAGGTGGTGAAGACATTCAACAATGCACAGCGTGGACAGGGAAGGGTGAGATGGTTGTGGGGTGAACAGGATAAAGGAGTCGGTGCTCAGATGGTGAGAGAAGTGGATGGAGTTGAAGGCTGAAAGGCAGAAGGCAACTGACTTGATGACTTCGGATGCTGGTGTCCCCAAAGGCCTACAGAGCTTCATTCGGATGCAAGGCTGCGCGTGACGAAGCTAGCTCCACAGTCCTTTCCCTCGGCCCACGCGCAGGGCACAGCGGTGTCTCCGGGCCTTTGTGGCTGTCGGGACCTTCGGGGACAGTCACGAGCACGCCTCTCCCGGGCGAACCAGGCCGGGCACGCCGAAGCCGCCAGCCTGCGTGAAGGAGCCCACCGGGGATCCGAAGAGATCTAGAATGTGCACCCCTGAAAGAGCAGGTCCGTCCAGGGGCTGAAGTGGGATTTTCCTGAGACCGCGCAGAAGGAACAGGGGTCGCTCAGCTCCAGCCACCTCGCCGCTGTCATGGTAACCGCGCTCGGCGGGAGACGCGCAGGCGCGCACCGGGCGGGAGCCATGGAGACGGCGCACGCTTTGGGTGCCCGGGGCTGTTCTTCCTGTGATGATGACTGTTGTTACAGCGCACACCATTGGCCTCCGGGATCTACAGACTACCCCATTGGCTCCGGAGAAGGCAGTAACCATAACAACAGTGTACCGCGTCTATATAATTCACAGGCTTCGAGTAAACATAGGGTTCTAGTTCTCTCCAAGTTCAACCTATCTCCTTATATTTATTTTTCTGTAAGTGACTTCAAAAATTGGATGTGAGCGTTCACGCATAGAAGGGTGAGGTAGAATTGCGTTTGGAGCCAGACAATATTATACAGTAAATTACAGTAGGTGACCCCTAGGCTGTAGAATGAAACCTTGCCTTTAAAACAGAAAAAGAAAAAGAAGAAAAAAGGCAGGATACTGTGGATGTCAGCAGTTCTCAATTTAGGGTCAGAATTTGTTGTAACAACCGGAATACCTAAGGTAAATTTCCACACTTTTGGATCCTGCTAATTACTGTGACATGAATTACCATGTCAATTGGAGCACACAGTTGAGATGAACTTTAGGTCTAGTTGGCAAAACTTCCAAGACAACAACAGGCACTGGTACAGTGCTGTAAAAGATTGACTTTCCTCTCTACACGCACAGCATTGGCTGCTGACTCATCTGTACAGTGGGATCTAGTTCTGCTAGAACTAGGTGATCTTCACGATAATATTCATGAGGGATCCACTTCAGATTGTTTTAATAAAGCTTGACCAGAATTAGCATGAAGGCTGGAACCCTTTAGAAAGACTAAGTATATTGACAATTCTGTTTGGCATCTTACAGAATGCAAAATATTTTTTTAAAAAAGATTTATGTGCATGTAGGTTTACAAGTTAATGTGCACCACATGCATGCTAGAACCCAAGGAGGCCAATAGAGTTACAGTTTTTGGGAGCCTTGTGGGTGCTGGGAATGGATCTTGTTTCCTCTTCAAGTACAGCAAATACTGGTATCTTCTCTTTTCTTCTCTACTTCTTCCTCCTCCTCCTCCTTTCTTCTTCTTGTCCACAAAGTATTTTTAATGATACATTTTAGCACAGGCTCAACTTAAATCTTCAGATGTTCTTTTTGTAAGATTCCAGGTGCTTGTCAAAGCTGGATTTTTAGAGGCTCTCTTTTTGGAGGGTTTTGCTTTGCTGGTATCCAAAACACTACTTACATTTCTTGGTTTTACTCTAACTGCCAGCCCCTCCTTCTGGATCATCTGGGGATCATCATCTGAATAGCATCCCCTATTTTCTGTTAGTTCTTCCTTGGCCTTGAAAGTCTTTTCCCCTCTCTAAAATGCTCATCTCCATCCCGACCCACTCCCACTGGTCCGTTTCAGCATCACCTCCTTAGGAAAGGTTCCTTGGTCCTCCAATCTAGATCAATGTTTCTCTTTGCAAGCATTTCCACCTGCTAAAACACACAAATCCCTGGAACTTCTGCTTGGGTAAATACTGTTTTTAAGTTCTCAGAACAGACAATGAGCTGAAGGGAGAAACATCAGTGAGTCCATAATACAAGTTAGTGATTGTTTCAGAGCTTTATTAAAACAATCTGAAGTGGATCCCTTGTGAATATTATCGTGAAGATCACCTAGTTCTAGCAGCACAGATCCCACTGTACAGATGAGTCAGCAGCCAAGGCTGTGTGTGTAGAGAGGAAAGTCAATCTTTTACAGCACTGTGCCAGTGGTGACGCCTGTTGTTGTCTTGGAAGTTTTGCCAACTAGACCTAAAGTTCATCTCAACTGTGTGCTCTAAGAGATTGTTCTCACTCCTGGCTGCACAATAAACCATCTTGTGCTGGAGGCCACACGTCAAAATTTCATTGTTTCTACTTATCTTGCCACTTCTGTTTATAACTGAAACTCTCTGTACTGCCTTGATAACTCTGAGTTGTACTGTAAGCCAGGTTTTTACATTGCTCTGGATCATACCCAAGATCTGCACATGCTAGCCGAGTGCTCAACCACTGACTTTTACCACCAGTCCCTGAAATTTATGTAGAACACTACTTCTACATAGTAACAGCACCCCCTCCCAACTGCATTCAGGACTATCCTATGGCTCACTTACTGGAGATTTTCCTGTACTAGGTATACAGTCTTACTCCAAACCTCGATAGTGAGAACTTCTAAGTTCACCAGCATACTGAGTGTAAAGTGTCAGGCACGAGACCAATGCTCTATCTCCAGCATTACTTTGCTTATCCCTACACTGTGGATACGTAAACTGAGATTAAGTCCGGGGCCTCATTCCTGAAACTAGTACAATGCCCAGCTGGCTATCCAAACCCCACACTTTATCACATGGTAACAGCTCCCTCGGGGCAGAAGCAATCATTTAGTTCCTGCCACGGCCAAAGTAGGAGTGTGATTATTTATCTGAAGAACAGCTTTAAAATATTTGAAAAGTGTAACTTAAATATGGAATAAATCTAGGACAAGAGGCAAAAAGCAGATGTAGGGAGGTCTGTGATCTACCTTATCTGCCTAATTCCTGTTTTAGTAAACATGTATTTCTTTTTAAAAGACCCAAGTTTGATTCCCAGAATCCACGTGGAGGCTCACAACCTCTGAAACTCCAGTCCCAGGGGATCTGATTCCCTCTTCTGGCTTCCAAAGGTACTGCATATCCACGGTGTATAAACATACATGCAAGCAGAAACACTCAAGCACATAAATAACTAAATCTTGAAAAACAACAACAACAAACCAGAAACCCTCCCTTTCCAAGTGTCCCTTTGTGGGCACATACTTTATTGCACATACATTTTTGTACATCCAGTTCCTGAATGAGACATGCTCATTCATCTTTCAGACCCTCACAGTTCACAAAGGCCCTGGCACATGGTAGGCACTTGATAAATACTTCTTCAGAGCACGACCATTCATGCACCCGCGACCTTTCTACTGTAGAGAGGGCTGACTACAGCAGCTCCAGTCCTGTCTGCTCGGCAGAACACACAATCCCACAGTCATCTTTGTGAATTCTTGTTCACTTTCCAGATCAAGGTGAGTGTCAAGTGTTTCACTCACAGAACTGAAATCCCAGCAGGCGTTTGCCTGCACACCGCTTTCACTATTTCCTCATTGTGTTTATCCTTAACAAAGGATTAATTTTAGTTCCCATCAGTGGTAAGAACCCTGGTTTTTGATCCTAGAGGAGCATTTCCTTCAGTTTTTGTCACATATAAAAGCTGTGTGCCGAGACCGAAGGTTGTCCACTATCTTCTCTTCTAGCACCATACCTTTTGCTACCTCATCCTCAGACAGCAGTAACTTTGTCTCTGAGTCTTTGGTTACAATAATCACAAAGGTCTTTATTGACTCCAGGATATTGGCAACCACTACTTGATGCTGGTACACTTCCAAAGCATTCCGAGCCCGACTAATTATGATGTCTGGGTCCGTCTCCAGCTTAAAGGAAACGATAAATGCTTTGGGAGCCCAATCTTTAACCAGAGGAGAAAGCATCTTTGGCACCATCTTCATTGTTATCTGTATCAGAAAAGAAAAACAAGTTCAGTAAGTAAACATTGGTCAGTCCCTACCAGGGACTTAAGCAATCAAGGACTGACTTTTTCCTACGGGTAAGTGGGCTTTCCTATAGTTTGGAAACTTCTTGCAGCATACTAAATGCTAAAGACTGGGTTCTGTAGGCTAGTTTAGGTTCATATCGAAGCCTGAATTCAGAGCCGAGCATCTACTTTGCTGCAAGGTATGTTTTTCGAACCAGAACTGTTCTGCCATTTTCATTATAATTCCTTAAACGTTCCCCTTTATTTTACTGTTTTCAAAGTCAGTGTCTCACTATGCAGCCCTGGCTGACCTAAAGCCTGGTCTGTGGACCAGGTTAGCTTCAAACTCAGATCTACCTGCCAGTCTTCAGAGTGCTGGGGTTAGAGGTGTGAGCTGGCTGCCACCATGCCTGACACTTCCTCTAACTCATTTAAATATTTTTAAGTCTTTGAGAATTTTATACATTGTATTTTAACCATTTTCATCTCTTTTAATTTTTTAAAGCAAATCCGAAGATAACTATAATCTGTTTACAAAAATGTTACTTTGGCAGGAGTCCAATAATATTGGGTTTTAAACCTCTCAGTCTAAAATATGTCATCTGCTGGTGGGCGTGGCTACTGATGTACTTACAGGGCTTTTTCATTTGTTAACTAAAAGTTTTAATACAACAATCACAACAGAGTACTCAGGATATGACTGAGTTGGTCTTCACTTGATTCTAAACCTGTTTTCTAAAATACTAAGTCATTCTGGGTATATTCAAGGGGGGGAAATATATATATGAATGATAAACTCAAGATTCCAGGATTTTTAAAGAGTATGAGGTCTGTCTGCAAGTGTGATAGGAATCACACACAAGCTCCCACTCGATCTCCTTGGCATTTACCACCTGTGTGCATCAGGGATTCCCCTGAAGATTAAAGCAGTGCTAGCAACTGCTAGTGTATTTCTCTTCCACGATAACACCTGGCACAAAGCAGGTACTCTGAAATGTGTAACTTAACTATCCCAAAGGTGCCCCTCAGACAGTCTCATCAACAAACACTACTTATATCAGCCAACCAATGCCTATGATTCCCTCAGGTTCCAAGACACCAAGCACCTTCAGTTCTCAGCAGTGACACTATCCTCCCATTCCTTCTTCCTCAAACACAACCCCCATTTATCCCCTCTACTTCCTAGTTCCAAAACGCTAGGATATTCTTTACAAACAAAACCTTTTACTTTTATTTATTTAGAGACAGTACTTCACTGTGCAGCTCTGGCTGGCCTGTAATTCACTAGGTAGACCAGGCTAGCCCTGAAATGACAGAGCCCATCTGTTGCTGAAGGGCTGCAAATAAAGGAAGGTGCCACTCCATCCAACTATTGTCTTTTTCTTCCACCTTTGTGTCTCCAGGCTCCACAGGATAACGTCCAAGGGTTTTAAGGAATACAAAGTTTTTATATACAAAGAGGCAAGCTGACTCTTCTGCCTTAAAAGCACTTTGGTTCACAGAATGTTACCCAATCACAAACTCCAACTTGTAACTCCACTTAGACTAACCTTCCCCACTTGTTCATGCCCTCTGCCCAACTTCTGATGAGTCATCTCCATCACCCTGATTCCCCCTTCTCACTACCCCAGGATCTGACTGCACTTTGTACATACCTCCACTACTGCATTTATCATTCTGATCTGTGATTATGGCTGGTGTCCAGGCCCTCGCTAGATTATGAGGTCCTTGAGGGAGAGCAGTGTCTTATTCATCTCTGTATTCCCAGTGCCTAGCTCATACAGAATGCTGAAAGGCCATCCAGATCAAGAGGAAAGTAACCCAAGATTGGTTATAGGGGGGTCAGATCTCTGGAAGAGAAGAGCCCATCACCTGCAGTGGGCCACCAGATGAGTGGATCTTGTGTTCAGGCATTTCGGAGACAGGAATATAGAAATCTGACACTGCTGCGGCCAGGTAAAACATCGCAGAAGAGCCTGTGAAGAAAAACGAAGTATAAGAAATGGAGGAAGGGCATGAGATCTTTTCTTTTCAACTCGGGTTCCTTGGCTGTAGGGTAGGCAGCAATCACGAAGGAAAAGAGACTAGGGAGAATGGCTCTACAGTCAAGACCTTTGGATTCCTTAGAACATTCACCTAATGGACTGAGAGCCTGGGCCGCAGCCTGCAGCAGATGCAGGTAATCCGCCAAAGTGGTAAACTCTACAGCCAGGAAGGTGCCGGCAGCAGCTGCCTCTTGGTAGCTCTGCAATGCTGCAGCAAAGCCCGGGAGTGCATTCTCTTCGGCCTCTAGACTCAGCTTGCCCGACTGGGCTGGGCCAGAAGGCCGAAGGGCTGACAGCCAGGCCTGGGGCGGGAAGCGGTGGGCATAGGGGAAGGCCGAGCGCGCTCGGTACAAGAACAGGACTCCATAGCCGGCAGCCAAGAAGACCTCCGCCGACGCTGCCCCGCGTCGCCCGCTGCTGAAGTTGTCCAGAAAGCGCACGGCTCGCGCTTCCAGGGGGACCTTGGTGCCTCCAGACGTGACCAGCACCACTCGCCGGCCCTGCTCGCCCAGCCTGGCCGCAAAGCGAGCCATAACCTCGGCATAGCGTGCAGCACCGGCGGGACGCGGCAACTCAGCGACCAAGTCCATTTCCGCCATCTGCACCGTAGTCACCCACGCTAGACCCACGGCGCCGGGGTACGCCGGGGTACGCCGGGCCGCTGGCGCCACGCCCCCTTCCGGAAACCTGGGCTGCGCGCAGCCGCAAATAGTGACTGTGGTCATTCCCTTTCCGCCAGTAGGTCCTGACCTCTCTGAGGCATGAAATGCTTGGCTGTTCTGGCAGAGCCCGTCGAAAAGTGTCAAGAGACAGAACCTTTCTCGAAGATCCAGAAAAATGATACTTCCTGTGGGTTTCCTAGTCTGGAAAACGAAATGGTTGTTTTTGACCTATACCGGCCACCGTACAGCTCTCCTCAAGCTGGGGATACACTGCAGTCAAATTCTGGCCATTTAACCTTTGAGATGTAGAGTTTGTGTTCTCTCCCCAGTTACCTCTGTTAGCCCCACCCCTCCCCCTTGTCCTTGAAATCCTGACATCCGGGCTGGCCCGTGGTTGTCACGTGACACCTCAGACTTGCGTATGCTAGCCAGGCAACCGTCCTATAGATTGACGCCGCTGGCCGCACCATGAACGTGATCTACCCGCTGGCGGTGCCCAAGGGGCGCCGACTCTGCTGTGAGGTGTGCGAAGCCCCGGCCGAGCGGATGTGCACGGCTTGTACAGTCACTTATTACTGGTAGGCCCTGGAACATGGTGCCTCTACTCCCTGTGTCCCCACCATGGGTGTGGCCTTGTGTGTCTGTTGTATGTGACCTTTTCTGCCAACGACCCCACAAGTCCTGAGCAGTCTTGAAGACACGTGTCTTAAGACTTCTGTGGCTTCCTCTGCGTCTTCTCCCGCTCTGCTGGTTTCTCGCCTGCTGTTTGGCAGGGCTCCTACTGTTACCATGTTGCAAACCATTCCAGGTGCTGAACATGGTGGGGCCATTCTGTAGATCTGTCCTCTCAAAGCTCAAGCAGAGCTCTGAAGACAGAGAAGTACACAAATGATAACTTCGGGGAGAGGTGACAAGTCAAAAGAAATTGGGCAGACAGCTTCTCTGAAAGTAGACGATTGGTCTGAAGATAGGGAGCTAAAGAGCCAGTGTACTTGCCCTAGTGAGGGCACAGATAGGGTTCTTAAGTAGGAAAGACTTCTGTCCTTCAGGACTAGAAGGAAGACTAATTGGCTAGTGCACAGCTAAGGGAGTTTGAATGTAGGGAGGTAGTAATTCAAGATGCAAGGGGTTTACATTAACACACCACCCCCGTCCCGTCCCTTTTTATAAGACGAGGTTTCCTGTAGTTGGTCTCAAACTCACTATATAAGCTAAGGATTGAATTTTTGATCCTCGTACCCACGGCCCTCAAGGGCTGGGGTTACAAGTGTGTGTTGCCCTTTTTGGTTTGTATAGTACTAAAGATAGAACCCAAGGCACCGTGCATACTAGACAGACTACCAACTAAATCACATCACCTGCCCTAGACTCTGTTTTGGGCCTCGAAAAACTAGGGTGTTGACCTTACAAACTTAACTCATAGCCAACTGACTTATTTTTTAAAAAGCCTTTATTATTCACTGTACCCGATAAATACTGTCACCTCTAAGCCCTGAGACTTCTGAGGATGGTAACATGGTGACTGGGGCAGTATCTAAAAAGGTTTCTCTGAAATAACATTTGTGTGAGTATCGAAAGCCAGTACAGGCTTGCTATGTGAAGACACAGAGAAGGGTAGGCCTTTCCAGCCCCACAGCAGTGGTTTGGACAAAGGGGGAAAGACCTTGGCTGAAAACTAAATGGGATAGAAGCTGAGTTAGGGGCAGCCGGTGATTTCCACACAGGGATGTCATAAATAACTCTGCAACCTGCATTTATATCGTATAAGTAATGTATATTCATAAGATGCATTTCTTCCTGTGAGTTGAGTCAAAACCAGTTTAAAAGTCTGATTGGTTGGAAAGAGGACTTTAAACCAAGAAGATGCAGGTTTGGGCCAGGCAGTGAGACAAGATGTAGATAGGGATTTGGAATTTACCCCTTAGCAAGTCAGATGGATGGTTTTGAGTTGATGTGATGCTTGTGTTCGTGAAGATGGCAGGCAGCAGCAGTGTGGTACAGGGGAGGGTAGACCCTGCCTCTCCAGATCAGAGGTCATGTGGTCAGTGATCCTCTCTCTCTCAGACTGTTCCAGGTGCCCTTCCTCCATGTTGTCCTCCATACATCCATCCTCAGTCTTGGCAAGTGGCCATGGGCTAGTCCATCATCCCATCACTCAGTAAAACAGCCTGACATTTTTGTGAAATTCCTTCTATTTGCTTCTGAATATTTATTTATGTTATAAACTATGAATTGTGGATATGTCCCCAGGTGACAGGTCATTAAAAAACAGGACATTTATTTATTTATTTAATTGTGTTGACATGTGTGTGTGTGTATGTGTGAGCACACACAGGTCAAAAGACAGCTTTCAGGATTGAGTTCTTTGTAGCCATAGACTTTACCACCTTTTTGTTCCCAGAAATAGCCGACTCTGAGACTGAATTATATATGAATAAATGCCTGGGTCATTAACTGTGGCTTTTTTTCTCATCTAGCTGATATCTCAATAATCCCATTCATTGCATTCTATGAGTGCCACATGACAAGTTACCTCTCCTTCAGTTTGATGCTTCTGTCTCCATCAGCATTCCTGGGCTAATCTCCTCGCTCCTGACTATCCCAAAATTCCTCTATCTATATCAGAACGTTTACCTTCCTCTTTCCTGCCTCAGCTCACAGGCCAATCACAAGCCTTTTACTGAAGCTTTCACACATTGCACAAAAGATTCCATCTACAGTTCTCTGCTTCAGATCGTGGGTTCAAGCCCAGGTCATAAGGCTTGCTGGGAAGAAATCTTGCTGGCATGGAATAAAACACTGTTAAGAAGGATAATTTTATGAAACTACACACAGAAACAGTAGTAGATCAGAGAGCCCTTGGTTCATAGCACAGCAGATCATAGCATGTAGATAGCAGTAATTTGCAATATTTTCCCTTTAATTGAATGTTTGTGATTAAAACCTAAAGGCTTCACTGGCCAGCTGGGAGAAAATGTCAAGTGGTATTTAATGATTAGAAGCAGTAGGAAACTGGGTGTTGTGGCTCATGCCTGCAATTCCAGCACATGGGAGGCAAAGGCAGGAGGATCACTGTAAATTCAGGGATGGCCTGGGCTAATAGTTCAAGGCAAGCCTGGGCTTCAGTGTGAGTTGTCTCAGAAAGAAAGGGAAGGAGGAATAGAGGGAGGGAGGAAGTGAAAGGAAGAAAGAAGAGAGAAGAAAGAGAAGCTTCGGTGGATGGTAGAATGGATGCCTTGCGTAAGGGCCTCCAGATGGAGGTTAATAAACCCTGATGATGCCTGAATAAAACATGTCTGCCTCATAAACAGCTTAGTTGTGATCCCAGCTCCTCCTTTCTATACCAGCCTTCGGTGAATGTTTGGGTGAGACAGCTCAGTATTGATGGCAGCCAGAAATGTATGAAGAAAGTTGTTTATTTAGAAAGGCAAGCTATGTCGGTTACTGTCAGTGGAACAAAGGTCAGGAAGTTGGATACATTACCTTTTCCATCATTCCCAGTGACTCAGCCTGTGTCCCTCTGCTGTGGAATGTGACTCTTTCTGAGTTCCAGTGATGTGTTTTTGTTAATCTGTTTTCAATAATTCTCTAACTCACCCCCACCATAAAACAAAACAAAACAACAACAAAACCCTTTAAATGTTTTCTATCACTTCTATGGTAGTAGTATAGTTTGTAAATTAAATACTTTGCTGTGTTTCTGTTATTTGAAGAGGAGGAAGGAGAGAGAGTGGTGGCTGCAGCCATGTAGTTCCCATGGCTGCTTTTATGCTGCATACAGTTATTGCACCTGAGACCTTGGAGCTCTGGAAACATACAATAGTTGTTGTCTGGAAAAAAAGCAGAACACACTGGCAACCTTTCCCCTAGGCTATAGCTACCTGTTTTGAAATATGTATAATGTATAAATGTCTCATGCTTATGTGAAAATGTATCATTAGCAGTGGAAGTGCAAAAGCCAACAACTGTATATTCTTAACCAGAGCCTCAGAATACACAGAGCTGACGCTTACAAAGGGGGAGTCAAAGGGGGAGATGGTCAGCGCGGTAACAGCAGCCTGAAGTTTTATTATCCCACTTTCAGTAGTGAATAGAACAACGACGCAGAAGACCCTTAAGGAAATGTAAGACCTGGCAACACTGTAAATTAACTAGTCCCAACCAAGTCTGTAGAGCATCCTAACAACAGAATGTGCATCCTCTGCAGTGCATATAAAAAGTTCTCAGTATGTTAGGTCATAAATATGGAAGGGATAAAATCACAGAAGGGCGGTTCGGTTATGGTGCAATGAAATCAGTATCCAGTAACAGAAGGAAATTTGCTAAGTTTACAGTCAGGCCAAAAATAACACACTCTTTAAAATCCAGTGGGCCAAAGAGAGACTGAAAAGTGTTTGGGATAAATGAATTTGAGACAACAACGTACTGAAGCCATACTTACAGAGTATCATCAGATTCATAGTTCCTATGAATGTACAGCTGTTAATGTATACATTAGAAAAGGCCTCAGGTCAGTAACTTAGTGTCCATCTTAACCTGTAAAGAAGAAACAAAAAATATATTCGCTAACCCTCTCATGCATGGCTCTGCGCTAGATGTAGATGCTAGGAGAAGGACCAGAGGTGAGTGACATGGAGAATAGGAAAAACCGTAGAAACGATAAACAAACATCAGTTCCTTGAAAAAATAACAAAGCTGACAAACCTTTAGCTACAATGGCTGGAAAAAGAAGATTCGAATTACTAAAATCAGAAATGAGATTGCTCCATTATTGCTGGCCTTGAAAAAATAAGAAAAGTTATGAGAACACTCTAAACACCTGTTTATCAAGAAATTAGATAACCCAGATGAAA
The DNA here is from genome assembly GCA_019843965.1 of Rhynchomys soricoides. NCBI lineage: Eukaryota > Metazoa > Chordata > Mammalia > Rodentia > Muridae > Rhynchomys > Rhynchomys soricoides. Next base: position 501,423 of record JADRCH010000361.1, read on the forward strand.
AACAGACGCATCCTTAAAAAGCAACTAAACTGACATAAAAAACAATGTCTGACTAGATCTATAACAAGTGGTGGAAAACCAAAACCAGACAACACAGGTTAGTGTATTTTTTCAAACATTTAAAGGAAAATGAACACAGATTATTTAATTTGTTAAAAAGAGGAATAAAAAAATTCATAACTCGAACAGCCAGATAGGCCTGGCTTGCTATAAAAGGGGCTGTCTGGCCCCCCTTCTCTCTCTGCCTCCTTTCTCCTCTCCCCTGCCCCTCCCCCTCTCCCTGCACGTGTCCTGGCTAGACCCCCTCCCCTTCTAAAACTCCCCTTCCCATTCCCTAAATAAACACTATTCTATACTTAAAAAAAAAAAAAAAAAAAGTAACTCATTCTATAAGACCCATAGTGTCCCAGTAATAAAGCCAAATAAAATATCACAAAATTACAGAATAATATCCCTAATGAATACAGATGCAAAAGTTCTCAAAATTTTAGCAAGCCAAACCTGTCAGCAAATATGAAGGATTAGACATCATGGCCAATTGGGATTTATTTTAGGAATTCAGGATAGGTTGAATATACATATATCAGTCAATATAAAACACCATACTAACAGAATAACACACACACACACACACACACAATGTCTCACTAGATGCAGAAAAAACATTGAGTAAAATCCAGCATCATAATAAACACACTAAACTGGGGACTGTGGGAGTGGGGGGCATTCCTGTTACTTGCTAAAAGAAAATTATTTTTTTAAAAAATCCAGAGCTGGTGAAAGCACAGGTGAGCCAGCCCCTCACAGGCTGCAGCACTTGGGAGAGTGGGCCCTGCACCTTGACTAGGCAGCCCGAGAAGCTGGCTCTGGAGGTGTGGGTGTGGTTGAACACACCCTGAGGGTGTGAGAGCAGGAGAGCTGACCCTGCCACCATCCTATGGCAGCTTTGGGTGCTAGAGAGCTTGCCCTGGTGGTTTGGACAAGGGAGAGGCAGCTCAGCTATCACCCAGGCCCAGATCCAGGGCTCTGAATTGGCCCACCCCAAAATCTATACCATCTGCAAATGGAGGGTACTCACGAAAGGGCCAGTCCTGCTGTTCCAAAGCTGCAGGATCTCCATGACACAGGGCAACAATGGGATAACTGTGAGGAGTCCCGATGAGGATCCAGTATTGAAGGTGTCATAGAAGCCTAAGATCTCAGAACCAGACCAATGACTCATTGCAATGAACATATGCAAGTGAAGATGTGTGGACAGAGGGATAGAGTGTGGGACACACTGTGACACACCACAGCTTTCACAATGAGACATTTTCTATACTTTGTTTTTGTTGTTTGTGTGTTGTATTTTGCAGGGAGGCTGCAAGGGCAGAGGGTGGGTATGAGGGGACAGGGAGATGAGTGGCTCTGGGGTGCATGATGGGAAACTCACAAAGAATAAAAGATTTTTTTTAAATCCAGAGCAACAGAGAAGTAGAAGACTGTGAGCTTCTCCATGGATGAGACCCGTGAGACCACCACAGTGCTGCTTTCACCACTCCTCAATATTGTGGGAGGGGGTTCTAGACAGAACAGTTAGGTAAGATGATGAAGTGAAAGGCAGCCAAGCTTGGAGAGAGTAAGACAACCTCATTTACAGATGTCATGACCTCATCCTGATGGCCGATTGTATATGTCAACCTGACTGTTGGATAGTTGGTAACACCTTGTTTTGGGGTGTGTTTGTGGGAGAGAGGAGTATTTGGCCTAGTAGACTGAGTCAAGGCCATGCTCACCAAGGAGAGTGGGTACCCTGCATTCCACTGATGGTCTGAACCTAGCAACATGGCACAGGGATAATTTGCTCTCTTTTGTCCTCTCCTGCCCTTGGCTATAAGCTCGATAGTTCTGAGGCCTTTGGGCTCTTGACTTGAAGCAAATAGATCCTCTCCTTCCTCCCTAACCTCTATTCTCAGTCTTCCAACTCAGTTGAATTACTGCTCTGGTTTTTCTGGTTCTTCAGCTCAGGAAGCATTATAAGTCTTAAAGATTTATTTATTTTTCAATTGTGTGTGGGGGCGTGTATAGAGCTATGTGCACATGAGAACAGGTGTCCACAGAGCACAGAGGAATCAGATTCCTCTGCACATGGAGTTACAGGGGGTTGTGAGTCACCCAGCATGGGTTCTGGGAATCAAACTCGTGTCTTCTGGAAGAGCAATAACTGTCCTTAACTGTTGGGCTATCTATTTAGCATGCACTGTGTAACTCTGTATGCTCAGTATCACATGCACCAATTCCTATAATAAATATTGATTTTCCCTGGAGTATCCTAATAGGCTTGTAATATAGAAACCATAAAGAACTTAGAAAATTATATTAAAACTAAGCAATGAACACAGCAAGACTGCAGGATATGCAGACGCAGTTGCATTCCTATAAACTAGCAATGAACAATTGGAAAGTGAAATTAAGAGTGTTACCTTATTCAAAACAGGATAAAATATTAGAGAAAAGCTTAGTCAAGGAAGTGCATGACTTATATACCAAAATACCATAAAAGATGATGAATCAGTGGTCAATCCAGAAAGAGAACCGATGTAATTCCCTTAAATAAGTCCTACTATACTGAGCGGGTCCTGAGGTGGAAGGAAAAGCATTAGACAGAAATAAATGACATATAGACATGTAAATGTGGTGTGGCCTTAAAACAGCCTTTTTTTGGGCCAAATCCACAAACAGTCCTGAGGTGTCTCTGACCAGTAACCCAGATAGAAGAAAGGCTTGACCTTTTTAACCTTCTAGGAATGGTGGGAAGTTCACATGGAGGAGCCATGTGCTGTAAGGTAAGAGTTGCAGCACAGACTGCCTAACAAAACATTGTTAAAAGAAATTAAGACATTGAAATACTTGTTATTAAGATGATCACAACCCCCAAATTATTATATAGATACAATGCAGTCCATCTGGAATTTAGGGCTGACCCTAAAATTCATATGGAAATTTCAAAACTTACTACTGTGCTGCACTATTTTTTTAAGATTTATTTTCTTTTATATGTATGGGTATTTTTCTTCCATGCATAGATAGATATGTGCACCACATGCATGTCTGGTGTCATGAATCCTCTGGAACTGGAGTTACAGACACTTGTGAGCTGCCATGTGGGTGCTGGGAATTGAACCCAGTGCTCCTAACTGATGAGCCACATCTCCAGCCCCTACAGTGCTACTGTGTTAAGAATGGTACAGGAGTGAGAGGCTATAAAAAGCCCATAAATGTTCATTAAGAGCATATGGTCCTTTAACAAATGGTGCTGAGTCAAATAGATAACCACATGGAATAAGATAGACTTAGATCCTTACCTTCCACATCATTCAAAAAAATAATCATATACGAAAGACATAGATGTTAACTGAGGAAGGTTAGAAGGAAATTTAATTGCACATTCGTGTAGTTTCAGATTTGACATCAAAGGAACCAAAGTGAAACTAGGTGAATGTCTTAGGGTTTCTATCCGTGCACAAAACATCATGATCAAGAAGCAAGTTGTCGAGGAAAGGGTTTATTCAGCTTACATTTCCACATCGATGTTTATCACTAAAGGAATTCAGGACTGGAACTCAAGCAGGTCAAGAAGCAGGAACTGATGCAGAGGCCATGGAGGGATGTTTCTTACTGGCTTGCTTTCTTATGGAACCCAAGACTACCAGCCCAGGGATGATACCACCCACAAGGGTCCCTCCCCCCTTGATCACTAATTGAGAAAATGCTTTAAAGCTGGATCTCATGGAGACATTTTCTCAACTGAAACTCCTTTGTCTGTGATAACTCCAGCTTGTTTCAAGTTGACACAAAACCAGCCAGTACAGTGAGTTAGACATCATCAAAATTTAATTTCTTGTTTGTTTTCTAAGACAAGCCCTTGCTGTCCTGGAACTCTGTATGTTGATCAGACGGTCTTCTAACTCAGAGATCCTCCTACCTCTGGGATTAAAGGTGCAACATCACATCCAGAAAATCTTTTTAAAACGAAAAGAAAAGCGCTGCAGAGAACATGAGCACAGTGCTAGAACATGAGCTATTCTGACAGCGCTGTGTGGGAGCTAACTGTGAGGGATTAGTCAGGCTGGCCACCTGAGGGCAGTGTTGGGAACTCTCTGGTGGCCTCTGGCCTCGAGGGCTGGTGAAGGTGAGATGGAGTCACTGTGGTCCTGACTTCAGGGCTCCTGCAGTTGACACAATCATCCCAAGCCTGTGGCCAAGCTCACATAATGGAGAAATACATCACCAAGCCACAGAAACTGCACTTGTTCCAGCCAGTAAAACAAGCCCAGTGTTTGGAAACCCCGTTGCCAGGGATCTCCACAACACGATAAAGAATGGAAGAAACAACGCTCTGGCCAAGCTCTCATGACCCTCATCTGGGAACCGTGAAAAAGAAGTGGTCTGAGGAGTAGCACACTGCCGCTGCAGAAGAAGCCACTGTTAGACACAACCCTACCCCATTTCCCACCAGGCACTGAAAACTGTGAGCCTGTGGTTGGGCTGGTACTCTGCAGGACTGACCATTCCTTCCAGGTCATCATGTCCCTGACTGATGGAGGTAACTTCCTTTTCACCATGAAGTGTATGTCACTGAGAGATGAAAACACCAGCAGATACTGGTGCCAAAGAGTCTGTCTCATGAGCTAGAAACTTTTTATACCAAGGACCAAGAGGAAGCACCACACACACACACACACACACACACACACACTGCCCTGACCCACTACTGTTGGTGGTAGCAGGAAAGCAGAGAGTCTGGGAGGAGCCCAGGGCTCTGTACCTCAGGAAACTATATAGGCCACTGAAAAGTCCCCATGAAAAGTCCTAGTGAGTTAAGGTGACTTCCTTTTTGAGGAAAAAACAAAAAACAAAAAACAAAAACAAACAAACAACAACAAAAAAACCAGTAGCATGTGTGCTGCCCACTAATCACTTCCAGATTAGAACAGGCTTCCATGCACTGGACTTGGGGGATTCCTCCAGGAAATTCAGCCCCAGTGTTCTCTTTACTCATCTTGGGGTATATCTTTTGATATTATGAAGGGAAGCAGTTTAAGTATCAGGAACGATTTATTAGAAAGTCCTCACTCTGACCTGGGTTCTGTGATGTAGAACTTCCATTCATTAAAACTGACACCTTAGTAGGCAGAGGCAGGCAGCTATCTATGAGTTCAAGGTCAGCCTGGTCTACAGAGTGATTTCCAGGACAGCTAAGGGTTATATAGTAAGACCTTGTCTCAAAAAATAATAAACAAATAAATATTGCCTAGAAGAAAGGAAAAGAAGAGGAGGAAGAAGAGGAGGAAGAAGAGGAGGAAAAACCCATAGAATGGGAGAAAATCATACATCTGAGAAATATCTTATATCCAGAATATATTCCAAATTCCTAAAACAGTAAAAAGATCCAGTTCTTTTTTTAAAGGAACATAGGATTTAAATAAACTTTTCTCCCAAGGAAGATATAAAAATGACTAATTAGCACAGGAAAAGATGCTCGTTAGTCATTGGGGAAATACAAATCCAAACCACCATGAGAAACCCTGTCAAATCCATTAGGACAGCTGCAAGCACAGACATAAACAAGTGTTAGCAGGGCAGGAAGCAGACATTAGGCCCTCATACCATGGAGGCAGAGGCAGGAGGATTGCCATGATTTGAAGGCCAGCTTGAACTACCTTGTATGTTCCTGTCTGGGCTACAGAGTGACAACTTGTCAAACAACCAACAAAAAATACATATATTGAAAAATGTCTACACCCTGGCTCAAGAAACCAAAAAAAAAAAAAAAAAAAAGAAAGAAAAATGTCTACAAACCAAATTGTCACTAACCTTTCTAGAGCACTAAAGACACTGGCTCTGGGGCTTAAAACACCTAACTTTTTGCTACCTTCTTTAACAAGATCAAACAGAATTTTTTTTAAATTTTCAGAGTCAAGTAGTTACACTAAAGAGCATCTCCCTCATCACAGTGACTAGAAAGCATGCCCAGTGCAGCCTGTGAATGCTTGCCCCATTCCCTAGCAAGTCTGAAGTATTGCTAGTGGTACTCTTTGTGAGACTGAGTATAGAAAAACGTATGTTTATGAAGCCTTTCTTAGACCCATATCATAGGTAAATTCCTTTTCCTTCCCCAAGAAAAAGATTCTCAAATCCATCTACTTCAGTCCTCAGACGTCCCCAAATGACCCTAGGACAATGTAAGGTTGTCTTTGTTGTTCTTAACAGATGAGATACAGCAAAAATATGTGAGCAGGTGACTATAGAAAAGATTCCTTCACATGTCCCTCTCCAAGCCCAACTGTTTTTATTTGTTTAGTTTTAAATAATTTTTGGTTAGCATACAAAGAAAAGGGTTTTCTTGTGACATCACACACACACACACACTCTCACACACACTCACACACACACTCACACACACACACTCTCACACACACTCACACACACACTCACACACACACTCACACACACTCACACACACACTCACACACACACTCTCACACACTCACACACACTCACACACACTCACACACACACTCACTCACACACTCACACACACACACACTCACTCTCACACACACTCACACACACACACTCACTCACACACACTCACACACACTCTCACACACTCACACACACACTCACACACACTCACACACACACACACACACACACCCACACACACACTCTCACACACTCACACACTCACACACACACACATACACACACTCACACACACTCACACACACTCACATACACTCACACACACTCACACACTCACACACACGTACACTCACACACACACTCACACACACTCACACACACTCACACACACACACTCACACACTTTGTCCCTTTTCATATCACTCACTGCCCTCTTCCACCTCATTTCCCTTCCTTCTGGTCCCCTTCCCTGCCCCAAATAGTTCCTGGGGCTTCATGACATGGATATCCTCCTCTCCCTTCATACTCCCTGTCCCTTTTATGGTGTGTGTGTGTGTGTAAGTATACATTACATGTATAAGAAAACATGCATTATTTGTCTTCCTAAGTTTGACTCATTTCATTTAATGTAATGGTCTCCAGTTCCATCCATTTTCCTTAGAATGTCGTAATTTCATTTTTCTTTACAGCTAAAAACAATCCTGCTGTGTAGGCATGCTACATTTCCTTTACTCATTTGTCTGTTAATTGTTGTGGTAAATATTAAACAGACTCGCAATATCCCACGCTACGTCGGGCACAGGTTGGCCACATAGCACCAGTAGGGTGTTCTCATCTTGGCAGACTCTCTGGCCCAGAGCTCCTGAAACATCTGTACCCGACTCGATAAGTTCCCTTGGCGGGTTGCTGCCATGCCAGCCCCATGCAATGACTGTCATAATACCCAGTGACCAGGTAAAATCAAAACTCTAGAAGCTTATAATTAATCAATCAGATTTACATATCGATAAATTCTCAATTCACAAGACGCCCACACAATAAATTCAGGACCAATTGATAATGGTACAAGCTGCCCACCTAGATAAGACAAGTTACCCCAGTTATTCTATCCCTAGCTGATATTATCTACCTGTGGCTATTTCAAACCACGCAGAATCTGGGCCATCTTCCTCTCTCTCCATCCTCCTTTCTTCTCCCCCCCCCCCCCCCCGTCTCTTCCCTGTCTCTGAAAGTCTTAGCTCTGCCTCCCTTTCCCTGTCCAATCACAGGCTTCTTGTATTAATATTTAAATTAATTGGACAGGGAAAATTCTACTACAGTTAATGAACATCTAGGCTGGATTCGTTTCCTGGCTATCATAAATCATGCAGCAATAAACATAGATGTCCAAAAATCTTTGTGGACTTACAGTCCCTCAAGTATACCCTAGAAGTGGTATAGCTGGGCCACATTGAAGTACTGTTTTTAGATTAAACTTTTAAAAATAGTTATTTCATTAGATTGTAAGAATGTTTTGCCTCCATGTATGTTTGTGCACCACATGTGTGCCTGGTGTCCTCAGAGCTCAGGAGAGGGCATGGGATCCCCTGAAATTGTATTTATGAATGGTTGTAAGTCACTATGTGGATGCTGAGAATCAAACCCAGGTCCTCTGTAAGAGCAAGTGCTTTGACCATGGAGCCATGCACCAGTCTTCATCTCTACCAGCAGTGTATAAAGGTTCATATTTCCAACATTTGTTGTCATTTTGTTTTTCTTCAGACGGTTTTTCTTTGTAGCCCTGTCTGTCCTAGAATTCGTTCTGTAGACCGGGTTGGCCTCGGACTCCTATAGATCCACCTGCCTCTGCCTCCCAAATGATGGAATTAAAGGTGTGCACCACCACTTCCTGGCCACAGTGCAGTTTTTATCCAAGTACAGATGTGAGAGAAAATAGACTTCCATCTCAGAAAAGGTTTTAGGCTCCTGCCAGGTTTGGGTTGGGTTGACTTTTCTGGAATTTGGAGCTGAGAGGAGACAAAGATCAAGATAACAGTGTGTTTTTGTCGTCAGTGGTCCTGTGCATCAGAAGGCTGATTGGGGCAGCATCCATTCGAAGATATGCCAGCTGCTAATTCCTCTGCGCACCACCATGCCCTTCTACAGCTCAGAGGAAGAGAGGCAGCACGGTCTGCAGCAGCTGCAGAGGCGACAGGCATGTTCTGTAGCCCGTAATGGTGAGGGCTGGGCCTTGGTCTTTCTGCTCCCAATCCCAGTGCCATTCACTGGGTCATTTCCCACGGTTTCACTGAACACCCACTGGACTGGTTTGCTTGGGTGGTACAAACAACAGAGGTTCATTTTCTCAACACTGCTGGAGACTGAAAGTCCAAGTCCAGGTTTGTGCCTTTCCCCTCTCTTCTCATTCCATCTTTCCTTGTCCTCTCTCCACCCTCCCTCCCTTTCCCTCCCCCATACTCCCTCCTTTGTCCTCCCCCAGTCCTGTGCATCTTTGGGTGTACACGTATGCTTGAGTTGCAGATGGATGCCAGTGGACAACCTCAGGTGCCCTTCTTCAGGAGCTATTTACCTTGGTTTTGATTTTGTTTTTTTAAAACAGGGTCTCTGACAGGGCTGGGTTTTACCAAGGTTAGCCTAGCTGGACAGTGAGCTCCAGGGCTCTGCCTGTGGCTGCCCCCTTAGTGCTGGGAGAGCAAGTGTGCCCACCATGCCTAGCTTTTTTTTTTTTTTAACATGGTACTGGGTATTGGACTTGTGTGTAGTTTTACAAAACCACGCTACCGCCTTTGCCCTGGAGCTGCTGTGCTACCAGCACTTCTTGGCTCCCTCCGGGATTGTTCAAAACCAGCCCTAACCCAGCTTCTGGGTTAAAAGGCACATTTTGTTACCTTAACTTGCCTGCTAAGCACAATTGCTGGGAGCAAATATCTCCTGCCTGGAAATGAGTGCCCTCACCAATTTATTATCTCTGTCTCTCCTTCCGCGCTAAAAGTAGTGGCTTTTCCCCATTATCCCCTGCCAAACATCGTTGGCCATCCACCTGTAGTGGAGGCTGCAGGCCCTAGCTTTTCCTAGGCCTACATGATTGCTATGTCCTCATTCCTCTAAAGCATGGTGGAAACTCCCCTTCTCTCCTTCCCTGCGTCTCCTTTTCCTCTTGGGATCCAGAAGTCCCAATCATACCTTCCACCCAGCAACCGGCTCCTGGCCTTCTTTATTGACAAATCATGAACCAAGTAGAGAGCTAGACCTTAGTATCAGAACCTCCGCTTAGAGAACTCAGGTCCACATGCTCATAAGACCTTACTGACTAAGCCATCTCCAGAGACAAAGAATTGGTGTCTTCTAAGACCTCTCTTCCTGGGTATGGATGGCTACCTTCTTGCTGAGTCTTCATTGGGTCCTCCATTTGTATACATCATTGGTATCTCTGCTTGTCCAGTTTCTTCTTATAATGACAGTGGTCAGGGCTGATAAGATAGATCAGTGGGAAAGAGTTTGCTGCTGAGCCTGACAACCTGAATTTGATCCCCAGAACTCACATGGTCAAAGGAGAGAACTGACTTCCAGTTGTCCTCTGACCTCTACACATGCATTGTGGCACACATGGACACACACAAAATATAATTAAGATGCCAAACAGATTAAATTAGAGTCTATGCGAGTGGATCCATTTTACCTTAACCACCTCTTTGGATGGCATTTTACCCAAATTACCATCATATTCTGGGGCATTAGGGTTTAAAGCTTTAGCACATGACTTTTTGTGAGACTTGGTTCAGTCTATAGAATCTATGTGTCAAGTACTGTGATAAGACTGTAGAGAATTTTAATCCAGTAAAATGGCTGCTCTGGCAAGACATCCAAAGATATGATCTGGCTAGAATGCAGACATTCGGCACACCTTTAATTCCTCTGGCTAGAATATAGACATACCTTTAGTTTGTACCTTTGGCTAGAATATAGACCTGCCTTTAATACACACCTTTAATCTCAAACAATGTTGTCTAATTGAGGGGTAGACAAAGTGACCAATCAGAGAAAGATTTGACAGAATGAGTCAGAGATATGATCTGTCCAATTCTCAGGTGAGCAGATAGGGGAGGCGGCTTAAGAGCAGGTAGGGAGAGACAGTTCAGTTCAGTCTATTCAATTTGGAGCAATTTAGTTTGGGGCAGTTCAGAAGCAGTCTTTTCCAAACAAAGCAATTCAGTCAGAAGCCAAGAGAAGCCAATTGAATCAGTCAGCTTGGAGAGGCATTTGAGCTAGAACAGTTGAGTTGCATTAGCCAGAGTTCAGAAAGAGCTAGAAAAAGTAAGTTTATTCAGCAGCCTCAGAGTCTGAAACATTCTAGGCCTAGGTTAGCAGACAGAGGCTAGAAGTTGAAGCCTTCAAGGCCCTGGCTTGCAGAAGATTAGATTGTACAGAGGCTAGAAGCTTCCAGACTTAAGCCTAGGGATAGATAGAAACACTCTAGGCTCAACCTAAGCCATATATTCATGAAACTTGAGAATAGCTCTCAGCTGATCACTTTCTCTGAGGAAATAAAAGCCATGCCTTTGGCACACCTCTGTCTCCAAAAATATTTACATTGTGATTCATAACAGTAACAAAATTACAATTATGAAGTAGCAATGAAAGTTATTTTATGGCCGGGCATGGTGGCACACGCCTTTAATCCCAGCACTTGGGAGGCAGAGGCAGTCAGATTTCCAAGTTTGAGGCCAGCCTGGTCTACAGAGGGAGTTCCAGGATGTACAGGGCTATACAGAGAAACCTTGTCTCAAAAAAAAAAAAAAGTTATTTTATGCTTGGGGAAGGTCACCATAACATGAACTGTATTAAAGTGTTGAAGAATTAGGAAGATTGAGAACTACTGGTATAGTAAGATATTTAAAATATAAGTGAATAAAAAAATATTTTAGGGTATAAAGGCATTGTCTTGTGTCATCTATAGCTTTGCTAAATTAAAGTTTTATTAAAATTAGGTTGGGGATATACATCAGTTGGTATGGGCTTGGCTAGCAGGCATCAAGCCCTAGGTTTGAACTTTAGTGTCACATAAAACTGGGTGGTGGAACATGTTCACCCACATAGTGAGTTTGAGGCTATCCTGGACTACATAAGACACTGTCTTTACAGAATAATACAACAGTGAAAACAACTACAGGATTGATGTGTGCTGTTCATCTGAGAGCTTGTGTCTAACACTCCTGTCTGCCAAGTTCTGAACTAAAATCCTAGACCTTGGCCTCACTGTCCCAAGTTTGCGTTTTTATCCACCCCATCTCTGAATCTCATGTCCACCTAGTACAGGTTGATTCACCAAGTCCCTTCAGCCAGACCTTGGCTTTACCTGCAGGTGTTTACCTTGCCTTTTACCTTGTCTCAGAGTGCCTATTTCTGCTTTCCACAGAAGCACTTGATTGAATTCTGCTACACTGTTGCTCAGAAATATCTCTTTGAAGGAAGACATGAAGATGCCGTCCCTGCGGCTTTGCACTCCCTTCGCTTCCGTATGAACATGCATGGCCTGAGCTCAGTCGAGCTTGTGCCTGCTTACCTGCTCCTGGCTGAGGCCAGCCTTGGTGAGTGGAACTGATTTTAGACTCCTAGAGCCAGTTGGAGTGCTGTATTGATCTTTCACAGGGGCAAGACACCCTTTGTGGAAGAGGAGGGTTGGGATGAAGGCTGGCATAGGGGCGTGAAGGCTATGGCCACAGCTGACAGAAATCCACTCAAGCTGGGCCTAGTGTCACTCTTAAATCCCAACACTGGAGAGGCAGAGATAGGAGGCCATCCTTGTCTACATAGAGAGACTCTGTCACTAACAAAACAAACGAAACAAAACAACATAAAGAAATCCACTCAAGCTGACCTGGACAAAGGGAAGAAATCAGTTTGTTGGGGTGTCCTGGGAGGGGGTGTCATAGGAAATTGGCTGAGTTCTCAGCCTTTCTTCTGTGCTCCTTCTTTTCCCTCTCCTTTTAAAAGGGCCCCTTACAAAATTCAGGCTGACCTCAAACTCACTAGGTTGTTTAAGGCGTGACTTCGAGCTTCTGATCTTACTGTCTCTACCACTCTTCCTTCCAGTGCTGAGATTTCAAGCCAAAACTACATTCCCAGGCTATGTGTTGTTGGGGACCAAACCCAGGTCTTCATACATGGTAGGCCAACAGTCTACCAACTCAGCTACATCCTCTTTCTTGTCTCTGTTCCTCTGTATATATCTACTTCAGTGTGCCTATCTGTAGTCTAAATTTTAGCATCTTCTCCTCACTGTAGGAGACAGTGATCCTCAGATATCAGATCTAGTTACATCTGCATGTCTGCTGGATTCAAGCTGAGAAGCAGAAATGGCTTAGCATCTGATTTCCATTACAAATTCCCAGAAGACAGAATTTTGTTAACCTAGTTGGAATGTAGCATCTACCCTTGTTCTGTGGGGTCAAAGTCATAGTTCAGAAACAGGAAACTGCCACCCTGAGAGTGAGAGCACATGCTTAGGGGTATCTGCCTGATGGCAGCTACAGATGAGCATTTTGAGAAGGATTTATATTCTTGAGCATCTACAGTGTTTTAGGCACCACATACATCTTAACACACATCATTTTGAATATCATTCTTCAGGCTAGGAATATAGCTTAGCAGTAAAGCACATTACCTAGCATATGTAGAGCCTAAGTTCAGGTCCCAGCTTTGAAAATTAAAAGTGAGGTCAAGCTGGTTTTGGTATAGTAGAAGTACCCCATCCAAGCCTTACTGTCGAATGTAGAAGGGTCCCTGTGTCTGGAACTCTCTAGTGTACATTTCCCATCAAAATCCCCCTTTACAAG
>JADRCH010000361.1:515126-541114 GCA_019843965.1 Rhynchomys soricoides
ATATATATATAATTTACGTATATGGGTGTTTCACCTGCAGGTATTTTTGTCTATTACATGTGTTCCTAGTACCTGAGAACGCCTGAAGAGGGCACCAGATCCCTTGGAATTAGAGTTACAGACAGCCTAGTGGGTGCTGGGAATTGAACCCTTTGTGCTCTTAATTACCAAGCCAATTCTTCAGCCTTGCCAATCATTATATAAAGTAACCCTCAGTTGGGTTTTTCTGCTGTTTCCTTGTTGGGAACAGGAATGTCACACAGGTGACATTGTGTCCTCAACCCATGCTATAAACTGACACAGGTTTCCCATTATTGATGCTAACCCATAGGTAACACTGATCAGAACATATTAGATGGAAAATCCAGAAATACTGTCTAAGAGTGGAAGCAGAAAGATAGGAGTTCAAGGCCATCCTCGGTCACACTGTCTAGATGCCAGGCAGCATCTCCTTCCACCAAGTAGGATATGTGCTCCCAAAATGCTCACCATCACACCGTTATTACAGTGGTGCTGTCCAGCTTCTCTGTCATGAATCATGCTAATTCTTGTTTTGTTCTGTGAGGTGGTACTTTGGAGTCATGTAAACGTCCTTTTTTTTTTTTTTTTTTTACCAAACTCTCAACGGATTCATTGATTTAATAGCCATTTACTGTGACTCCTGGTACCCTGTTTTAGTCATTGGGTTTTTAACCCACTACAGTTAGTACTGTTCATGTGTTTGAACTGTCTCTGATTTGACCACGCAAACTGGCTTTTTGTCTCCTTGTTCTTTGAAATATCTCCACTTTTTTGAGTGCCTGCTTTCTGAAACAGTATCTCCTAGAACACCCTCTGCCCCCTCTATCTTTATTTTTCCACAGGAAATGAATCTGAGCACCAAAAGCTATTCACTAGACTTACTCATTACTCTGGGGTCTTAGCTGTGCCGGAGCTAATGTGTGTACAGAATTGAGGGATAGATGTGTAAACACAATTCTGTGTTGTGTGTGTCTACACATGTCACATCCATGTTAGACACAGATAATATCAGCATCACACAAGAAGAACCCACAAACAAGGTGAATGTGGCCAGGCGAGTCTTGAGGTGAGGCCAGGCGAAGCCAGGCGAGGCGATTTTAGGTGCCAAACCTGGTGAGCAAGCACATGGACAGGAAGGTCACTTGAGTTCTATTCTAGCTCAGGTGCTGAATGTGTCTTTTCCCCACTGGCTGGGGTCTGGCTTCACAGTCTGCTGCAATTGGCTACTTTGGAAAGGAAATGAAGGAGAGTGGGAAGGGGCAGGCCATTTAAATCAGTTAAGTTTCAAGAATACAGCAGGGCTTTTGTGTAAACAAATATTTAACTGGGTTAGGGGATCTAAACATTTCCATTAAGGTTTTTACAGGGGGAACAGGGGGAGCAAGGCTTTACAGGGGGAACAGGGGGAACAAGGCTTTACAGGGGGAGATAAAAAGACTTGAGTTCCTTGTCATAAACGAAGCTTTATAGTGCTTTAAGAAAAAAATATTACTCACACTTATGACGTGGGTGTGTGCACAGTACCTGATCTTCAGTCCAGTCTCCCACTTCATATCTCCAGGCCGCTTCTCTGACAGGAGGATGCTGGCTTCCACAACCATTGATGTGTTTGTATATATAATGGGCTCCCAGAAGCTGAACTAGTCCTTTTTCTCCAGCCTAAGAGTCCACTCCCAAAGATACCCTCTCTCTCTTGCCTGTGTGAGTTCAGCCTCCTCCCTTGGGGCTGACTCTCCTGCTTGGATCTTGTCCTTAGATATTTGGTTCTGGCTCCCTATACCAGGTCTTGTACTTACAGGAGTGCCTGCCTTCCTTACCCTGCTCAGGTCTGACACCCCACTCTAAACTATAGGCAGAACACCAGGCCAGGAAATGCAGCCCAGACTCTGTGTACCCTGACACTAACTATGGAGCTTTGAAAAAGTCATTTAAGCCAAAGTCTCAGCATCCACCACCTGTCCACTAACTGCTCTCTCCTTGTCCTCCTAGGCTGCCTTCAATCTCACCTCTGCTGAGCAATTGTCCAAAAAGACACCTTCCTATACAATCTGAGGCTCCAAATGGCATCTCTCGCCTGCTGCTTTCTTTCTTCCTGTTATGGTTATGGATACCTTCTCTCAAGTCCTGGAGGGGGACTCTTTGTTCCTTTCCACCTAATTAATTCCTTGTTGTCTCTCAGGTCTCAGGTCAAGGTTTCTAGTCTTTGGTCTGGAAGTCTTTCCCTATCTTCAAAGACTAGGTTAGGTCTTTTTTTTAACCTTAGTTGATTTTATTTGTGTGTATGTGTTCACATGCACATCTGCCACGGCCTTCATGTGGAGGTCAGAGGGGGTCGTGCTCTCCCCCCACGGTGTAGGTCTCATCGATAGAACTCTGGCTGTCTGGCTTTGGGCATGTAATGGCATTTTACCTGATGAGCTCTGCGTCCCTTTTTAAGTCACTCACTCAGAAACTTCTTCCTCTTGTCCCAGTTTTCCTGAGCACTCCACTCACTCCATTGCTAGTTATAGATTTAGTCTGGCTCTCTGAACCCGAAGACTTGTGGTGCATTCTCCCTAGTATGCCTTTTTCTTCAGGACTGATGTTCATTTAGATGCAGTTGCAGCGTGGTTTTGAGATTTTCTTCTTTAGCACTGCGTCTTTGAGAACCAGGCAGAGAAAAATGAAGTATGTGTGTATTGCTGAGCACAGGGCTTGAGTTTGCAGCAACCTCGTTAGATGTCTCAGAACTGCCTGTGCTTCCAGAGAACGACTCCGTATGTCTGTCCTCCCCAAGGACCACCCCCACATACACACAATCAAAATAAAATAAATACTTTTAAAGGCCTGGTACAAACCTGGCCAGATGATGCATACTTTTATTTCCCAGCACTGAGGAGACAGAGGCAAGAGGATCTCTATGAGTTCAAGGTCATTCTGGTCTACATAGAGTTCAAGACCAGAGCTTCCTAAATAAATAAAAACTAAAATCCTAGTCTTTTTTCTCTCTCTCTCTCTCTCTCTCTCTCTCTCTCTCTCTCTCTGTGTGTATGTGTTGTATATATCTGTAGAGAGAATTCACAATCTCTAAGTTCATCCTTTTAAGGTACAATGCAATATATCCAGAAGGTTATATATTCAAAAGGTTGTATAACTCACAACTATTCAATTCCAGAACATTCCATCAGTTTTAAAGATCCATATAATTGTTAATAGTTACCTCTTGTTAAACATGCTCACTTCTTCCTCTCTCTGATGCACCGCCACCATTACTAACTCCTTTCTCTCTGTGTGTGCCTGTTCTGGACATTTCACATAAATGGAGTCTGGCAATATGTGGCTTTTGGTGTCTGCTTCTTTCACTTAGCACACTGTTTTCAAGCCATCCTCTCTGTAGCATGTGTACAGGCAATATTCTTTTTATGACTAATCACAGTCCACTCATGCCATGGGTAAGGAAATGTGTATCAACTGATGAGCATCTGTTATGGATGGATTGCTATGAACATTCATGAGCAACTTTGGGCACCAATAAATATTTGTATCAATGAATGAACCAATGTATGATAACCCATATATCATCATACATTCTTTAGTTAAAATACGAATTATAACTTATTTATTTAGGGGTTTTTGAGATAGGGTATCTCTACAGAGCCTTAGCTGTATTGGAACTCCAGGAAATCCTCCTGCCTCTGCCTCCCAAGTGCCGGAATTAAAAGCATACAACACCATGCCTGGCTTATACCTCTTTTATAACTGACTTTTGGCAGGTCTGGGCCGGATAGTGCAGGCTGAAGAATATCTATCCCAAGCCCAATGGACAGTCCTCAAGTCAACTGACTGTAGTAATGCCACCCACTCTTTACTGCATCGGAACCTGGGCCTTCTCTACATAGCCAAGAAGAACCTCGAGGAAGCCCGGTACCATCTGGCTAATGATGTGAGCGAGCTCACTTAAAACACCTGGCTATTTCCAAGAATGGCTCTGTTTAATGTTTCTTTTAACTGAGCATTTCTCTAACACTTACTGCTTGTACTGACCATTTTGGGAGCAGCAGCAAGAACTCAGCTCTAATGGCCCCAGCTTAGACCTTTCTACTTCCTAGCTATGAAAATATGGCCAGGCCCCATCTCTCCCTATCTCTCCTCAGTTGTCTGAAGCTAATCTGAAAAGACAGAGCTGCACAGTGCTAAGAGAAGGACTGTGCTTCTGTTTCCAGCCCTGCAAGTTCTGTGACAAACTATCTAACCTTTTTCATCACATGTAAGACACAAATCATAAACAGGTCTCAACCACATTAGCACATTGCAGAGACTAATAATAGAAGATTTTACGCACTGGACTTTGTGGCTATTTGTTAAGATAATATTAACGTCTCTGCCTCAGAGTGTGGTTATTAAATTTAAATGAGCCAGATCTATAAGAAAGCACTTACAATCTATAAACCTGTACAAATGTGAGATGGGGGAGTCAGATGAGCTGATCTTTTCCAGTTAGGGAGTTCCTAGTCAAATTTTGGGGCTGGAAAACAGTATCAGACAGAGTTCCAGCACAGATCCAGTTTAGGTTGGGTCCAATTGCACTCCCATGGGGCCTTTCTGTAGACTCTATACTCGCCTTTCCTCAGGCAGCCTTCCCTCTGGCTGCCCGCCTCTGCGCTTGCCTGTACCTCCAGGCCATCTTATGTGCAACTCTCTGCCCTGGGAGGCTGACCTCATTGGTTGTCCTGGATGCCATCACTATCTGACTTTGCTAGGGATTAAAGAGTGGGAGGCACAGAAGGGGACAGGAGGGTAGAGATACTTTCCTCTCAGGATACAGCTCCTGTTTAGAGGCCATAGCTCCAGCTCTGGCTGGTCTCTGTTACCCATGCTGTCTCCTCTGGTTTTCTGAGGTACAGGCAATAGTTCCTTGCCATTGCTGTCCTTGGTGCTCTGTTGGCCCTCTTGCTTTTGTGACTTCCACATCTCCAGTCACTCTTCCATTAAGTGACTTCAGGCAGCCCTTATGTCATCTGTTTCTATCTAAGCCCTTAACCAATACTTTTTTTTTTTTTTTTTTTGTCCTGGAATTTGATATGTTGATCAAGCTGGCCTTGAACAAAAAGAGATCTGCCTGCCTCTGCCTCCTGGATCTTGGGCTTAAAGGCATGCGCCATTGTGCCTGGCAACTTTTCTTCATTTCTGTTTGTTCTCCACCCCACATGTCCTTCAGTTAATTAAGTAGAGGCACATTCTGTCTCATGCTGACCACACAATTAGGAATTAGATCAAAACCTCAAAACCATGTTTCCTGAGTACATACATATGTGCGTGCACACACACACACACACACACACACACACACACACACTTGATGTTGTTTGTTTTCTTTTTGAACAGGGTCTCACTATGTATCCTAACTGACCTCAAACTCATAGAGATCCACCTGTTTCTGCCTTCCAAGTGCTGAGATTAAAGGTGCATGCCACACTGTCTCTAGATACTTTTTTTTTTTTTTTGTAATAATCCTGTTTATTTAAATCATAGCCATTGTGAACCTTTACAGTGGGACAATGTACATTATTCCTTATTTTTTTGCTATATTTCAGCACTTCCCTTAGCCCCATTCCAAGCACTGATAATTTCATAATTCTTTGAAAATGCATACTGTTATTTTTTCTTGATTTCATTTAGTTATATACATTCCTGATCATATGAATACTTATTTCCCTTACAAAAATATATCATAAAAATAAAGGGATGTCTGAGGTTTCTTCAGTGTTTGAGACAAGATCTTATTATATACTTCAGGCTGATCTTGAACTCACCATCATCCTGCTTCGTCCTCCTGACTGTTGGGATTACAGATAGTCAATATCAAAACTACATTCTTCCCCCTTCTTTAATGCACACTTCACTGATACAAACTACAAAATCACTCATTTTCACGTGTCCACTTCAGTAAGTTTTAGTGCATTTACAGTGCTACACAACCAGGATCACATTTCCATCACTCCAAAGAAGCTCCTCAGTTCCCTTTGCAGTCATTTCCCAGTCAAACCCCAACCCCAGGCAGCCTGTCTCTGTCTCCATAGATCTTCCTTCCTTCTTTTTCTTCCTCCTCTTCCTCTTCCTTCTTCTTTTGAGATAGAGTTTTTTGGTGTAACCCTGGCTGTTCTGAAACTCAGTATGTAGACCAGGCTGGCCTCGAACTCCCAGAGATCTGCCTGCCTCTGTTTCCTGAGGGCTGGGACTAAAGGTGTGCACCACCATCACCTGCACATGCACTCTTTATAGAGGGAGAATTGCAGGTAGAGCCTAGAATCTGTCTGACTGCCCTCACCCCGCATAGTGCTGTGCTCCACCCACTGCTGAGTCAAAGCTCATGTCTTTGGTTGTCAAGTAGCAGTCTACCCTGACTAGGGCACAGATAATTTATCCACTCTTGAGACAATGGATATGTGTGCTGTTTCTGCCCTGGGACTGTTAAGAAAGACTGTGACGGATGTTCATGAACTAGTCTGTTCATATGTGGACATGTGTGCCCATTTTTCTTGGGAAGGTACGCATTCCTGTGCCACACAGCAATTCTATGTTTAGCCCTTTGAGGATCTGGCTAGCTGCCGCCAGAGGCACCGGCATTTTAAATCCATCCCAGCCATGTCTGGGCTTTTATTTCCCACCCACCTTGCCATTTCTTTTTGAAGATAGCTGTCCTGGCTATGAAGAGGGATGAGACTGTTGTGATTTTGTTTTGCTTTTCTTGAATGAGGGTCAGTGTCTAGCACTTGTCACATGCTTATTAAGCATCCATGTGTCTTTTAGAGAAATGTCTGCTTGGGTCCCT
This sequence comes from Rhynchomys soricoides, assembly GCA_019843965.1. Lineage (NCBI taxonomy): Eukaryota > Metazoa > Chordata > Mammalia > Rodentia > Muridae > Rhynchomys > Rhynchomys soricoides. The sequence goes on from JADRCH010000361.1 coordinate 521,959, forward strand.
AGTCCATTTTCACATCAAGCTGCAGTTAAGGTTTTTGACTGTGCATTCTGGACACACACCTTTTTTCCTTTTCATCAATTAAATGGTTTTCGAGGGACTCAGGCATCTTCTCTCATTCCTGCAATAGATTTATTTTGCCAGTTGTGCATACGGGACAGAAGACATCAGGACCTCAGGAGGCTACTTCCACCTCGCCAACATTTTCTACGGCCTTAAGAAAATGGAGCTGGCCGATACACTGTACACAAAGGTAAGCTGGGGAATGTGGGGCCTTAGCACGGCACTCATACCTGGCATCTTATAACCAGAGTCAAGCCATGGGGGAGAAACCCACAGCAGAGGTGCTCAGAGGCTGACTGACGTGTCAGCTTACCCAGCCAGTCCTCGGGGCTCATTTTCCTCTGTCTCTTTGTCAGATGCTAACCCGGGCTAATCCTTAGCATCTGTAGAGAGACTCACAGAGGACCAGAGCTCACGGCAGGTTGTCATACCCTCACAGCCAATGAGGCAGGCATATGGAGGTATACAATGGAGAAGGGGAAACTTTATTTCATTTTTATTTATTTTTAAATTTCATTTTGTTTTTCCAAGACAGGATTTTTCTGTATAGCCCTGGCTGTCCTGGAACTTGCTTTGTAGACCGGACTGGCTTTGAACTCATAGAGATCTACCTGCTTCTGACTCCCAGTACTGGGATTAAGGTTTGAGCCACCACTGCCTGGCCAAAGTAAGAACTTTTTAAGGGACATTGAGAGGACAGTGGCCTCTCAAAGGATCAAAGAACAAGAAAATTCATTGTGTGGAATGACTCAGCAGGTAAAGTATGGTGCAACTGCCGGGCAGTGGTGGCACGCCTTTAATCCCAGCACTTGGGAGGCAGAGGCAGGCGGATTTCTGAGTTGGAGGCCAGCCTGGTCTACAGAGTGAGTTCCAGGACAGCCAAGGCTACACAGAGAAACCCTGTCTCGGAAAGAAAAAAAAAAGTATGGTGCAACCAAGCCTGACCCTGAGTTTGATCCAGGGTTCACATGATGGAAGGAGAGAACCGACTCCTGAATGGTGACTCTGACCTCCCCATGCATGTTGCAGCACCTGTACCCCCCAATTCCCCACCCCCTCATAAGTAAGTGTAGATTTAAGTTTTTAAAATAATGCTTATATATTTATTATTATTTTAACTTTCAGTGTCTATGCGCATGCACCATGTCACACGTTTTCCCCTCCCCCTGGTGCTGAAGGAGCTGAAAGTTCTAACATATTGATCCGAGGGCAGCCAGGAGACTAGAATTCCACACTGGGTGGAGCTTAAGCATAAGAGACTCAAAGCCAACCCCCACAATGACACACCTACTTGAACCAGGCCACACCTCCTAATAGTGCCATTCCCTGTAGGCCAAGCATTCAAACACATGAGTCTACGGGAACCTATTCAAACTACCACAGTAGCCATTGACCCTAGACCCAGGCAGGGCTGCCTCTGATGAGCCTGCCCAGCCCTTGTCTGGACTCTCAGGGCTTCCTCTGTTTCCAAGCACAGTAAGATTGAGAACTTCCAGACTCAGGAAACCTGGCCTTGTGCAGCATGTTCCCAACTGGCTGGCTAGTGGCTGACCCTGACCTGCTGGTCTGATCACCTGCTTTCCCAACAGGTCTCCGATATTTGGTACACATATCTGAACAGTCACTATCAAGCCCTCTTACAAGCTCGTTCCCAACAAACAGATTTACTGGGCAAACAGTTTGTGAACGACACCGGCTTGGGTAAGTGGCAAGTCTAGCAAACAGAACAGTGGCTTTTCCTCCCTAACACTGAGGCCTTGCTCTCTGTGCTCTCATGGAGCCCATTGGCACCACTTTCCCCATTGTGGAGATGGAGAGAAGACTGAGACATAGCTTGAAGAGCTTGTACCAATGTCAGGAGGAAGTGAGACCCCTGCCGTTACACATAATCCTCAGCAGCTGATAAGGACCCCTTCTACCTAGCATCTATTTCTTCGTTTTCCCTCCAGGACACATAAGCCCAGTGAAGCTCTGTGCAGAAGTTGTTGATGCCTCCTGACAAGGTCTTCCTCCTTTTCACGGTGTGAGATCCTCAGTGGCAGGGCCATCTCCACCCCAAGTTCCCAGCAAAGAGCTGCATATTGGGTAGCACTGTGTGTAGCCATTGCCCTCTGAGATGGTAAAGAGCTGAGGGATCTAGTTCCACTCAAAAGTCACCCTCTTCTGGTGCAGTGACAATTCAGAGCCCATTTGCAGCACAAAAGAACATGCCACAAGTACAAATTCTAACAGGAGTCCCAGGATGAAGCCGTGAAGATCGGTAGGTGGCTCTGAAAGGTGACTTTGAAGGCAAGACTTTAAGCTAAGGTTTAGAAAGTTAGTAACCTCGTTCAGTTTCCTCATCAGGACAGTGGTTCACATTGTAGTAGAAACATAGCCACACACAGGTAGCCACGCACAGGTAGCCATGCTCAGCATCGTGGGTTTGTGCTTTTTGCCTTTTTCTTTAAGCTTATTTCTTACATGTGTGCTCTTCAGTGCTGCCCCATAATGACTGTACAATAAATGGTGACCGGCACAGAAACAAAAGCCTCTGGGAAGAAGTAATTTATAATCCCAGCACTTAAGAGGCAGAGGCAGGGGGATCAGAAGTCCAAGGCCAGCTGGGCTACATAGCAAGTCAGATACCAGTCTGGGTTACAAGAGACCTTGTTTCAATAAAATATAAACAAAGAAAAACATTTCTGAAAATAAAGAGACTCAGGTGGGGAACGGCAGGCTCTTGGTCAGTGGTCTTGACCTTTGGAGGAAGAAAGAGGGGTCTGCAACTAGAGCTGGGGCTGAACAGGTCCCAAGGAATCTGACCTGACCAGTTCCCTGTATTAGGAGCTCAGGAGATCTCAGCCTCTGAAATAGAAACTTTAGCAGCTTTGGGCAATGCTGGTCACTCCAATACTGACCTGCTAGACAGAGCTAGAGAGCTGTAGGAAGCCACCCTACTTCCCACTCCTGGCGATCTTACTGTGCTGTGTGTACACTGTTTCCTCTAGGACCCAGGAGAGGAGGCTGCAGCAGGCTTAGTGTCTAGAGCAAGGAGAAGTATGAATGTGAGTGTGTGTGTGTGTGTGTGTGTGTGTGTGTGTATGTGAGCAAGGACAAGTGTGTGTGTGTGTGTGTGTGTGTGTGTGTGTACATGTGTGTGTGTGTAGATGCAGTCTGTCCCACACAGCCAGCTCCAGCAAGCCTCCTGTTTCTGTTCCTGCCCAGCACTGGGGTTACAGGCCAAACAGCCATACCTGGTTTTCTGAACTCACATAGCAAGCTTTCTTACCCAGCAGGCCACCAAGCTGTCCCCAACTCCCCTCCAACCCTGCCCGCTGAAGCCTCCAAGGCTTGTATTTCTTTTCTCCTCTTCCAATGTAGATGAAGCCCAGGAAGCAGAAGCCATTCGGATCCTAACTTCAATACTGATCATTCAAGAATCTACTTCCACCAAAGCGCCCCAAAAAAGCATCCCTATTTTGAAGACCCTGAGCATCCTTTACTATCTGATGTCGGAGTATTCAAAGGTAAGCTTCCCCCAGAACAGCTCCTGTCTCAATGGAGAGAGCGAAGCGTCTAGAAGTTCGGTTCAGCCCACTGCCCCAGCCCAAGCTTTCACTCTGTAATATTCCCAGTCCAGTTGTATAACAGACTCTGGATTTCCTCTCTGGGGGTCGGGGGAGGGATTTTCCAGAGCTGCATGGAGGAACAGAATTGGGGGGCAGCTCAGGGAGGGGGAACCTGCATGCAGGAAACTTCTAAGGATCCTTGTGTAGGCTGAAGTGGCAGCTGTGTCCCAGCTCTCTGATGCTGTGAGGATTTAGGTGACAGGATTGCCATGCAACCATTAAAAAGGATGCCAGACACTGGCCAAAGCCCTCTATATGGCTGGCATGTTTAATTATCACCCCTTCTTTATAGATAAGGAAACGGAAGCACAGAAAGACTTGGTTATGTTCCCAATGTCTTATAGACAGTAACTAGTCTATCTCAGGCTATTGATTGATTGATTCATTCAGGTATTTACTGAGCATCTACCCTTAAAAGGCTTTCTGCCCAGAATGGAGCAGACAGTAGAAAACAACCAGACAAGTTACTTCTCTGTAGAACTTAGGACTTTTGGGGGAAATAAGCTACTCTAATTAGATAGACATGTAAATGCGTAATATCATCTTAGACAGTGAAAAGCGCTATAAAGAAAAATAGAGGAGAAGGGGGGCATGTGTGAGGGTGGGGGCGTGTGAGGGTGGGGGCGTGTGTGAGGCTTTCAGTGTGGTCAACATGGGGAATTCCACCATCTTCTCAGAGCTTCATTTCCTCCCTCCTTCTCTTCAACTAACTTTGTTAAGCCTTGGGAACCGGATGCCCTGTGAAGGGTCTGAAAGAGCTCAGGATGGTCACAAGAGAGTGTGACAGGGAAGCTCAGGGCACTGCGGTAGCACAGAAGAGGGGAGCTAATCCTGGAATTCTGGGAGACATAGTCAGCGAGTAGGAAAAATTTCCAACAAATTTTCAAATTAACATTGGCTGACACTCTTTTCTGCAGGTCAGGGTCCACCTGGGCGGGAAGTCATCGCCAAAGCATGCTAGGGATGTTAGGTTTACTAAAGGTGCTTAGACAAAAGAACCCATCTGAATATGGAGATTCAACACCTCATTTCCTTCATGTCTAAAACCGCAGAGTTCCCACCCTATTAGTTTGATTCCTGTTGCTGTGTCAAAACACCATGACCAAAAGCAACTTGGGGGAGAAGAGGGTTTACATCAGCTTACACCTCCATCACAATCTATCACTGAGGGCAGTCAGGGCAAGAACTGAAGCAGAAACCATGAAGGAACGATGCCTCCTGGCTCATTTCCTTATACAACCCAGGCCCACCTCTTCAGGGATGGTGCCGCAACAGTGGCCTGGGTCCCACATCTGTCACCAATCAGGACAGTCTCTCACAGGCAGGGCCACAGGTCAGTCTGATCAAGGCTATTCTTCACCTGAGCTTCTCCCCCTTCAGGGGCCCTGGGACACACACTACCACCTCTGACACCTAATACCTCTTTCCTGCTTTCTCTGGTTCTCTGGCATACATTAATGCTTAAGATTCTGTCATAGATAACTGAGTGTGGCAGTGCACACATGTAATCTCAGCACTCAGGTGTGGGCCCTGCTTTGCTTCTGCCCCTGGAGTATCCAGGGACCAATGTGGGCCTGGCCAGAATGAGAGGAACAAGGCTTATCCTGGTGGGTGACTTCATGGGACCTTTGTCCAGCCAAGTGAGTGCCTGGGAGAAAGCCTTCTCCATGAGGATTCTCAGTGTTACACTCTTCTCTCTGGTGGGATGTGAAACAGCTCCTCTTGACTTGTGGATAACAAGGGCTACATAAACCTTGGGGGAGTGGGTAGGGGTTTTCAGGAAGATTGTATACATTATTGGCTAGGGCTGAGGTGTTTGGCATGCTTTATTTTCATGAAGAGTGATTCCAGGTAACTTGGCCATCAAGGCTGATGGAGGTGGTAGAAGTGTGGGGGTCAGTAGGGCTACAGGCCCCCAGGGGCATGCAGGCCTAGAACAGCTAGGGAGTGATACTCTTGCTGTCTCAAGATGGCATTGGACATATCAACCTCACTCTTGCTTCCAGCCCATGTTGTGTCTACCCTGCCACCCACCCCCACCTCCCACCCACACTCACCCTCCTACACCCCCACTCTCCCACCACCATGCTCCCTTGACCCACACTCAGGAAGTAGAGACAGTAGGACCATAAGTTCAAGGTCATCCTCAACTATACAGTAAGTTTGAGGCCAGCCTGGGCTACGAGAGAACCTGTCTCAAAACAAACCCCCAGTATCATCATGTTTTTCTTATTCACTGTGCTTATTGTCTTTCCTGCTCTGTGTAAGTTTCACAAGGACATGGGTTTCTGTGTAGTTGGTCCCCAGCAGATAGCAGCCAGCTGATAAATAGAAAGGGCAGAGAGGATAGAAACCAGAGACTGCCCTGAGATAGATATCCCATGAAGCCTCAGTCCAAGTCACAACTCTGGACCCCAGGGGTCTCTAGGATATTTTACTTCTGGCACCAGTGAGCCCTCTGCCTCCTGGCCTTGGTCCAAGGCTCAAGACCATCCCTGATAGCTCTCACTCTGCCAAGGAGGTGTACCTGTCTGTCCTTTTCTGGTCAAGTCAGGTGAACTTTCCCTGGCTGTGGAGAGAAGGTGATCTCTCCTCCCCATTTTCTGAGCTAAAACACAACATCAGTTTCTCATTGTTATTCTTTCCTGAGGCCCCTTCCACTTAGCACTGCAATTCTGTTTCAGGCGAAGGAATATGCCACGAAAGCCCTCAGTCTAGCTGAGACATATCTCAATGAGGAGGAGCAAAGGTTTGTTCAAGAGTTGCTGAGTGTCATCTCAGCTGAGGAGAAGCAGCTCAAGACCTAGAGAGCACCTTGCTGGTGCTTCTGGGGGCTGTGGCCTGACTGACTGGCAGAGCTGCTCACAGGTCCCCTGGCCTGCTCCCACCCCTCCCAGGGCCTGCTGGGGACTGTGAGCCTATTAGCTTGTGATGTATAGAGCTTGGGGTAGTGTTCAATAAAACTGTTGTTTATCATGCCCTTGCCCTTGTCTTTTTATGCTTCTGCATGGCTCTGAGTAATACATCGTTAGACCGCTGTACTGGTGCTTGTAATTAAACGACAAGCAGCTCATCATGTTCCCCTCAAGCCCTACCCCCATCCCAGAAGTGCTCTTCCTAGTCCTTTGCCAAGTGAGAGGATGAGGGACAGATTATATTGGAGCAATTTCTCTGTCCCGGAATTAAGTTAGCATTAATTGAGGCAGACTATGGGGAAAAAATAATCTGCTATAATCCCTAGAGCAATTATTGAGAAAGTAATTTAAAATAGTTAAGAATTAACAAATGGATTAAAACAATATACTAGGAAAATGTCTACTTAGTAAAAGTGGAACAGAGAGATAGAAAGGCATGAAACAGAAAATAAAGGACAAAGCATAGGTTAAGGGAGTCCCAGGAAACACTGGCTAAGACACCATCTGAAGCAGGCACAAGCCATCTGCATTGTCTAGAGGAGAATTACACTCCTACCGCCCCACACCACCTCTGCTAAAAAAGACCTGGTAATGCAGAGCATAGACTGGGTCTCCACACCCAGACATTCCTAATTTTAGAGCTCAGGTCTCTAGTAAAAGCTTTCTGATGCGCGCGCACACGCACGCACACGCACACGCACGCGCACGCATGCACGCACGCACGAATACACCTCTTGAGGACTTTGGACACATAGCCCATCCTGGTTCACCACCGTTGTTAGAGTCTACAGTTGACTGACACAGTGGCGCTCTCCTTTAATCCCAACATCCTGGAGGCAGAGGCAGGTGGGTCTCTGTGAGTGCAAGGCCTGATCTGAAGAGAGTTCAAGGACAGCCAGGGCTATATTGAGAGAACCTGCCTCAAAACAAGCAAGCAAGCAAGCAAACAAACAAAAATCTACTAGGTTTAAATGTGTGATCTTATTTTATGGTTCTTCCTGTCTGATAAATTCTATTTTTCTCTCCCTTTTGGATTGATGATGTTCTTTTCTTTTGGATTGATGATGGTTTTTTCCTCATTTCATTAAAAAGGAGTCATTATGCATTATTCCATTCTCTGTCAGTTTATTGTGTTCTGGGTTTTAGTGATTACCCTCAGCATTCACCTGAGTCTTATCAAAGCCTAGCCTGGGGCTGGGATGGAGCACATGGTAGGCTGCTTACCTGGCCCTTGAAAACCCAGGGATTGATCCTCAGCACCACATAAACTGGGCATGACAGTACACACTGCCATCCCAGCACTCAGGAGGATCAGAAGTTCAAGGTCATCCTCAGCCACAGAGAAAGTTTGAGGCCAACCTGGACTATATGAATTCTGTCTCAAAAAAAAAAAAAAAAAATTAAAATCTGGTCTATAGTGATGGGCCGGTGGTCAAGGGCACTTGCTGCTCTTCCAGAGGAGCTGGGTCCAGTTCTCAGCACCTACATAGGACTTCTCACAACTGCCTGTAACTCCAGCCACAGGGCATTCAACATCTTAGGGTGTCTTAGTTAGGGTTTCCATTGCTGTGAAGAGACACCATGACCACAGCAACTCTTATAAAGGCCAACATTTAATTGGGGCTGGCTTACAGGTTCAGAAGTTGAGTCCATTATCATCATGGCAGGGAGCATGGCAGTAGCCAGGTAGACATGGTACTGGAGGAGCTGAGAATTTTACATCTTGATCCACAGGCAGCAGAAGGAGACTGTGCACCATACTGGACATAGCTTGAACATTTAAGACCTCAAAACCCGTCTCCTCCCCCACCCCCACCAGTGACACACTTCCTCCAACAAGGCCATTCCTTCCCTCTAACAGTACCACTCCCCACAGGCCAAGCATTCTGACACAGTCTCTAGGGGTCCTTCCTCTTCAAACCACCACACAGGGTGTGCATGTGGCATACACTCACACAAACATGCATGTAGAATAAATAAAATGAATTACTTTTCTGGTTTTATGAGATAAGGTCTCACTATATAGCCCCGACTATGTGGAACTCTCTGTGAAGACTAGGCTGGCCTCCGAGTCACAGTGATCTCTCTCTCTCTTGAGTACTGGAGTTAAAGGCATGTGCCAGCATACTGGGCCCCAAAATAAAAGTTAAAAAAACCAAACAAACCCGTAAACGTAATCGATTATTTCTCCTGCAACATGCAGTCTTTACAACCTCTGAGCCACGTGTGCCACCTCACAACTTGTGTACTGATATTTACTATAAATAAATCTTAAACCCACGGTCTTGTTAGTATATAAAGTTCCCATAGTCTTACTTTCTTGCTCTCTGCCTAGGCTCATGTTGCTGATGAATCATTTAGTATTTCCTGCAATGAGGTCTCCGATGGCAAGCTCTTAGGTTTCCTTTTCTTTATTAATCTGAAAGTGTTTTTCGTTTGCCATCATCTTTGGGCTCCTCAGTGAAGATGTATTTTATCTTCACATGTGATATGCTGATACCTAAAACAATCCCAATTCCTAAGAGCTTTGTCAAAGGTGGTTTACTTGACCCCAAAGGCTATACCAGGTTGAAAAGAATGGGCCCTTTGGTGGTAAAGGGGCCCTTCATCGAGTGGCTAAGCTTCCTACCAGACCATCATGTCTTTCTTTTGCATTAAAATCTTCAGCAATGAAATTAATGTTTTCAAGGGCAAGGCTGAGGGATTACCCCTGAAAGCCCGAAAGGCAGCCCGGGGCGGGGTGTGGCATTCTTTCTCTGTTGTAAGCACACACTCGCTGTTGTTACAAATTACATCATGTCTGGGAACCTATGTTTAGCAAAGGTCATTCTGAGGAGGTGGCCTGCATTCTTGCAATAGTAACACTTTAATTGTGCATCCTGGACCAGTGCTGGTCCAAAAGGCCAGGGATGACCACAATTCTCCCTAAATGGCTCTACCACCCCTAGATCTCACCATGTCCCGCTGCAGCTCCCGGTGCAAATGAGGGGACTCTGTATTCACAATGACTGTGAGGAAGGAACAACATCCTTCAGGCCCAAGAGCTCACATAAAGCAAACATTTGGCAAAGACGTGTTTCAAAAATAATGAAGCAGCATGATTTGAGTGGCAGAACTTGCCTCCGTTTCACTTAACACAGTGTCTCAATCAATCAGATCAGTGGCAATGTGGCAGAGATCCATATTTTATGTTTGTTCATATTCAAACACAGATTCAATGGCTAGTGAGGTGGGGTGGTGGGACAGTGCATGGCGGTAAAGGCACTTACCTCCAAATCTGACCACCCAAGTCCTGTCCCCAGGACCCACACAGTCGAAGGACGGATCTGATTGCTCTGACCACCACGGCTCCTCAGTGTGTGCACCATGGTATGTGCATGTGCATGAACATGTACACATACACACGTACACGCAATGGATGGGTAAATAAATGTAATTTTAAAAGTTTCAAAATAGCTAATATATAAATAAGCAGCCAGTCATAACTTTTGAAATCATAAAAACAAGGTTATTAATTGAGCCACGATTAAACAGAAGCAACGTTGTTACTTGCTGGCGAATTTTTGTGAGGGTTTTAGATTTCCACAAAGATCTTGATAAAAGAGAGAGGTAGCAAAAGAGCTCATAGTTTGAAAACTGAATCTCACTCCAAGAAACACAGTTGTACGTAAGGGACAGCAGGGGAAGATAAGTCAAAACCAACCCCTGGGGTTTTTTTTTTTCCTGGCTTGAGCAAGTTGCCGGCATTGCACACCCAGAGAACAGGGGAAACATAAATACTGTTGGGATATCGTGACTTGGAGATGCTTATGAGACAGTGAGGAGCTGAGAGAAGAGTAACTGGATATTCGGAAAAGGACCCAGAGTTCAAGAGAGAAATTTGAGACGGTCACATGCATGGTCAGGAGTACCTTGGAAACAGAGATCACATAGAGATGATGTGCAGAAAAGGAAGAGAAGAAAACCCGAGTGAGGAAACTGAGGACGTGATGGAGCTGAGGCAAAAGAGCCCTGGAGGCTGACACACTGTCTCAGAACTCCCATGATGCTTTGCTTCCACCCATATCCCATCTCCCCAATCCCTGTGTTCATTCTACCACATGGGCTTTATTGTTTTCTCTATACATCTCTATTGTTTCTGAACCTTGAAAGTAAGTTGGAATTATGATGCCATTTTAGCTCCCAATATATATTTTATATAAGAAAAAACAAGTGCATTGCCTTGGTCTCGTCAGGCAATTGACATAAATCTGATAATATACAATGAGGACAATATTCACATGGTTCCAGTCCAGTTATCCTAGCCATGTCTTTGATATCAAGAAACACCTGGCTTTTGTATTTCTTTGGTCATAGATTTTGGGACCAAGAGGATATTGCTTCTCAAACGTTCTCTTGCTTTGAGGATTTCAGCCAAGCTAGCCTAATAAAGAAATATAAAAGGAAGACTAAAGATCTGAGTCACTGAGCTAAACTATCCTATGCTTGGTTGAAGCTTATTCTCCGAGTTAGGAAATGTCTGCAGTGACAGCAGCAGCTCATGGAGAGGCAGAGGGTAGCAGTGAGACAGACAGGTGGGGCCAGGAGCAGGAAGCTGGGAGGACCCAGAACGCCACAGGACACCAGGAATCAAAGGAGAGGCAATCTTAACATCTTCCAGCTTGGGGAGACTATAACGAGCCCAAGGCTTCTCCCTGGGGACTCTACCCATTTCTGCCAGAGCCACAGACAAGGTGGCCAGGCAGCAATCACTACCCTTCCCTAATACCTCTTACCATGACAATCCCACTGACCTACGCTGGAGCTCTGTGGAGTCCTGGGTGCCTGGGCTAACTGGAATATGGACTGAGAATTAATGGTGTCAAGGCATATTGGTAATGTAGCCACATGAGACAACAGCATGCGGAAACATTTTTTGAGCTATTTATTTCTAATTTATGTGCATGAGTATTTGACTGAGTGTATGTCTGGGTACCATGTACAGTGCCTGTGGAGGCCAGAAGTGGTATAGGTCCCCTAGGACTGGAGGTGCAGATGGTTGTGAACCACCATGTGGCTACTGGGAACTGAAGTCAGGTTCCTTGCAAGAGCAGTGGGTGCTCTTCATGATGGAGTCATCTCCCCAGTGCTCCCATCCTTGAAGGAGAGATTCTCTCTTGGTAACTGGAGCTTGGAAACAGTGAGGAGAAAGTAGGAACAGAAAGAGGAACAGTAACTTGAGAAAGTCACATTCTTTTATTTTGTTGTTGTTTTGTTTTTTGTTTTTCGAGACAGGTTTTCTCTGTATAGCCCTGGCTGTCCTGGAACTCACTCTGTAGACCAGGCTGGCCTCGAACTCAGAAATCCGCCTGTCTTCTGCCTCCCAAGTGCTGGGACTAAAGGCATGCGCCACCACATTCTTGGTCTTTGTCATTTGGAGTCCACTTGTCCTAGCTACTTTATTCTCTAGTCTGTGCTGGTGATCCACAGACAAGAGCTTCAAAGGAAGTCCCTTGTCCAAACAGAAAACTTTAAGATACAATGTCAGATTAGAAAGCTAATTGATGAGACTTGGTGAAAGAAACTCTGGGCAGTAGACACAACCTCTGTCCCTTTAAGAATCAACTGTAGTGTAAAGGAACTTAGCAAGCCAGGTGACATCTCTGTGGGGAAGCAAGAGGAGCTCCTGGCAATCCCATAGGGTTCAGTCTTAACAAACATCGCTAGGAAGATCAGCGATTCCCCACACTCGTGCTGCAGGGCAGTTTGACCACTAAGGACGGCATACACAATTGGTGGTAACATCCCAGAGCTGGAGACTTTCAAGCAGATCATGGTAGGTATGCCTGAAGTCAGTAGAAACCTCCAGACTACGGGTGCCACCTTCTCGTCCCCTTCACACACTGACACTGGCAGACACCCAAGGGAAGAGATGCTGCAAAGCCTGGGGCCTGGTTGGTCCAATGGCCTCTATACCTCCATGGGCAGAGTAAGAGGGTTGACATTGGGAGGTTGGGGCAGGCTTAGAGGTGAACTGCAGCAAGGGCTACCCCCACATTCTCCCCAGTGGTGTTGCCAAAACAGAGATAGCATCAGAAGGAGGGAACAGATCCACATTGCTCAGTTCAGTACAGTTGTATCAAAAACCACATTCCAAAGCTAATTGTCATCACTATTTGTAACTCCAGGGGATCTGATGCCCTCTTCTGGCTTCTGTGAGCGCTAAACTCACATGACATTCATTCGCTCAGATTACATACATATACATAAAGGAAAATATAATTTTTTTCTTAAAAATATAAATATAAATTTTAAAAAGAAAGGCCACTTTCTGACAGAGTTTGGGGTGAAGGTGTCTTTGGCTGCAGCAGGTGACACTGACCCTGACATTCACCTTGGCTTGCCGCCTGCTGCTGCTGGGAACAGCCTTAGTTCAGTCTTCAGTCTTGTCACCCTGGACACTCTTCTTGAAGCTCTTTATCCAAGAAGCCTCTTGAAATGTTGGGCAAGAGCAGCTGTGATGGTCCCCCTGACAGGTCAGAGTTCTTTGAGTGGATGCAGAGCCTATCAGTCCCGGGAAGAGGAGTCTGCACCAGGCTGCCATTTAAAACAGCTTTTAAGTCTCCCACGTGGTTTGAATTGTAATTCACGAGTCAGTGCGGGAGAGCATGGCGGGCAGCCCAGACAAGCTCTCACCATCTGCAACAATGTTTCCCCCATCAGCTTGACAACTGGGAGCGGTTACAATTCAGACAACACTCTGGGTTTGAAATGAAAATTATGGTTTTTCAGAAGGCAGCCGGTGCGCCCCTGAATAGGATGGCGTCTCTCTGAAGCGCCCCCTCATTTTATGATATGAAAGTAATAAAATGGAGATTCAGCATGTGACTCTTACTTAAAAGGCTGTCCAAAAGCCACAGCGCATAAAGGCGGATGAAACATTCTGGTCCGCAGTAATAATCTTAATAAGAAAGCAAAGAACAAGTCATTTTCAACTGATTTCTTCCCCATTGGGAGAGTTACCTTTGTTGTTGCCGCAAAGCCTGCTTACAAATGAGCGCTTTAGTTTCCCAGTTAACATCTGTTCTTTACAGCACACTCTCAGTTTGCCAGTTGTGCAAGGGAAACCCACCATGGACTCTCCCCAAGGGAACTTGGCCTAGGTGTCTCCCACAGGGGAGACTGAGTCTCACAATCACTCCCAAACTTCCCAGGCAAAGGAAACAGGTTTTTTTTTTCCCTCCGTGTGAAAAAGAGAAGCTAAACAGAATCAGCAGAAAGCAGTGTTGGCAAGTAGTCTGCCTCACTTCACACGAATCACGCAAGCTTCTCCAGGTCACTGGCTTCCAGGAAAACCTTCACACACCCATACACCTTACCTCCCTGGAACTGAGGCCTTTCTGAGCTTGTATGTGTTTTCTTTCTCCTGTCACCCAGCGGCACTACTGTGCCAGTCCTTAAAGGATACACACTTATCTGTGGCGTTTCCTCATCTGTGTGCTACAGATACCTCCACCACAGTGGATTCCAAGCTACCCAGTGTGACATCACTGAACCCTGAGGTTGGGATGGGATTTGGACTGGCATCCTATTATGTCATAGTTCCATCTCACAAATACAAATAATTCAAGAATACAAAAGAACAGGGAAGCAACTGTGAGGTGGTTCATCTTCCTCTTCTTTTCTCTTCTTCTTCTCCTTCTTCTCCTTCTCCTTCTCCTTCTTCTCTTTTTCTCTTTCTCTTTCTCTTCCTTCTCCTCTTCCGCTTCCACCTCCTCTTTTTTTTTTCTTATTTGTTTGGTTTGTTTTTGAGACAGGGTCTCCCTGTGCATTCCTGCCTGGTCTGGAACTTGCTATGTAGACCAGGCTAACCTGGAACTCACTGAGAACTGCCTGCCTTTGCCTCTGGGCCCTGGGATTAAGTTTAAGTTTTGAGTGTTTACTTACTAAATTCAAGCTACGGTTTTCATGCTGGCACTCAATGTAGCCCAGGATGATCCAGAACTTCTATTCCAATTTCCTCTACTTCCTGGGTGCTGGGATTACAGGTGTGGGCTGTCTGATTCTCTCCAGTGCTGAGAATTGAACTCAGGGCTTCATGTATGCTATGTGGACATTTTAATTACTGACTGAACCACAACAAACTTAGCCTCTATTTGAAACATATTTTAGTCATAGACTTATACAATTTTATCATACCTGGTGACTGTGCTTAATAACCACCTCACAAGACTCTTGAATAAGAAGCAATCCATCCTTGTGGGCCAGGACTGGCCAGCTCTGGCATATCTCTGCTCTCTGGGAACCTCCAGGTAAGACTAAACACAGGAGGCACCTGGCTAGTCTTGCCTTCACAAAAACCTTACCAGTTCTCCAGTCATCCTGGATCCCTCATCCTCCCTTTACAATAAATCAACTCTTCTTCTACACAGGAGATTCTTGGAGTCCCACTGAGGACCAACCCAAGACAGCAGCGTTTTTAGTCTGCTCTGTCGGTTGGTTCCATCTGACCTCAGGACTGTCTTCCCTACCAAGTCCAGATGGTGTTATTGTACTATCAGCGGTCTCTGCATGGCCCCTCCCCTCCCACACTCCCCTCCCTCTCTGTTTGACAGGTTTAATGCAACTCCCTGGCACCTCCTCTGGCCATGTGATGCAAAGCCAGCAAATCGAAGACAGAAGAGCCAAGAAAACCAGGTGCTAAATCATGCAAGGTCAGGCTTCCCGGCAGCTTCCAGCCTCCCAGTGTCCCAGGCAGCTTTTCTCCAGGATTTTCCTAAGCCATATACATCCCCCATGGCTCGCACTGCTGTTCTGCAGAATCTCAACGATGGATGGAACCTTCCAGAGACATTAAGTCAGAACAACAGTCTGCTCTTGCAGCTGTCTCCCCTTTACCCCTCCCATCTGTAAAGCTTCTGTGTGCCAGCTTTTATCCCTTGGCATTCAGCCACGATCCTGGGAAGGCACTGCTTATGAAAGCCAGGCCTGTGGTAAAGTGATTCCCTTTAAGATAGTGTTTATTGCCCCCACTTATAGTGGACAAAAGATTCGGTAAGGTGTGGTGGCTGTGCCTAGGGTCACACAAGTTATCTGGTTTGAACCAGATCTGATTCACATAGGTCCCATTCACTTTAGTCTGTGTCACCCATCCATAAGTGCACCCAAGAGCCTGAAGTACAAATGATTGCTATGATACTAAGTCAGTACAGTGAGAATGAAGTGTGCCACTTTCAGAGATGGCATTTAGGTGCCCCTGGGGGAGGGAGATGACTACATTGAAGAAAATCCCTTTGAAAGCCACCACAATTTAAGGGGAAACAATGACAGGAATCAAGGCAAAAGAAAGGGTGACTATACATGGGAGTGGGAACAGCTCTGACTTGTTCCAGGAAATGGAGACAAGTGGCACATGAAAGAAGAGTGGATGGAGATTCCTCTGTTGTCAGTGAGAACATTCTGTGTGTTGCTAAGCCTGCATTGCTGCAGCCTCTGATGGCCCCTCCCATGTCACTTGTACACACATGAACACATAGACTCTTTTAAATGTTGCCGGGCATAGAACTGGAGGAAGGAACGGAGCTTTATGTCTTAATGGACACAGTGTAGGGACAAGACAACAACACCATCTTAAAGCAAGGTAGCAGGTGCTGCCAAAACACAAGGCCTTCAGAAACCACAGAAATTCCGGGGCTTAGAATAGAAGCCCAGTTTCCAGACCCATCTGGTTCTCATGGGGCAGTTGCCCACTGACATTGGGCTACATCAGGAAGAATCTCTACCTAGTGTCTGATTGTAAAGGTGACACAAACAAAAGGTGGGGGTAACTTTTGACATAATTGCTCACTACAAATGGAACATATGTTACGGGATTCCCCCTTAGTCAAGCCCGACAGAAAGTTTCAAATCCTTCGTCTCCAGGACTTCCGCAGTGAGAGTCATCAGCCAAGCTGGAACACAGAAGGCCTTTAGTCAGCGTGGCCTGAACCTTCCCCTTCGTATCTCATCACCCAGTGTGGGGTGAAGCAAAATACTCATCACTGGTTCACAAAGGGCCCAGGCTTCTTAGACTCTGCAAACCTCACTCCTGCCAACCTACACGCACATGAGTGCTGAGCCTGGACAGCTGGCTCACTGACACCATGGCGCTTGAGAACAGCAGTTCATCGGAATGGAAAGGCCAGAAGGTAGGCCTGGGATGGCAGCCAGCATAAGCTGTGTGGAGGAAGTCACCTCCAGCAGTATGCTAGGTGCAGCCTTGCTAAAGACTGACTCCGTGCCCCTGACTTCTGGAAAGCTGATTCCTCTTTGCAATATAGGGAATACTCTTATCTCCTACCTGGCTCTCTAGGGTGACCTTTGTAATGTTACTTTGGGATTTCTGGGGTTATAGAAGTTACCAAATGAGGCTGGGAAGCTAGTTTTGTAGTGGTCCTGTGTTCGTGGCATGGGAATTGCATCTTTAGGAAGCAATAGTAGGACTTGAAGGGCTTTCAGACTGCGCTGAGTGACCCTTTGGAGAGGAGGCTTCAGGGCTCATAGTCAGAACAGTGACTGGCCTTGTAGGAAGTGATTAGAATACCTGGTCTTCAAGGATGTCCTTTAGAGATGAACTTTCTGTGGTTTGAATGAGATGCCCCTCCCCCAATAACTCTCAGGTATTAGAACATTTGATCCCCAGTTGGTGGCTGTGTGTGGGAGGCGTAGGAGGTGTAGCCTTGCGGGAGGAAATGTGTCACTTCGGGTGGGCCTTGAGTTTTCGTTTTGAGTATATTCTGCTTCCTGTTTGCAGTTCAAGATGTGATTCTTTTCACCTGTTCCTGCCACCCTGCTGCATGCGGTGCTCGATACTGCCACGCTTCCCTGCTGTGATGATCCCTCAGGAACCATAAGCCCCAAATAAACTCCTCCTTCTCTAAGTTGCTTTGGTCATGATGCTTTATCACAGCAATATAAGAATAACTAAGGCATCTCATAAAGCAGTTATCTATATGAACCGGGAATTCCTAAGCCAAAGGCAATGCCAGGGTTTTTGTTTTTCTTTTTCCAATAACTCTTGTGTATTTTATTTTCTATGTGTATGGATGTTTTGCCTGCATGTATGTATATGTGTACCATGTGCATGTCTGGTGCCTGCTGAAGCCATAAGAGGGTGTCAGATCTCCTGGAACTGGAGTTATAGATAGTTGTAAGATACTATGTGGATGCTGGGAAACTGATCCTGTGTCCTCTAGAAGAGCAGCCACTGCTCTTAACTGTCAAGCTACTTCTGCATTCACACCACCAGGTTTTCTGTCTGGATCTAAGAACATGAACTTTGAGGGCAGTGACAAATAGTTGTTGCTTGTGTCCTTCTTAAAACATCTGCCCACCCAGGCAGTGGTGGCCCATGCCTTTAATCCCAGCACTTGGGAGGCAGAGGCAGGAGGATTTCTGAGTTTGAGGCCAGCCTGGTCTACAGAGTGAGTTCCAGGACAGTCAGGGCTACACAGAGAAACCCTGTCTTGAAAAACAAAACAAAACAAAGAAAGAAAAGAAAAGAAAAGAAAAAAACATCTGCCCAAACTACACCAAGCAGAGGCCATACCTGTGAGCACAGGGGGCAATCTCCAGCTGTGACTGATGATGGAGTCACTCCCCATTTAAGATTTGTCAATGGTATTCGGTGACTTGGTTGGTCCTAGAATCTCCTTTATCTCCCAAATTAGCTTCTTCCATCTTTCCTATATTTGTAGGGTGTCCTTACCATGACTTAAGCCATTTTCTCTCCTTTCCTCCGGAGTTTCAAGAGATCCCGATTTTATCTCTGCCACAAAACTATCCCAGGCCTTTCCCCATCCCTCTCCTCTCCACCCTGGCCTGTTTGACACAGGACTGGTCAGGAGGAGCAGTGCTGAACCTGCAATAGCAATGCTCATGATCCACTTATGCTATGTCTCAAAATCTAAAGAACCAAAGTCTCCAATCCACCCTCCTTCCACCCCACCCACAATCAATCAGACAGGACACACGAAGATGTTTTTCCCAAGTGCAGAATCATGTATATTCTGAGTATCTGAGCTATTGACATTCAAGTTTTGACCAGTTTCAAGATGTTGCTACCAGACAGTGGTAAAACCACACACACACCCTGAATCTATATTACAGAGGAAGACTTGGTGCTGGCATTCATGAGTCAAGGGTTCCAGGTTATGCAGGGCACATCCAGAAGGTTCTTTGGGTGCCTTACTCCCTTCAGGTTGTGGAGAACCTGTGGCTAGAGGGAAGGCCTCTAAGAAGCTGCACTCTGTATTTTGGGGCCCTACTACTGTTGAGCTTGCTAAGGCCAAGAATTCATAGCCTCTTCCTTTAACTCTCTCAGGAGCAACGAGAAATGTGCTACACTGGGAGGTGTCTGTTACCTCTTCCCACAGAGAGACAGCTGTGCTTAGTAACTCTCTTCAGACTCAGAGTGCACCATGAGGTAAATGAAATAGGCCATTTTCCCTGTCTACAGAGTGGAAAAGAAAGAGAAACGGAGCTCAGGTGCCCAACTGTGTTGGGAGAGCCAGACACGGAGCTCAGGTGCCTGGCTGTGTTGGGGGAGCCAGA
>JADRCH010000361.1:547447-745066 GCA_019843965.1 Rhynchomys soricoides
GAGAGAGAGAGAGAGAGAGAGAGAGAGAGAGAGAGAGAGAGAGAGAGAATATAAAACTGAAAAGCAACTCTCCAAAACATAGCCAGCATTCAGAGCTGGGAATGTAGCATAAAGTTCTCCAAGTACACTAAAAGCCCTGGCTTCAGTCTTCAGTACCATAAAAATAAAACAAAATGTAATATTCAACCATTCCTGAAATGATGGAATCCCAGACACCCAGTGAAATTCGGGGACAGGAAACAAGTTATTTGAAGTGGCAGGTGACAGGAGGCATGCAGTCAGTGTCCACTGTGGAGTATCTAAATGTGTGTGTATGTGTGTGTGTGTGTGAAAGAGAGAGAGAGAAGGGGGAAGAGGGAGGGGGAAGAGAGACAGAAAGAGAGAATTTTATGAGTGTGGTATGTTAAGGGAACAGAATAGCCCAGATTTAAAACAGAAATGAGGGGATAGAGAGGCAGTTCAGTGGTTAGAGAAGTAGACGGTTTTGCAGAGGACCCAGTTCAGTTTCCAAACCCACATGGTGGCTCACGACTGTCTGTAACTCCAGTTGTGAGGGATACAAACACCCTTTCTGGCCTCCTCAGGTAATACAGATGTATATGCAGGCAAAATACACACACACACACAAATCAATTAAAAATTTTAAAAGTTTAAAAACAGGGCTAGAGAGATGGCTTAGCAGTTAAGAGCACTGACTGCTCCTCCAGAGGTCCTGAGTTCAATTCCCAGCAACCACATGGTGGCTCACAACCATCTGTAATGGGATCTGATGCCCTCTTCTGGGGTGTCTGAAGACAGCGACAGTGTACTGATAAACATAAAATAAACAAATCTTTTTTTTTTTTTTTTAAAAAAAGGTTAAAAACAGAAATGAAAAAGGTTGAGTGAGCTCCCCTGTTCTTCAAGCTCAAAGGAGCTTGTGGACATTGTCTGTTCACAAACCCTGCAGTGTATCAGACTCTACATCACAGCAAGGGTCAGTATGTATCTGTTTAGGATGCCGCATTTTGCTCCAGAAGCCTTGATCCCAAGTGTGCTATGCCAGCTGAGTTACATACCAGTACTACAGGGGGACTACTCTCTCCTGATGAGACCTCTGCTGCACCCTTCCTCTACAATGAGCACCATAGCAGGCCTTATAGCAGTGGTTCTCAAC
The DNA here is from genome assembly GCA_019843965.1 of Rhynchomys soricoides. Taxonomy (NCBI): domain Eukaryota; kingdom Metazoa; phylum Chordata; class Mammalia; order Rodentia; family Muridae; genus Rhynchomys; species Rhynchomys soricoides. The sequence goes on from JADRCH010000361.1 coordinate 548,604, forward strand.
CTATGGGTCGAGACCCCTTTCAAGGCCTGTGTAAGAGACTCCTCTTACACAGGAGTTGCCTAAGATCAGCAGAAAACATATATTTACATTATGATTCATAACAGTAGCAAAATTGCAGTTATGAAGTAGCAACAAAATAATTTTATGGTTGGGGTCACCATGACGAGGAGCTGTATTAAAGGGTTGCAGGATAGGAAGGTTGAGAACCACTGCCTTATAGAGTCAGGTGCTCAGGACCTGGTCCCCAGCCTCAGCATCAGTTAAAGCTAGAACTGTCGAGCAATATAACCCTGTACTAGAAGAGCCAAATGCTACAGAAACAAAAGGGAAGAATCACTGATTTTGTCTGGGAAAAAAAGGGAGGGAGGGAGACCAGGGGTATGTTGATAGAAGAAATGACGTCAGGAGCTGGCCGGAGAAAATGAGCAAAGACAGAGTGCTAGTGAAGTCAAAAGAGCAAATGGTTATGGGGCAGAGTGTACACGGTCTCTCTGGTGATTGGAATGAAGAAGAATGTCTGCCCAGATCATGGTGCCACGAGCAACATAGATTTGGTCTAACAGGTACCATGGGGACTTGGGAGGGTGTTCAGCTCTGTTTCCAAGAATCTACTCAAAAGAAAGAGCATATGCTCTGGCTGTGAACTTGAGAATCTAAATCAGCTCAGGGGAATGTCTGCTATGGTAGTTAAGGAGAGGTAGGCATCTGACAGAAGGACAGAGGGGACTGAACAGAACAGGTAGAACACACTGTGAGTGTGCAGAGCACCCTTGTGCCACAGAACTGCAGCTATACACACTGACTACCCAGTGAGCCCAGCAGTACCACTGACCCCGGTGTCCCCGTGTGCTCTTCACTACCACTGGGTAGCCCAGGGGTTCTGCTTCATCGATCATTTTAGAGAAGTCTTCATGCCCACCTGCCAAGAAAAGGCGAGAATCAATAAAGTGTTGGCAATGGGGCAGAGGCTGGCCCAGCACTTGCCTGTGTAGAATGTGCTGATGAAATCAATCCAAATCCATCCAAACCCAGCAGACATGAACCACACCTATAATGTGCAAGGTAGGACCACAGGAAGTTGACTACCAGCATCCAGCCTCTGGATCCACAGAAACGTCACACCAGCTGTGGTAATCCTCATGGTGTCCTTACAGTTGGGTCCTTCACAATGGCCATGGGAGCAGAACTCCAGGATGGCCTGCCAGACTCCTACCTACCCCTCCTGGTGAACCCTTTTATGGAATCCCTTCTCTTGAGTGGGAGAGAGGCCACTGAATTTATAGGAACATAGATCATCACCTTGGGATTACATTAATAGTCTGTTAATCCTGAGCCCATCAAAGGTGAGGAGGGCAATGATTCTTGGTGGGCCTGCTCTAAACAGGAGAACCCTTTAAGAGGAAACAAGACTTCAGAGCATTTTCTGTTGACTATGAAGAAGCAAAGTGCTGTGCTATGGGGAGGGCCATGTAGCAAGGAGCCGTATGCAGTCCCCAGGACTATCAAAGCGTTCCTTTTCTGATCTTCCTACTTCCTCTGTTCTAGCTTCCTCAGATGCTCAACTCACTCCCATCCTAAACAAATGGAGTCTTGATGTTCACCATTCCCTTAACTCCAATTCTGAAACCCGCCGTCAAGCTGCTTGGAAGTTACAGATTTCAATCATTTCCCTCAGCCTTCACTTCTGTAAACCTCCTATGATGGCTCCTCTCCTCATCACTGAGCGGAAGCAGTCTTCTTGTTCTGAGGAGCCACGTGGGCCTTTGATAACGCCATCTTTCCCACTGGTCTCTGTGATACCTCTGATCTCTCCTCTTACTTCTCAAGTCTCATCCACCCAGTTCCTTTTATAGGCTCTTTTCCCATCCCCTAAAAGAGTCCCCTCCCCCATTTTATTTTAAGTTTTATTCTTTTGTTTTCTATGAGATGATCTTACTTTGTAGCCCAGGCTGACCTCAAACTTACAATCCTCCTGCCTCCATCTCCCAAGTGCCAGGATTACAAGCATTTATCACCAGACACAGATCACTTTTGAGCTTTGCCAAGATGGGGTAAGCCGTCCTTCAGCTTTCCTACTTCACAAAAACATCTGTCAGATATTCTGGGCCAGAAGGCTGAAGATGGATGCTCCAACTTCACAGAGACATTTTGGGGGACTGGGCAGGCATCCAGCTTTCTCTGTCATTTCTATAGTTTTGGAAGCTGATTGCCAGCACTTCTTCCACACTCAGGTAACATTTATTCCTTCTCAAATCTCTGATGGGGTTGGAGTCTAGATAGTTATGGTCTCACAATTAAGCTTAAGTTGTTTACGATTTCAGCATAAGCATTCCATGAAAAACCCTCTAGTCGGACCCTTTAGACCTCTGTTCTTTCATCCTGCATGTCCACACTGAGTAACCACCTATGCTCTCACTTCACTCAGCATAAGAGGAGCTTCTAAGTCCTCGTCCCCAGCCATCGGGCTCACTGCTCACTGTCTCCCAAGCATTTTCCCTCATGAAGACTCTAAATATCACAACACACCAAGTCCCCACTGAAGTCATCCCCCTGCCAGCCACTCACCCTAACACCCAGTTTACATCTTCCTCTTGACATCTACTGACCCAAGCCAGAACCTGGTCACCTTGATTCTTTCCCACACCCCCATACACAATCATACACTCAGAAGCTCTATCGTATCTGTTGAGCTCACAGTTCCTGAATCTGCTCACATGTCTACTGGTTTGCAATACTATTCCTCCCTATTGAAGATGCCTACCACTACCCACCCCATCTCTACTCTGTCTTATGTGATTCACTCTCCATATGGTGGCCAGCATGATCTGCAGGGTGACTCTGAGTAGGCACGTCCTGATCAGAAGCCTCCTGTTAGCCTCTTGTTAGCTATCTTGTTAGCACGCTGCATGCTGCACCCTCTTATCTTTCCAGTCTTCAACTCTCTTGTGCACCCTTAGCCTTCTGTAACTACTGGTGATGCTACCAGCTAGTTATGTTCTCTTCACCTCTGGCTCTTTTTCTGCTCTCTTTTCCAGGCCCTTCTTTCGCAGGCTATCTTTAGCTTAGATGATGCTGCCTCTTTAAGGAAGTATTCCTCAATGTCTGATTGCACTAGAATCTCTCCTATGAACTCCTATACCACCTAAGACTCTGAACATTGACCACACTACATGGAAACTTCCTGTGTACTTGCTGCCCTTTGTTTCCAATGCCATGGGAATGCTGTGGGGGCAGGGCTGTACTAGGATTATTCTGTGGTGGTTTGAATAAGAATGTCTCCCATAGGTTCATATATTTGATGTTTAGCCCCGAGGGAGTGTAAGAAATTCTTTGATAGGATTTGAAGGATTATGAAGTGTGGCCTTGTTGAAGAGAGTGTCACTATGGTAGGCTTTCAGGTTTCAAAATCCATTCATGGCCCAGTCTCTTTTCCTGCCTGTGGATCAGGATGTAGCTCTCAGCTACTTCTCCAGGACCGCACCTGTGGCCATGCCTGTTGCCATAGTCCCCACCATGATGATAATGGAACAAATCTCTGAAACTGTAAGCAAGCCCCTAATTCAATGCTTTCCTTTATAAGAGTTGCCTTGGTCTTGGTGTCTCCTCACAGCAATAGGACACTGAGTAACACATCCTCTTACGGTGGCTGGTCCATGTTTATCAAATGACTACAAACAGAGAGTGGCCAAGGCAGTTCACACAGAAGGACTGGCCCACATTCTGTATGTCAATTCCCCCAAAGGTAAACAGACTCAGGGAAAAGCAACCAGAGACACAGGAAGTTTCTCGGAGAGAGAAGAGAGACACCAGTATTTTGGCAAGGGGCTATAAATATATTTTCTGGAGACTCACCATAGGAGAAGGTGTCTGGCATGGGGACCCCATGTCCAGCCAGCTCTTGGAATGTCCAAAACTTGTTAATGCAGTTTAAGATGCTTTGAGGACGGTTGACCAATCGACAGCCCAGCTTCTCCAGGTGCCTCAAGATGGTGATTTCACTGTCCGACTGGACAGACGGCGTGGACACTCGTACAACCACCACGTCGGGGAAAGTGGTCAGGGGTTTCTGGCTCAGCTGCAGGCCTGCAAGCAAGGGCTAGAGTGAGCTCAGCGCTCACCAGTGCTTTGTCAAGTGGAAGAGGTGCTTCCAGAAAAGAACCTCAAAACTGTAGCATGGGCATCGTGGTGTGTGCTGGTGCATGGCACATGAAAGTGGTAGACAGCGCCATCCTCCAGCAAATGGGCAGAATGTGATTATGATATGAGTCATGAACATAGGGAAGAGAATGTAGCACACCAAGATTGGCACAAGTTAGAAGAGTCCATGGCACAGCTGTAGTCAGGCCCTGCTTCCCCTGGGGCAGGGACTGCTCTGGGGCCAGTGGCTTGGGAGGGCATCAATGCTGCCTGCTTTTGGAATCCCTACATTCTTCAATGGCTGAGCCTCATGAAAATCTACTGGCTGCAGCATTATGTGTGACCGCTTCCTATTATCATTAGTTTCATTTTGTTTGAAAAAGGATCTTATGATATAGCCCAGACTAGCTCAAACTCACCATCCTTCTGCCTCAGGGGCTGAGACTCCAGGCTTATGCTATAGCATACCCAGCATACAGTTACATTTTATATGTTAGATGGAGAAACGGGACTCTAGATCTGCTATGTAAAGTGTTTACCTAACACATGCAATGTCTGGGTTCAACTCCCAGCTTGGCTCATTCACTATGGTCTCAACTATGTAAAAAGATGCAGGTAGGAAAAAGAAAAGAAATACACATTTAAAACACTGAGAATAGCATTACAAGTAATCTCTCAAACTCTCTCTCTCTCTCGCTCTCGCTCTCGCTCTCTCGCTCTCGCTCTCGCTCTCTCGCTCTCTCTCCAGTGTCTTATTATGCAGCCCTGGCTAGCCTGGCATCACTTGTAGCCCACGTGGCTTTTCCTCACAGAAACACTCTACTCTTACCTCAGCACCCCTAATAACAGGGTTATCGACATGGGCTCCTATGACCAGCCATACATATACATCTTTATCTAAATTTTCCAGAATGTTTTTTTCACATGTATATTATTACAAAACCAAAGTTAAAAATGTCTACAAAAAATCAATTCAATACTTAACAAATATTGAACTCAATATTCATTAAATAACACTTATTAAAAGACAGTGTAATGTACACAAGTAGAAAGATCTGAGGCTGTCTATCTGCCTCTGGGCTAACCAGGGCCTCAACTTGATGTGAAGATTCAGAGGACCCTACCTACAGGTTACTGAAGGACTTCTGTGCAGAATTCTCTGACTTGCCTCGCATGACACCAAGAGGCAGAGCTAGCCATGAAATGCTTTTTGTCTGTTTTGTGCTGACTCCAGTCCCTGGAGCAGTGCCTGGTGCCTGATGGGCACTTGGTGTTTGTTGAATTGGACAGAAGCGGCAGGAAGATGGATTCAGGCTTCACCAAGTTCCATTACTCTTCCATACTTTTAGAATGGAGTGGGCACTGGAACATGGTACAGAGGGAATGCCAGGGGTAGAGGTGGCCACGCAAACTGCTTGGCACCTCTCAGCCCTGACACCCTAGGGTTTGTCTGTCTCCATACACTGAGCATCTACAGGGGCCCCTGGCAGCTGGATGGAGAGAGGGAGGCGGGGCACAAACTATGTGAAGCTATGGAAATTGAGTTCCAAGACTTCCAGGGTCTGTTTCCATCCTAACCAACCTCAAAGCATCTCCCAAATGCCCTAAATAAAACCTTAATATACAGTCTACAGACTCACCTTATGGGCTTAAACTTGATATATATATCAAGTGCGAGTGAAATCCTACTTTCTCTAGCGGGGATTCAGTTTCAGGTGTGGGGTGTCACTCAGTGCTGGAGTGCTTGCTGACCTTGCATGAGGGCCTGAGTCCTCCTAAGCTTGCACGACGCCACACAGCGTCTCCTGAACTAGGCATGGGAGCATACCCCTGCAATCTCAGCCCTGGAGGTTGAGGCAGTAGGATAGAGTTCGAAGGATGCTTGGGCTGCATGGCAATGATATGGTGACTGTATCAATATCAAAGTTCTAAGCTGAGAAAGAAGAAGAAAAATCTCAAAAACAAACCAACCAACCAAAACAAACAAACAAACAAAAAACCCAACCGAACAAAAAGCAAGCCATCCACAAAAAGGACTGTGCGGCTCTAATTTACAAGTCGGCCACTCCAAATAATTTACTGGTTATTTTTTCCCTCAGCACTTCTGCTGACACTGTGAGCCCTGCAGGTAGAACTGTCTCAGGACTAGTCTGTAAAAAGCATCCGGGTTAGGTTCATTTGGCCACCAGCAACAGGATTGCTTAAAACTGCTTTTCCTGCAGTTTGAAAAATCCTCTCTCCCTTGAGCCCTTGGACCAAGTGTCGGTGAAGCAGGACAAGGCGAAGGTGGAAGAAAGGCAAGGTAACCAACCACACTGATCAAAATGGCGAACAAATAGGGAAACCCAGCACATCATCACACAGTGAGACAGAGACCAAAGACGCGTTAAAAATCAACCAAATGCTACACACACAAGGCACTGACACTGTCATGGCACAGATATTCCAAAAAGCAAGGCAGAACATTTTTTTTAAAACTACTCCATGAGAAAATAGCTTGGCACACAGAAAAGCAATTTAGAGAAGCAAGAAGCAAGAGAAGCATCCAGCTTTCAAATCTTAGCACAAGCCACGGACACACAGACTTCTACTCAGGAAGAACAGAATTCAGTCCATCTCTGGGAATACCGACCACAGTGCACAGAGAGAGCTCAGCCTCCACAAGCGGTACAGACACCTGGGCAGTCTTACCAGGACTTCATCTCTCTCCTCCAATTGTAAATCTTTGGGCCTGGCTCATCCCCACTGAAGCCTTTAATAAATGAAGAATGCAGTGGGTTAAAGTAGGACCCCCAAGGGCTCTGCCAGGCCTGAGCACAGGTCAGGTGCCTGCCTTGACTGCTGTCTAGCCCTGTACAAGAGGGACATGTTGGGTTTGGGGTTGTACCAGCTCCATGTATCCACAGGTTTCACTTCCATGGATTCAACTGCAAATAGAAAGTACTAAAAAACTTAATTACTGTCCATATTGAAAATGTTCAGTCTTTTTTCTTGGCATTATCCTTAAACAATATGAATACAGTAAAGTAATTATTCCCAGGGCTGTGGTATGGTTCAGTGGTAGATCGCTAGCCAATTATACCAAAGGTCCTGAATTCAAATCCCACATACCGTAAAAAAACTATAAAGAACCCACAATTATTTACACAATGTTTATACTGCCTTGAGTATTGTGAGTGATCTGGAGGTATGCTGAAGTACAGGAACACATGTGCAGGTGACACGTTAGGACCTGGAGTGTCCTTGGCTTTTGATATGGGATGGAAGGCTCTAGAACAATCACCTGCAAATACTACGGCATGGCCATACATCTCTGTCCTCTGACATTTCTGACACTCCTGCTCTGGACCATTCCATGCGAGCTTGCTCAGTCTCTTCACACTGGTCACCACCACAGTTACAATGTGGTGACTTCAGATAGAGAAATCTGCTTCTCACTCTGGCTTCAGTAAGAGCAGCCACATGGGACCAAGAACAATTTGCATCTGGAGCTGGCTCCTTGGCAGCCTGGCCTGCAAAGTCTGAGACCTTTAACAACATAGGTAATTCCCACCATTGGCATCCACTCCCAGGTAGGCACCTGCTAAGCCTAATGCAGGGATACAGCTTACTGAACACGTCACCTTTCCCAGGATCCTTCATAGTCTCATCGTGGCCTACTGGCCTCAAGCCAAGGGAATAGAGAACTGGAGGATGGGCTCCATGTGGCTGTAGTGATGGGAAGGGAAGCTGCCCTCACCCTCAGATATCCAGGGACTTGACATGACTATCACCTTAATCCAGGGAGGTGGGGGAGAATGTGAGCAGCTTCTGGGCCCCATAATCCCTCAGACCACGTTAAAAAAAAACTAAACAAGAAGTGAGCACTCAAAAAGGTCAGTAAGACGTCACAGTGGTTCATGCAATGACCTGGCGAGGATAAATCAACTTTGTGGAACTGAAACATCCTTTTCTATGTCTTCCACTTTCATGGGTGACTAGATCCCAACTTCCTCTTGAATTGTTTTCATTTGGAGATGTTTTAATGCACTTGGTGCATCCCTGTTCTATTAGCTTGCTTTTCTGTTGCTGTGATAAATAATCATCACAACCAAAAGCAACTTGGAGAGGAAAGAGTTTATTCATCTTGTACTTCCGGATAACAGCCCATCACTGAGAGAATTCAGGACTAGAACTCAAGGCAGGGACCTGGAAGCAAGAACTGATTGATGCAGAGGTCATGGAGGAGTGCTGCTCACCGCCTTACTCCCAGTGGCTTGCTCAGCCTACTTTCTTATATCTCCAAGGGCCACCAGAACCACCTGCTCAGGGATGGCACCACCCACGATAGGCCACGCCCCACGACAATCATTAATCAAGACAATGCCCCACAGTCTTGTCTACAGGCAATGAGATAGAAACCTCTTCTCAACTGTGGTTCCCTCTTCCTGGAGGGATTAACTCTAGCTTGTGTCAAGTTGATAAAAACAACTAACTAGCATACTTGTAATCCCAGTATTGCAGAGGCTGAAGCAGGGGGATCACAGCTTTGGGGCCAGCCTGGGCTACATAGTGAGCGAGCCCTTGTCTTAAAACAACAAAATAAACAAAAAGGACCCAACAATAATAAGCCAGAGCAGAAAAGTAGAATAACTTCTTTGTTTTTTTTTTTATTTGTTTGTTTGTTTTGTTTTTTGTTTTTCAAGACAGGGTTTCTCTGTATAGCCCTGGCTGTCCTGGAACTCACTCTGTAGAGCAGGCTGGCTCTGAACTTAGAAATCCACCTGCCTCTGCCTCCCAAGTGCTGGGTTTAAAGGCGTGCGCCACCACTGCCCAGCTAGAATAACTTCTTAAAAGAATCAAATCTGCTTTCATAACCTGTATTAGGATGGATTAAATTCAGCAAGAGTAAACTTTTTCATGTGTGTGCAGTAGCACATAACCATACCGTACAATGGAGATATAGTAGAACTCCAGATACAAACAAAAGCAATAAACAAATCCTGGTTCCAGGTAGAGCTTTAAAACTTAAAAAACAGCCGGGCAGTGGTGGCACACGCCTTTAATCCCAGCACTTGGGAGGCAGAGACAGGTGGATTTCTGAGTTCGAGGCCAGCCTGCTCTACAGAGTGAGTTCCAGGACAGCCAGGGATACACAGAATAACCGTTGTCTAGAAAAACCAAAAAAAAAAAAAAAAACAAAAAAACAAACCTAAAAAAACAAAACTTAAAAAAAAACCAAACCCTACTCTCTGCGACCCACACAGAGGAAGGCAAATATGGCCATAAAAGGGCCATCAGTCAGGTCTGCCTCTGGATGGTGTTTTTACTGAGCACTTACCTGCTCTGTGCTCGGTAGACTCCTAAGAAAGGCCACATATGTTATGTCATTTAGAGGCGGACTCTAATATGGACTCTAGGAAGGGATTTGATCACCAAGTCCTGGCATTTACACAAAGGGGATGAACTGGGGGTTACAGCAATCCTAGCCTGCATGTGCGAGTACACACACACAGACACACAGACAGACACACAGACACAGACACAGACACAGACACACACACACACACACACACACACACACCTGGCTTCACAAAAGGAAACTTCAACACTAACCCGGATCCCAGTACACTGGGAAACAGAAACCTTTCATGTACAAAGCAAACGGCAGAAACAGTGGGACACTGAAGGACTGGAGCCAGGCAGGCCCTCACTGGGGCACCTTTCAAGTCTATGGTAATTCAGCTGGATCCTGCAACTGTGGCTGGCAGTGAAGCTCCAGAGCCAGTCATTCTGGCTCTCTGGAGGGTAGTCGTTCCTGTCACCCTCTGCATGTGTGCTGTCAGGAGGAAGCCGGGTCATCAAAGCACAACAGGCTCCTGTCCTTACCACTTTTCTCAACTTCTCCATGCTCTGTCCCACCCCCACCCGTGTCACCTCTCCTGAGGGAGTTATATGGATTCTGGGGTAGATCAGGTCACCACTGTGCTTATCCTCTTGAAGTTCTGTGAGGGATGATGTTCAAAGAAAACTCTCCTCCACCTCACTGAAACCCACAATGACTTGTGTGGCCTCTTTCCTGCGCACTGCTTTTCTGAGGTCGTTTAATTTCAGTGCAGACTTTATTGAACTGTTGGCTTGAGGCAGACATACCTACTAAGCAGGGCACAAAGGTGAGCCAGGCAGTCTCAGCTCTCTCAGAGCTCAGGGGAAGCTGAAGTCTGACTCAGTGCATGCATTACTTTGTCCTTGTTCAGAGGTATTTTATTGGGCAGCTTCTTTGGGCCAATCTCAGTTTGGGTTTACCCAGGACACCCTGAAACCACAATGTAAGCTCATGTAGCCAAACAGGAGGTGATTTCAAGAGAGTGGAGTCTGGGAAGGGGGTGTGGGGAGCTAAGACAGTGATCAGTAAGTTGGCATCCTCTGGAGGGGAATCCCCCAGCACTGAGTAAAACTATACCCACCTGAGGGGAGGAAGCTGGAGATTTAGGGCATAGTTTTTCATTTTTCATCCCTTATGGTGTATGGGGGTGGGGGGTGGGGGGGAGGGTTAGCAGAATGGGCTCCTGGCAGCAGAAGTGGAATCTAGCAGTTAAACGGTTAGAGGGTAAGGGACCCGGGAGGGCTCCAGATAGCTGAAGAACAGCCACTATTCTAATGAGGACAGTAAGACAATGAATGTCCTTGGGATATAAGAAAAAAGCCAACACATAATTGTTCTTCAAGCCCTGGGTGCCCTGTGCAGGGCACGTGTGGTGTGCAGGGCACAGGGGAGCTTTGGGATGGTTCTCTCTGCATGGGGGAGAATGAAGGACTGCTTCAGACAGGATCAGGGGCTCCCAGTGTGTCTGGGCTCAGAAGGCAGAAGTGAAGCTAATGTGTGTATTCTGTCCACCCTGAACAGAACTGGCACCAAGGTAGGGCTTAGAAAAACTTTCCAAGAAGTTGTCACGGAGGCAGAATGGGCCTGGCCTTCACACCAGAGTCCTGGCTGAACTGTTTGCTTTGTCTCTGGGCCTGTCTCACCTTCTGTAAAATGTTAGAGTCCAGAAATTGGCAAACCTTCCCATCACCTATCAACATCAGCACCTCACCAACATGGCCTTTTTAAAAACCAGGAAACAAGTCTTATCAAGTCCTCCACTCAGCTACTTGAGGCCCATATCATTTCCCTGGACTCCAGACTCCATGGCTGCCCACCCCCACCACCCCAGCTGTGTGACCCCCATGTGCTGGGCAAGCACTCAACCACTAAACTCCTCTCCCAGCCTTTATGGTTTCTTCTTCTGTCCAACTGTCTGTCCCTTCTCATCTTTGCTGCATCTCGGACCACACCAATGGGCTCTATACTCCCTTGTCAGCCTCACCTGGTGGGCCTCTCTTTCTGTGCCAGCTAATATTTTATCAACCCAACACAAGCTAGAGTCATCCGGAAAGACTGAACCTCAATTGAAGAAAAAATTACCTCCATCAGATCAGCCTGTAGGCAAGTCTATGAGGCATCTTCTTAATTGATGATTGATATGGGAGGGCCCAGTTCATTGGGGGCAGTGCTACCGAGGGAAGTGGTCCACAGCTGTAGAAAAAGCAAGTGGATGGAGCTGGAGAGATGACTCAGCAGCTAAAAGCACATCCTGTTCTTCCAGAGGACCAGAGTTCCATCTCCAGCAACCACATCAGGTGGCTGGCCTTTAACTCCCCCTCCAGATTAATGCATCTCCTCTGGCCTCTGTGGGCACACACTCACATGTGCATGCTCACACAAACACACAATTACAAACAACAAAAACAAATCTTTACAAATATTACAACAACAAGACGCTGAGCTGAATACACCATGGAAAGTGACCCAGAAAGCACCTCCAGGTTCCTGCCCTGAGTTCTTGTCCTGGCTTGCCTCTGTGATGGACTGTGACCTGGGAAGTGTAAGCCAAATGAAGCTGTTCCTTCCCAAGTTGCTTTGGTCGTGGTCTTTATCACAACAAATGAAAGCAAACTAAGACATTTTCTTTCTTTCTTCTAAGTCCAGCTGAATGCCTTTCTCTTCCTGGTGACTCTGTTTCCTTCATTTGTCCTCCCAAGCCAGGCTGGTTCCTCCCCCCCCCGAGCCCCACCCCCACCCCCGCTTCTTCTCTCAGGTCACCCGCCCTAGATAAAGGGTTGATGTTGATGTGTTTGCTGCTCCTCATTTCATGCTTCTAGGGCACATCTTCTTACCTCCTAGTGGATGGAGAGATGTAGTGTCTCCCTCTCCACTAAATCACGGGGACCAGCATATAAGCGAGCCACAGTTCCCTCTGCTATAGGTAAAGCCCCTCATCCTTAGCTTCCTCTTGACTCCTTCCTATTTTCCACTGGCCCTTCACAAAAAACATCTTGCAGACTGTATTCTCACTGTGCTCCCTGCTCCGCTCAAAACACTACAGTGGATTTCACTGGGAACTGCCATGCCTTGCCCCCCATCCTTTCTCTGTCACTTCCTCATTATCCAGAGTGAAGCCGATGTCCATCACTGACCCACAAGGCCCTGTGTAGCTGCTCATCTCAACCCCCACCCCAACCCTCAGCCTCTTTTCCTCATGTCTGCCCTGCACTCCCTCTGTTCTTCCACACTGGCTTCTTCCATGCTCCTTCCTCCCTGGACAACTCTACAGCTAAACAGTGAACTTCCTGGGGTGGGAGGAAGTGGGGAGGATAGCCCAGAGGGAGAGGGAGGACAGAGAGCTAAATAACATTAAGGATGTTTGGAAAAGCCATAGGGAAACATTTGTTTTATAAACTTACCTAAAAATACATATATAATCCATATGGTTCAAATGGAGTTATGCCACATAGGATGATAATGTCTTCCCCTCTCCTGCAGGAGCCATAGTCTATTTAGCAGAAACTCTGGTGTCAGACAGGGGGAAAACTCACTTCAAATGGTTGGTCAGGGGATTCCAAGAGACCCCTAAAGCAACATAGGCTATTACCATTGCCCTTGGTTGCCTCCCAGAACGTGAAGGTAAGACCTGATTGTTGATTCCTTCAGACAGGATTTGGAAGGATCGAGCTGGAACTGACTTGCACACCTTTTCTCTGAGGACTAGCTCTCATGATATTGGAAGGTGCCTTGCAAGCTGCCCAGGGAGAAGAGTAACCGATAGTCCTGCCAAGTTGTAAAGCCCACAAAGCACAATGAGCAGCCCAGCAAGACAGTCCCAAGGGTGGGCTAGTCATTTATCTGGGGGTAACCAGCAGTTGTCTAGCTGGACTTAAGACCTGCTCAAATGGAGGGGCTTCCTGGCTGGTACTGTAAACGTAGCCAGCTACCCATGGTTAGAGAGGTCATTGACCCTCATTGGAGAACCTACCACTGCCACTTTCCTAAACCAGTTAACTCCCAACTGCATTCTAATTACTAATCCTTATACCCACAGATAAGTGCAGCTCTCATCCCTTATCAAAGCGCCTTCTTTAAAGCAAACGATGCTTCCTGAGCTCCCTCTGCTCTTGACTAGAACATACCTGTGGGTGAAGGCCACCCTGATCACCTTCATATTGCCATTCTTCACCGCCTGCTTCCTTCCTGTCTAAGAGTTTCTATTGCTATAAAGAAACACCATGACCAAGGCAACTCTTATAAAGGAAAACACTTAATTGGGGCTGGCTTATGGTTTCAGAGGTCCAGTCCATTACCATCATGGTGGGAAGCACGGCATACAGACAGATCTGGTGCTGGAGAAGGAGCTGAGGGTTCTACATCTTGATCCATAGGCAGCAGGGAGAGGTCTGTGAGCCACTCGGCCTGATTTTGAGCTAATAAGACCTCCAAGCCCACCCCCCAGTGATACACCTCTTCCGACAAAGCCACATGCACTCCAAAAAGCCACACCTCTTAATAATGCCACTCCCTATGGGTCAAGCATTCAAACAGTTGAGTCGATGGGGGCCATTCCTATTCAAACCATCATTTCTCCCCTTCAGCTTTTTCAGAAATGCTCTGTATCGTTTACTTACCTTGTTTATATTCTACCTCAACATAGAATATAATTTCCTGGAGAGGCAGTGACTTCTGGTACTTTTATTCAGGCACCTAGAACAACATCTTACATACAGTCAGCAGACACTTGGTGACAGAACACATGACACATAAATTTGTGAGGGTGAAGACCACATCTGTTCCTATTTGTCATTCTGTATGTCCAGAGCATGTTGTGGCACCCTGCTTAGTGGATACCTGCCGAATGAACTGGGTAAAATGGAGAAATTGATTGTCGTGAAGAATAAAACATGCATTAAAATTTAATGATAAAGATGCAAGAGTAAAGACCCTTCATTCCCATTCAGTCCTCAATACAGAGTAACTGAATTATCACTTGCTGCGGAGGAAGTCTTGAGGAACTCAGTTTGCAGCCCTGGCTGGCCTAGAACTCATTTTGGAGACCAGGCTGGCCTGGAACTTACATTGCCTCTGCCTCCCAAACATGGGGATTAAAGGCATAGACCACCACAATCAGCTTCAGCCCCAACCTCACCCCCAAACCTTTTTGAGACAGGGTCTCACATAGTACAGGTTAGAAAGAGCTTGAATTCAAGGCCAGCCTAAAGTGGAAACAAAGCAAGACTCTGTCTTAAAACAAAAAAAATTAAAAGACTAGCCACGTAGCTCAGTGGCAAGGTGCTTGCCGAACATGTGAACAAAGCCCCAAGTTCAATTTTTTTGTACCACAGATAAAAGAGAACCTGACCTAGAAAGTACTTTATAGCACTGGCGCTGTACGGAAGAGATCACTAGCTGCCTGGCCTGTACAGACCCTGGCTTCAATCCCCAGGGCTGCATAAACATAAATAAATAAACAGATAAGGCCACCAAGGCTCAAACTCTGAGAGATGCAGGAATGCTGAATCATGCTCTTCCTGAGACAGAAGCTAACCTCTGCCAGGTCAGGCACATTTTCTCTGTCTCGGATTAGGACTTTATAATCATCCCTTTTTCTTGAGTCAGTTACTAATTCTGACCTGAGGATGGTCAGAGAACTTAACTGTCATTAGTAAACCTGCCTTCACAGAAGAGCTCAGCACACATACACATCTAATCCTGATCTCCCAAACAGAGTCTCTAACTGCACAAAAGGCCTGTATTCTTTACAGAACAATTCTCAGACTTCGGTGTGGCCAACAGACATTACCAAAAGCCTACTGTACACTAGTTATGAAAAAAATTTTTTCGAAGAATCCTAGGTGGGGGAGGGGGAGGACACAAGCCTTGTACACAGATAAATTATAGTAAAAATTCATTGGCTGCTACTCTGATGTTGCTTGGTAGCAGGTGGAAGATCTCTCCATGGGGATAAGGAAGGGAGCTTAGGAATGACTGCAGAAGATACCAGTGACTTGAGCGAGATTTGAGGGATGAATGGAATTCTGCCATGGGGGGAACCAGATGGGGACCTCAGACTGATATTTTAGTGGAAGCCCAGGAGTAGCAGGACAGCAGTGAAGCCAATGTTGACTAACGCTTGAAAAGACAGCAGGATCCACTGAGCATGGTTGTAACTCCCAGCTGGTGCTGAATGCATAATGACCTCACTGATGTTTATGAGTATTAATAAGAAAAATAGAGCTCAAGCTACAGGCAAAGATGTGAGGACCTGTTACTATGACTCCGTTATTACTGTTATTACTATTAGTTACATGCGTTTTGGTCTTGTGATGACTTGTGTTTAGGAAAATAAACACTGAGTGATTAAAGAGCTTGCAGATTCTCAAAGGAACAAAACAAGGTAAGAAGATGGTAAGCCAGCAGAGTATAAAGGGGAGGGTGTGCTTTCTACAGGACTGCTTTAGTAACCTGGGGGTCACTGGCTTTTCCTTAAGAGGCTCCCTGCCCCCAGCCCCATCCAAATCCAGGCTGGTTAGGGTAGATCACCTAAGTAAAAATAACCATCACAGAGGCAGGTGTGGTGGCATATGACTTTAATCCTAGCACTTGGAGGGCAGAGGCTAGTGGATCTCTGGGAGTTGAGGTCAGCCTGGTCTACATAGCAAGTTCCAGGCCAGCAAAGGCTACCTAGTGAGACTTAATTAACTAATTAATTAAGAAATAAAAAATAGTAAAAAATAAATAAAAAAATAAGCAACACCAAAAACCTGTCTTCAATTTCTCCATCCATCAAGCAAGCATCTATATAGATTTTCTTGTAGCTGAAAGGAAATGACCAGTTTGTGAACATAGACATTTTCACAGATGAATTCCACTTATTGTTTAAGTGCTTTCTGAATCACTATGATATAATTTTTATTTTTATTACATTTGCTTCTTTAAAATGTAGTTTTAGACACAGAGAGAGCATTTTCAGAAGTGCTGATGTACACGTAAAGACTGACAAATGATAGGAAAATCCGACTACCACCTCTCAAACAGACATTTTTGCAAGCTGTAAAATAAACAAAGAAACTCATCTTGTGAGTGGAAAGAGATAAATATTGTTTTAGATCACCAAAATATAACTGATCATTCCACTTAAATATAAAACCCAAAGCATAGATTTTTCAAGCTTGGAGAATCTCAACTTAAATATGACATACATGACTCAAAGAGATGGGGGCAGGAGAGAGGGCTCAGTGGTTAGGAGCACTGGCTGTTTTTCCAGAGGACCCAGGTTGGATCCCCAGAACCTACGTGGTGGCTAACAACTGTAGTTCTTCAGTTCCCAGAAGATATGATGCCCTCTTCTGGCCTCTGTGGGTACTGCATGCACATGGTGTACAGACATACAGGGAGACAAACCACCCACACACACAAAATTAACTGTGAAAAGGCAAAACCAAACTAAACCCTAAAATCAAAGTCAAAGTGATCTTCACAAAGCAAAGCCAAGACATCTGGTAACAAAAAAGCTGTATGAATCCAGTTCTTCATATTCTCTGTTCAGGAATGGAGTTCACCATTAACCAATCAGCAACCCAGGCTTGAGAAATGGTATTTTTAACACTTAACCACACCGCTTGAACTGTGGGGTGTCTAATGCTTGCATATACTACTCCAAAAGTATATGCAATTTGAACCTACATATGGAAGGTTTAAATACACTTACGGATGAAGAATGTACAACTGAGCTATTTCACTTAGGGACATGTACGCAAAGCCTCACTTGTAAGTAGTCTGTTCAGGATGTGGAATCCCTTCCCTTGCAGAAGGAACTCTACACAACCAGATAAAGATGAAATACGGATAACATTCCAAGAAGCATCCAAGAGGGCCCAACCCTCCTCAGCCCTAGACTCCATGAAATAGTTGGCAACCTCGGAAGGCTTGCTGAGAACACAGACTGTAAGCTAGTGAACACGAGTTTCCAAAGTCATGGATAGCTTAGCAATACATAGCAGGCATGTATTGACGATAGTAAGAATATCTGAAAACAGAATAATAACTATGTCCCACCCCCCAATTCCCCTGGAACCGGCACTGAGGGGACGAGTAAGGTCTGGAGGTACTTGACTATTTTGGAATTCGAATTTAATATTCTTTGGAAGGAGGACAAATTAATGGAATCAATCAATCGTCTCCTCTTGCCCCTTCGCCTCCAGAGACAATCCCAATCTGTTCAGCTGTCTCCCATAGTAAGGCTCCCGGTTTGAGAACAGGGCTCTACCTAGGGTGTTCATCACTGAGGCATACATACCACTGGAAAAGTTTCCCAGACCTCTGCCCTAAGAGCAATTTTGTGAATTCTGGGTTGGTTCTTTAAATTTCGGAGTCCAACCTGGCAGGCCACCTGTGCTCGGAGAATCTACCATGTGAGGTTTGGTGCTTTTAGCTTCAGGTGAATGTGAATGCCCCATTAACTCGTCTCCTAAATGAATTAAGCATCTTCTCTACTCTTGGCCTCAGGGTGCTGCAAAGGGGGCTACCTCGGAGCGGGCCTCAATGAGGAGAGCCGCTGGCTTACGGGACCCCGGCGCCCCTCCCTCCCTCCCCGGGCTGAGCTCACCTAGGTGGCCGCCGACGACGGTGACAGCGATCTGGTCCAGAAACACCGCCCGGAAGCCCACGTCCTGCTCGGAACAGCGCTGGCGGAGCGCGCGCAGGATCTGCACCTGCGGGTAGTCCTCGCGGATGAGCCGGTCGGTCAGCAGCCAGACCTGCGCGCACATGGCGACCGAAGCTGCGGCCGGCCGCCCGCGCGACCCCCTGGCGCGTCCCAGGCGAGCACCGCGGCTCCGCTTGCGCCGTGCGCCAGGCGCCTCTGCAGACCCCGCCGGCGAACGCTCCCGATCGCCCCGCGCCGCCGCCGCCTCCGCCGCTTCCGCCCCAGCCAATCAGCACGTCGCGCCGCCCGGCAGGACGCGGCCCGGAGCCTGCGGAGCTGCGCAGCCTGCAGCGGCCGGGCGGGGCTGGGGCGACCCCGAGAACCGGTGGGCCACTGGCGGGGTAGGCGCAGCGCTGTTCCCCCAGAGAAAGGTGCGAGTCTCAGATGCTCCACTAGCCTCTTCCAAAGACGACTCCCAGCCTGGCAAGGTCACCTGGCAGGGCTCTGCAGCTGGACTTGACCCTTAGAAGAGCGATCCGTCTGTCCCAATCCTGGCCTGCAGCCTGGCTGGGAGGTGGAGGCAGTTGGGTCTTAGCAACTAGATAATTCGTTAATTCAAAGATCCTTTTCCTTTTCTCAGGGTCTTGTTTCCTTATCCTGAGCATCTTCTCCCGGTTTGTACCAGCGCTTGACCACCATAAAAACAGGTCTAAGGACACTCCCCCCACCCATTGAGTTAGGAGGACCCCTGGGGTGTGTTTCTTCCTCCTAGTCCACACCTCACTTGCCCTCCGCCCTCCAACTCACTCCTCTGTACATACTGTCCGTGGTCCTAGCTGTTTGCAAATTTTGCCTGCAAACAATAGCGTGAAACGTGGTATTCAGTTCTTGGACATAAATTAATTATGCTTTTATTTATTTATTGTGCACAAGGTGATCCGGTGGCCTGTTACCAAAGCTTGCACGTGAAGATAAGAGGACAATTTTCAGGAGCTGGTTCTCCTGAAACCCAACATATGGGTTCCAGGGATCAAAGTCAGGTCATCAGTCTAGGCAGCGAGTGCTTTCACCCTCTGAGCTATCTCACCAGCTCCTAGCTAATCACCTTTTAAATAACTATGGGATTGATTTAGGCATTTGTGTTTCCAGGTCTTTAAAACATCTTTTTGAAATCATCATCATCATCATTTTGGTTTTTCGATATAGGGTTTCTCTGTGTAACCTTGTCGCCCTGTAGCCCTGTGTAGTTCCTGTCCTGAAACTCGCTCTGTAGACCGGGTTAGTCTCAAATTCATCACAGAGGTCTGCCTTTGGCTCCCTGAGTGCTGGGATTAAAGGTGTGCTCCACCGGCTGGGCAGTGGTGGCGCACGCCTTTAATCCCAGCACTCAGGAGGCAGAGGCAGGCAGATTTCTGAGTTCGAAGTCAGCCTGGTCTACAGAATGAGTTCCAAGACAGCCAGGGCTGCACAGAGAAACCCTGTCTCGAAAAACAAAAACAAAAACAAACAAACAAAAAAAAAGGCGTGCTCCTCCACCACCTGGTTTAAATGATGTTTTGTGCGTCTGGGATGTGTGTTTGAAGCACAGGGGCACGTGATTGCCACCGGAGCTTGCAGAGCTCGCAGAACGACCTTTGGGAAAGGGTTTTTTCCATGGTATTCAGGTCACTAGGTTTGTCCAGCCCCTGCTCTTCCTAAAGCATGTCTTCCTTCTGTCCTTTCTTTCTTTCTTTTTCATTTTCTTTTTATTCTTTTGTAAAAGATATTTTATAGTTTCAAGCTCGACTCAGCAATGACATTATAAATGGGCAAGACATCTCTGGTAAGGTGAATGTTCAACTGCAAATGCCCTGTCCACTAAGATAGCCTCTGGGGAAGTTCTGTATACAGGAACTGTCAAAAAAAATTTTTAGGCAATAATGTTGCAAAAGCATCTTCCTAGTCCCTGCATGCATTTTCTTAGTGCTGGAACTATAGCCCAGTGCCTTGTAATTGGTACTCTCAAAGAAGGTGACCTAACCACAGCTCCACTCAAAGCTAGATGCCCTCTCCTGCCTTTGCTGCTGAAGTTGCATGGTTTTTGAGGATGGGATGGGAGATACAAAGGGTCTCACTATGTAGCCCTGGCTGGCCTTAAGATCTGCCTGCCTCTCCCTCCCAAGGGCTGGGATTAAAGGCATACCCAACCAGTTTTCCATGGCAATTTTTATTGCTTTTGGAGACAAGGTCTCATGTAACCCAGATTGGCCTAGAACTTGCTATATAGCCAGGGGTGACTTTGAATTTCTGATTTTCTGGCCTCTACCTCCTGAATAGTGGGATTGAAGGCACAGGCTGCCATGCCTGGTTTTATGCCAGCTCATGATTTGCATTTTTGTGTAGCCTCGTCCCTAAAGGCCTTCTACAGAATCACCCATCAGATACTATTAGGGCTCAGAAAATTTTGAAATGGAAAAAAACAGTGGCAAATTCTTTCCTGGACCTCCTGACCTGGTAACAACCATTGCCCTTTCTTCCTCAAGTCAGGTATAGAAACCAGAATTCTTTTTCCTACTGCAGGCTATAAAACCTGGAAGCCTTTTTCCCAGATGCCAGCTGTAAAACCTAAAAATGTGCTGTATTCCATTATGGGTGTTTTAATATATCATCAAAATTCCTCAAGCATGGAAGTAGCTTCCCCAAATAAGACACAATTTTCTAAGATGTGTAAGATGTGTTTGGATAAGTGTCCCCCTGGAGACCCATGTGCCTTGAGGTCTGGCCATCAGTCTGTCAAGCTGTTGGGAGGTGGTAGAACACCTAAGATATGGATCCCAGTGGAAGATATTGGATCACTGGAAATGGAGGCGTCAGATATCAGCCCTTCCTTAGTTTCTTTGTTTCCTGTCTGCTATGCCATGAGAGCAGCCTTCTCTGCCAAGTGTCCCAGAACATACTGTCTTGTCATAGGCCCCAAAATATCAGGTCAACCAACCCTGGGTCAAAAACTCCAAAATTATGATGAAAATAAATTTTTTACTTTAGCTGATTATCCCAAGTGTTTTGTTTTTGTAATGCCAATTAATACATATTACTTATGTAATATTTCTTTGCAGATGATTTCCAAATTCAAATACAACCCTGATGTCTCCTGAGCTTCAGCAATATAATAGGATGCCATTTGCTGCCATGCCAACGTTCCTACTGTTAACCCCCTCCATTCTAGGTCCAACTGTATTCAACAATAAGGGGAAGGTATTATCTCCTATCAAAGAAAACTGGGAAAGTGACCTCTATAGTCCATTCACTTAACTTCTCATTAACAGCAGGGACCCATATCTTTCTCCACCTTGTTCCTTTGGATGCTCATAGGATGAGCACAACAGTCACAGCCACACAGCATCCAGCACAAGTCAAGACGGACACTTTCCATGTAGCTTTTTAGCATCAAGAAAGCCTTTCTCAGAAGGCCTCAGGCAGATTTCCCATACTCAAACCAGTCACTAGTATCAATATGACATAACATCTCTCTGCTTTCAAGGATACTAGAACATTGTTTATTTTACCATGGCCTGGGAATGCAAACTCAAGTCATCCTGAACAACACAGAGCAAGGAAGATCCTAAGTCAACACATTTATTAAATGCATCAGTGGAACACTGGAGACTAGAGTTTGTTATGCTTTAAAATACATCAGCATGGTTTACCTGATAGTCACGAAAATTTTACATCATATACAGAAGACCAAAGTATATGAAAGGCCTAACATAGTCCAAGAAAACATTGGCTTTCAACGAGCACCATTCTATTTCAATATAAATGCGACTGAAGCTCCATTCTGCTGAGGATAGGGGGTTTGCAGGATTTTAAACCGAGTCATGGCTTCCTAGGAAAACTTCAGCTTTGTGGTAGGAAAGAATGAGGATCCATCATGCATAACTTAAGTTAGTGATGATTCTTCCCGTGTCTGGGAATTGGGCTCCCCTCCCTATCCACAGGGCCATGTAGAGGTGGATGGATACTGGAGAAAACTAGGGCTGTCTTAGGAGGGCTGAAGGGAGAAGAGATGCCAGGAACACAAACTCTGTGTCTGGAACAGTGTCAGCCTCTTATCGAAGAGGAAAAGCAGTCAAACCACACATTGACTTTCAGTGCTTCTGCCTGGGTGTCGGATCTTCTCAAAGCTTTTCACCAAAACAAGAGTATCTGGCTAAGCCTGATTCCATCATCATCAGGGTAGGGAAGTATAACTCTCCCTTCAACAGAAGCGGGGGGGGGGGGGGGGGCAAGAAATTGTGACCTACAATCCAATCTGTTACGAATTCTGATTTGCCAGTCATTTCTCTTCTCTTTAGGACTCCTAAGGAAACAACACACAAGAAAGAAATGGGATAGAAAACAAAGAGCTGGGGCTGGGGAGATGTCTCAGTCAGTACGATGCTCTCTTTGCAAGCTCAGGACCTGTGGTCAGATACCCAGTAACCCATGTAAAAAGCCAGGTATAGCAGACTCATCCACAATCCCATGCTGGGGGTCAGAGACAGGAGGATCCCTGGGGCTTGCTGGCTGGTCAGTCTAGCCAAACTGGGGAGCTCTGGTTCAAAGATTCTACCTCAAATAATCTGGGGATCAATTAAAAAGCTGCCTGATATTGACCTCCAACTTTCACACACTTGTGCACAGAGGTATATATGCAGTAATACCATACATGTGTGCATATGCACACACATACCCCCACAAAGGAAGAGATCATCTTATTCTCAGCATAGCTAATAAATAATAACCTGGAGGGCAGAGTTCAGCCAGAAGATTGAGTCCTCTCACAAGGCAAATTTGGGGACAGTATACCTTGACTGCCTGCAGGGAGAGAGGAATGCTTATTTGATCTGCAAAACAGACCAGATTTTTTTTTTTTGGTTTACTTTTGAAATGTGACCCCTCTTATGTCACCAGACTAGTCTCAGATCTAATGAGTTTCTCCTATCTTGACTCCAGGCATTGGCCTATAGGAGCAGGCCCACTTTACTGAGCCGAGCTTGTACTATTTGGAAAGCTATTTTGTGTGGTACAGAGAATGATCTATCATTACCATATTCTCAATTCTGAGGTGAGGTTTTTTAAGTATACAGCAAGCCAAAGTAAAGGAATAAGTAACATGTAGCTGACAGACAGCAAAACATCATAAAGTGTGTTGTTCAAAGCATCCAGCAGAAACCAATTAAGGAAGCTCCATTGAGGAAGCCATGCAGATTCCCAGCAGTCTTGGGCAGAGCAGCTCACCCCTTGTTCCCTAGGGTCAGACTTCCAACTAAAGGAAACAACAGCAACGGGAAGAGAGAAGCTCATCAGGGTGAGTGCTCTCGGTGTCCTAGAGAAACTGACTGGGGAAGTTGAAGCAGTCAGCCTGAGATTGAGCTTGTTCTGGTTGGCCTGCCTGTGACTGAATTTTTCTTTCTACCACAGGCACTTTTGTATCATAAGACAAACATTAGAAACGTCTAGAAACCTCTGTTGGAGACAGCTTCCTGTCCAGCTGCTCTGTTCTCTTCCCTCTCTGCTGAAGGATTTGAAGGACCAGCCCATCCTACTCAAGGGGCCTGGGAAGACGGTTAACACAGATTTGCTTGGGTCTGAAAGTGGGAGGGGCAACCTTGCTTCCAGAGTGGTTTCTCAGTGGGTTAGAATAGCACATAATTTACAATACAAAGGGCAGTGTGCTTGGACTGGGTTTTCACAACAGGAAGTGGGCAATCACCTTTTATCACAGTGACATCAACTCCTAGGAAAAATGTAAACTAATTAAGCCCTATATGACAGCCGTGATAAGAAGCATATTTGAGGAGCCAGCAAGATGACTCAGCAGGCAAAAGCACTTGCCTCAAGTCTGACAATACCAGTTCAGTTCCTCTGACCCACAAGGTGGGAAGAGAATCTACTCCTGCAAGTTGTCCTCTATCTTGGAACACTCACTATGGTACACACAAGCCTCACACCACATCAGTATGTAAACATAGTCATGATAAAACCAAACTCCTATCCCAGATCCCAGATACTCTTCCTAAAGTCCTTGTAATTTATTAAGTGGTAGAAACATCTTTGGGTACATTTGACTTTTTTATTTTTTTGTCCGCAGACTCTGGCATCAGTCTCAGGAGTGAGAGAAGTGAGGAGAACATGGGTTGCTGCTCATAACAACCACATTTACTTTATGTTAATGAGGTGACTTTTGGAATGACCAGTGGGGAGCTGGTTACCAGAGCAATCAACCATATGGTTAAAAGGTGGGAGCGTGCAACCCCTCCCACATCCAACCCCAGGAGGAAGAAAGAGCTAAAGGCTGAGTTCAGTGGCTAATGAGATAACCAGCAATGCCTACTTAATGAAGAATCCGTAAGACCCCATGAACATTCTTACAGTTCTGAGCTGGTGAACACAGATGCCCCAGATATATGTCTTTCTTCCCCCTGGTTGCTCCTGAATTGAATCCTTCATAATAAACTGGTCACTGTGAACAAGATGCTTCCCTGAGTTCAGCGGGCTATTCAAGCAGGTTATCAGACCTGATGACACAGGTCTGTGATTGGGAATCTACAGTTTCTAGCCAGAGTCATGATTACAGGAAGTAACTAGCACCTGAACAGATTACAGTCATAGGGACTGAACCCTTAGCCTGTGGGATCTAATCCTAATGTCAGGTAAATAGTGTTAGGATTGATTTGAATTGTGAGACACCCATACAGTAACCACAGAGACTTGGGTAATTGCTTGTTGAAGAAGTACATGTAGTTTTAGAAGTGTTGTGTGAAGCCATATGTGCAGTATGTGCATGCCTTTCTAGTACTAACTATACTGAGACAAGGTCAAGGGCAGGCTAGCCTATTTAGACAGAGCCTATCTCCAAAATAAAAACAAGCAACAAAAAGTTTGGTGAGTACAGGAAAAGCCATTACCTGGACTCTAGGCAATCAGATTGGTCAGCAACTTCCTCTCAGCCAGGCTTGGTACACATCTGTAATCTTAGCACTTGAGAGGTAGAGGCATAAGGATCAGAAGTTCAAGGTCATCTTCAGCTACATACAAGAGTTTGAAGCTATACCCTGTGGTACTGGAGAAATGGCTCAGAAGACTATAATTTGATTCCCGGCATCCACCACACTGGATGGCACATAACCACCTGTAACTCTAACTCTAGGGAATCTAATACCTTCTTATAGCTGCCATGAACACACACACACACACACACACACACACACACACACACCCTGGGTTCTGGTATAGTCAGTAAGAGCAGAGGACACAGGAGGAAAGCTGCAGCCTGGACATACCCAGTTACTACTACTATCTCTGGAGGACTGATTCCAGGACCCTTCCAATTTCTATAGATGCTCAAGCCTCTTGTATAACTGACATAGTGTTTACATATAGCCTACATGCAACCTCTGGTAGATCTTAAGTCATCTCTAGATTACATACACCGCCTGTGTCAATGAAGGCGCTATGTGAATAGTTTTGACCCTATATTGAAGACAATGAACAAATAAAGGTCTGTATAAACTATTTTTTCCTATTATTTTCAATGCCCAATTGGTCAAATCCATTGATTCATAACCTACTACTTTTGGGGGGAGGATGGGGAGGCATCCATAGCTTTTTACAACCGGAAATTCCAGGCAAGATTTCCTCTCTAATTTCCAGAGTTCATTATACATTGTCAAAGGAGATTATTGAGATGAGGATTTGGACAAAGCAAAGGAAGCGAGTCTTTTTAAAAATTACCAGTGACCCCAAACAAGAGGATTTGCCAGATGTACAGAAGATCAAATTTTAATCATCTCAAAATAGACTATAATAAATGGAGAGTGGTCCATTTAAGGAGTAAAGAGGCACCACACATGCATAGCTTCAAGGAAAGCAAAGTAACCACATGAAGACATAGCTAGGAAGAGAGAATGGGCTTGAAAAAGCAATGATGAAAGGCGCAGAAGCGTTGAAGGATGCTCTGTGAAGCCTGGAAGACCAAACAAGTCTTTGTGGTATGGGAACCCAGAGCACAGTGCCTCCCATTTGCATTTTAATTGATATACATTTTATTTTTTGGAGGGGCATGGGATCGACAGAGCTTTGCAAGGTAGACTATAAGGAAGATATTGAGGTGGTTGTGGCAGTTGGTAATATTTGTAGCCCTGCCCTGAACCTGTTTCCTGAAGCAAGCTCCTGCAGCTCCGTAAGCTAGGTAGGCCAGTGGTTCTCAACCTTCCTAATGCCGTGACGCATTAATACAGTTCCTCATGTGGTGACCCCAGCCATAAAATTATTTTTGTTGCTACTTCATAATTGTAATTTTGCTGTTGTGAATTGTAATGTAAATCTCTGTGTTTTCTGATGGTCTTAGGTGTCCCCTGCAAAAGGTGGTTCAAACCCCTCTGGGGTCATGACCTACAAGTTGAGAACCACTGAGGAAGACAGTTCCAGTTTTCCAGGGACTTTCCCTATCTCTCCTGAGGCAGACCCAGGACAGAATGCAGAATAAAGAAATGTTTTTAGGAAACAAATCGGCTTGAAATGCCAGATGACAAGCCTGGCCACCCTTGTCAACATCGAGAAGTTGGGTTGATCAGAAAAACCTAACAGAAATCACTGGCTCTGCTACCCCCATGCTCACCGTTAGGAGATTAGTATGCATTCTGATGTTTGTTTCCAGGACGTTTTAACCCCCAGGACTGTTTGTTGGTAGAATGACCCCTAAAGCTGAAAGCTTCAGTGCCCCAGTCTGGGCCTGAAGCTCCAGAAGCTCAGACTGTGGTGCAGCTGTGCTGATGCAGAGAAAGAAGCTGCGCCTTCCGGTGAAGATCCACTGACCTGCTGTCCTGCCCGTCTCAGCCTGAGGTATATTCAGTGAAGGCAGGTAGCTGTGCTTCTCAGAGGAGAGAAGCAGTTTAAGAGCAGAAAGGTAGAGGAAATCTAGAGAAGAACCGTCTCCGTACAGATCTATCCCATGGCTTGAAGGGAGAGGGCACAGGACCCACGCATTCGTTTATCCAGCGATTTCCGCAGAGTTTTGAACTGCTAGGTGAACCTGTAAAGCCATCAGCTTCTGCATGAGCGAGGATATTTCTTTTAGAAAACCTGGCACTGACTATTTCACAGTCAGAGGAGTCCCTGTGCAGCAAGTGTGGCAGCCCCTGGCTTTGTTAACAGGGCCAGTTATTTACCGCCTCACTATTGGTTATTTCTAAACATCTAACATATCACCAAATGGCAGACCAAGTTTCTCACACTGGTGACATTGCAAATCAAAGGAGTTAATTTTGCCCTTGATTCGCAATGTCATGTTGATGCACATGTAGCCCGCCTGCTTCAGCTCAGTAATATCAATCACCAGGTTGGAAACATTCTCCTGGTTTTCCTGATGAAGACACACCCAGGATTTTTATGACAAAGCATCAACAAAAACCACGTGCCATCCCCCAAACCCTTGTTCTTGCAAAGTGCTCAGCTCAAAGCATCTCAAAGATGCTTTGATCCAGTCCATGTGTTTCTTACCACATCTTCGCACCCCTGGAACCCCATTTGTGTAAAACCAGCAGCAGCATTCATTTCTTTCACATAGAAGGTAGATTTTGGCTACTGGACATAAAGAAACAGCTGGAGATCAGAGCCTCTCTGGCCACATCTAGGGAGGCTGTGAATAGCGTTTGTATCACAGCTGCCCAGCTGTGGGACTGGGTGCTCCACGACAGCTGACTGGCGAACCATTTGCTGCCTCCTTCTCTGGAAGGTTTTCACTCCTGAGATCTCCGATGGATGCCAAGAAATCAAAGCGCTTGCTGACTGCTGGCTGCAAGCAGGAGAGTACAGGAGAGTTCAGCCTTGTATGAATGTGTTTGAGGTGTTCTCTGCTGCTCCAGCTCTCTGCCAAAGGAATGGTGGTCTCTCCAGCCCTGAGGCAATGTCTTTTTTTTCTCTAAGTGTTCCTTCTTCTTCTTTTTTTTAAATTTAATTTTGTACTTATTCATTGCCCCCCTCTTGGTCACCTCGTCCCACAACCCTTCCCCTATTCCCCCTCCCTTCTCTGAGCAGGTGTGGGTCCTCCTGGCTATCCCCCCACCTTAGCACTTCAAGCTGTGACAATGTCTTAATGCAAGTCCATGCTGGTCTCAAACTCTGAATCCTCCTGCCTAAGCCTCCCCAGGGCTTGGGTTGTAGAAGTGTACCACTACACATAGCATACGATATAATGCAGGCAGTGACACTCATTAATAAAGTCTTCTAAAGCTGGGAGTAGTGACATGCAACTATAATCCCAGCACTAGGAAGGATAGGACAGGAGGATGGCAAGTTGGAGGCCACCCTGGACTACATAGTGAGACTCTGGCAGTAAAAAAGTAAATAAATAAGCAACTACTACACAAAACTTACTTTGGGTGGTGGGCAGGGGAGTCTCGAGCTGGAGAGGTGGCTTAGTGGTTAAGAACTGCTATTTCTCTTACATAGGACCTGGGTTTGGTTCCCAGAACCCATGCTAGGTGGCTCTCAATCACCTGTAACTTGAGCTTCAGGGACTTTGACAGTCTTGGTTTCCATGGGTACCTGCAACTCATGTGCACATCTACACACAAGGACAGGTTCATAATTAAGAATTAAATAATTTTTTTATAATAATATTATATTGTTCTTTTTGTCCATGCTGGCCTTGAACTCAATGCATAGCCAAGGATTACTTTAAACTTCTGATCCTCTTATCTTTGCTTCTCAAGATCGCTGGGGATGGAACCCAGGATTTTTTTAAAAAAAGATTTATTTATTTATTTAATGTATATGAGTACACTATAGCTGCCTTCAGATGCACCAGAAGAGGGCATCAGATCCCATTCCAGAAGGTTGTGAGGCTACCATGGGATTTGAACTCAGGACCTCTGGAAGAGCAGTCAGTGCTCTTAACCACTGAGCCATCTCTCCAACCCATAAATCTTTTTTTTTTTTTTTTTTTTTTTAAAGTCTCAGTTTTCACCCATTCTAAGTGGTGTTTTCCTCCGGGGCAATATGGAACAGGCAGCTTACATTATTCTTGTGGTTGGTTTCCTAGTCTAGCCAAACAGTCCCTGAATATGAAAGGCTAAAGCCTTTATCCAGGTTTATCAGTTCATGACAACTCTCTAAGCCTGTCCCCTACATCCCATCTGGCTAGCTGAAGCCTCATCAGACAGGCACAGAAACCTCACAGAGCAGAAAAGGTGAATGTGCCTAGCCTAAGGTTAAATAATTATGATTTTTTTCCACGTAGAAAAAAATTGGAATTCAGAAACGGTATTTTTTTAAAAGTTCTTTATTAATTGTCCTTAATCAATATCGCCACCTCCCTCTTGCCTGTCTGCTGGCACTAGATGACAGCAAAGCAAATGAGCGGGAAGACAGTTAATATCAATAGAAAGCAGAGCCAGGAAACAACAAATCACACTTAGTTCAATAGCTCATGGCGTTTTTTCTAGAACTGTATGATGTACACAGCTAGTAGAGAAGTATTTCTCTAGTTACAGTGTTCTGTCACTCTCTAGGTTAGACAAAAAAAGATAAATAACTTTCCCTAAATATGCTGGAGCTAACTGCAGTTTCATCAGCGGATTGAAACTGCCTTTCAAGAAGGCATTCCTCCCATCTTGTAAAGAAAAATGGGTTCCTGGAGGGATGCGGGCAGAGACATCTGAATGTGAACATTTTAATAGCTGTATGATTTTGATTACAACATTCATTTATTTATTTATTGCTTTAGTATGTACAGATGCTTTGCCTGTATGTGTGTTTATGCACCATGCGCATGCCTGCTGTTTACAGAAGCCAAAGGAAAAGGTTGTCAGATCCCCTGGAACTGGAATTACAGATGGTTGTGAGCTCCCATGTGGTTCTAGGAACCACACCTGGGTTCTCTACAAGAGCAACAAATGCTTTTAACTGCTGAGCCATCTCTCCAGCCCCTGAATACATCATTGAATTGAACACATTGGTTTAGTTAGGTATAACATTTGCTTGAACGTCATTTTAAAAAGCAGATTAAATACAAGACCCTATTTGTCCCTCAATGCTGTGGTGGCTCCTTGGTCATGGAAATTCTTGGTTCCTCCTTTCTGAGTACCCACCATCTCCAGCATACACTCTGCCGGCTGTCCATTATTCATACTCAGATACAGACTATAAAGCTGGGGCCTTCTCATCTGTCTAAGCAGCAAGAAAAGGGATGAAGAGGTAAAGGACAAACACATCTTCCTCTGAAGCCCCTTCCCAGTGACTTCTGCTTACATTGAATTGATTAATCTCCAAGAGAAATGGGAACTGTGGCTTTCTATCTGGGTGCATGGGCTAGAATTTAGAGGAAGGCATCACACGCTAAAAACACAGTGATGGACATGCCCATGACCTTCCATGTTCATGGTGTCTGTCTCCTGTCATAGAACCATTACCACCACTGATCTGACCCTGGCCTTAGAGTCAGAGGCTATATTTCTTCAGCTTCCTTTGCAGTTAACTGCATTTTCAGACAATAGGACTGAGCTGAAGTATTTGTAAAAAACTGCCTGTCCTTCTTCTTTCATTTCTCCCTGCCCAAAGGTGGAGCACTAACGTGTGGTGGACGAGTCAGCTATGCATATATAAGGACCACATCTTGGGTGACGATGTAGTAGCCAGGCAGAAGGTACTGCTTCTGGGTAACTTGGCCGGGTAGAGTTACCTACCACTCTGGACCTTCTGCTTGTCTCTGTTGTTGTTTGAGAGAAATAAGCCTGCTCCTTTTCAAGTCCCTGTCCTTTGGTATCCTTTTGTCATGATGGCCTTGCTCAAATATTTGCCACTTTATTTTTTGGTAAGATGGCAATGATGTGATGTATTCTACTGAGTTATTGGAAAAATTAGAACCAAGGTAGCATCGGAGGATAAGTGTGATATGCCACAGTTAATAGTCTAGATATCAGGAAGCTGATTCTAACATGTTTAGGAAGCATGCAGCTTGCTTTCCTGTTAGCATAATGGAAGATTGTGTTTGGGTCCTTGATTTAGAAAAGAATGAGAATATAAATGTCTTAGATTTAAACTTAAGTATAAAGCCTATAGTTGAGATCAGAATGCATGCTGGATTCACACTCCCAACTCCCCTGGGGTTAATCAAGCAAAATGTGCACACTTCCATTGCCCTGAGTCTGACATTCTGCAAGTGAGCATCAGGGTGGCTGCCACCTCAGGCCTATCTGCCGTGTGACATGTTAGGAGCTGCACATGGATCACAGGAGGCAGGGATGGCATGAAGAAATCATGATCTCTGTTCTTGAGAGTTACTTAACTGAACATCATCTCCGGGCTGGATCTGAGAGAACTGGATCTTCTTGACCCATCCTCTGTCAGAAGGTGTCCACCAGTCTGGAAACATTCATCTGCTGCAAACAGAATCACTCCTAAATCAGCTCATCAGGAAGATAGACTTTGGATAAGTGTCCCCTGACTTCTGCTCCAGCAGGATTTTAGAATAGTCAACTTCTTTGTCTCAACACATTCCTTAACTCAATTGCCCTGTTGTTCAGTAAACATCCTGATCCAATTCCAGTAATGAGTAAGCGGAGGTATTTTTAGGGGCAATCCTCCACAGTTTGGGTTGTATCTACCGTTCTCTTGCCTGAACTATTCTTGTCTCAGAACAGAACTCGGCAAGTGCCAAAGAGGAAAAAAAAGAACCTCCCTGGGAAAGGAAGCTCCAAAAAAACAAAAAGAAAAGAAGCAAAAACTATCCTTTGAGAGTGTATACTTGAGTCAGAGAGTAGGAAGCAAAGAAAACCCGATTTGTGGAAGGTCTCCAAACATGGCTGGTATCCACTTCCTTTTCTCTGAGAGCTGGCGTCCATTTCCTGTTTTTTCAGGGGAAGAGATCCAGACCCTTTGGAACAATTCTGCACTGGTCTTGGGTACTGAATTAAGTTTGACGGAGGTAGCAATGCCAAGAAAAGAAAGGTCTGAATGTAGTCTCCCCCAGTCCACCAACAGCGCTGAGGAGAAATCAGTCAACAGTCCCTTGGGTCCCTAATGGAACAGAGGGGCACTAGAAGGAACCTCATGAGGATCAAAGGAATGCAGGGGTGGTGGGTCTCAGTAGTTAAGCACCAGCATGGTGGTGTGTACCTATAGCCCCAGCTACTAGGAAGCTGAGGTAAGAGGGGTGTTTAAGCACAGGAGTTAAAGGCCAGCCTGGGCAACATGCTGTGACTTCATTAAAAATAGATACATGAAAGGAAAAGGCAGACTGGTGGAGCAGGCTTCTCCTTGGTTTACATCATCAGTTAGACAAGGAACTTTTTTCTTTTTTCCTTTTTAATGGGTACAGGTGCTTTGTCTGCATATATGCCTGCAGACCAGAAGAAGGCATTGGATAGTGGATTGGATTGTTGGACCAGAAGAAGGCCTTGTGGGTGTTGGGAATTGAACTCAGGACCTCTGGAAGAGCAGTACAGTGCTCTTAACTGCTGAACGATCTCTCCAACCCCAATCCATTTTTTTTCTGGTTAGAATTCAGGGGAGGCAGTCCTGGGGTTTGAACCCAGAGCCTTGAACATACTAGACAAATCCCCTTCCTCTGAGCTACATCTTGGGACAAAGAACTTCTTAAGGAAGGCCACAGACAGTGTGAAGCCTGAAATTGGGGGCAGGGGTATGACATACAGCAGGAAATATAATATTATATATATATATATATATATATATATATATATATATATATATAATTTTTTTTTACTTAAGCAGTCTTTAATGAAAGCCCTGTATGCAACACCTCTACTCCTGCATCTCCCATCATTTCTTCCCTGTATTTCCTCTTCTCCTGTCCTACTTGTCAGGACTTGGCTTTCCTCTCCAGGATCTTCTTTCAGTCCTGGGCCAGCTTTAGCCTGGTGATGCCCACCTTGCTGGGTGGATGCCCACGTGGACGGTTGTGCCATTAGCCTTCTCTCGCTGGACTCGTTCAATGTATATGACCTATTTCTTCCTGCACACTTGGACAGCTTTGCCATCTGCTGACCTCTGTAGTGTTCTCAAACAGCCTGAACTTCATCATCCTTTCGAATGGGCACCAACTGGGCAGTATGTTTGTCTTGGCTCTACGGAAAGAGGGGAAGACATAATCTTCCTCCAAACGTGAGAAGGTGCATTGAAATGCTGCCATTTGCGTTTCTTGCTTTGGTCAGAAGTCATGAAGGGATTGAATTTCATTTTGGCGGCTGCAATCCAGTAATGGCCACAAAAGGAAAGAGCTGTTTTATTTTTAATCATGTGTACCTGTGCATGTATATGTGTGTCAGTGTGTATATGAGTGCATGCCATGTGGGGGGGTGCTCATGGAGACCAGAGGTGTCAGATCCCCCAGAGCTGGAGTCCCAGGTGGCTCACTAGATAATTGACCTCAGGTCCTCTAGAGGAGTAATACCTGCTCTTAACCATTCTTCCATCTCTCCATCCCCAGGAAGTATGACTTTAGAACTAAATTCAATTTAAACACATAGATACAAAAACACCCTTAAACCATTTCTCCCTGTTGAAGACAGGACTCCTTACAGAAAGTACCAAGTGTTCTCTTCTTTTGCAGATCTGCGTCCTGATGTGCTGAGTATCCTCGTGTGTGCACAAAGCCCGTATATTAAAAAGGATGTGTGTAGGTCAACAAATGTATGAGCACAGATTTCAAAGTCTTAATGAAACGTTGGCAAAAGTAATCTATTAGGAAAGAAAAAAAAAAAGCCATGTCACATCCAGTCTTTAGCCCATGAGTGCAGAACAGCAGGAAGGATATTGGAAAACTTCTACCAGTAAACCCCGAGGAAGTAGATACCAGAAAAATAAAGGTCAACAGACCACCTTGTAGAAGAAGAAGAACAAACAAACAAGAAACAAAAGCACTGTATGCTTCTCAGGTTATTGTCATCTGGGATGTTCAGTCAGCCCTGTGTCTGAAGACTGTTTCCATGGCTCCTGTCGACCTAAATGAAAACTATTCAGAAAAAATTTGCATGTTTGCTTAATGTACATGCATTTTTGGATGTCACTATTCTGGAAAGTATGCTGCTTACTTTTGACTATCAATGTTACTAGGTTGAGAAACACCTTAGGATGTTAACAACACACACTTCTAGATGTTAGTGATGGTATTTTTCAAACAGGATTCGATCTTAAGACTCTGATCTCATGAAAGGTCCTATATCTTAGTAGATTCATGATATGAGCTCTATGTTAGGGGGTGATGAAGGTAAGAGTAGGGCTTGGTCAGAGGAAGCAGGTCACTGAGTAGGGTGACTTTGGGGCTATTTCTGTCCTGGTCTGTTCCATCATCTCTCCGCCTTGTGCCAGCTATAAGGTGAGAGCCATCTCCCAGACAAACTTCCAACATCATGATGTGCAACCACATGGGGCCAAGCAACCAATACTAAACCCTCCAAAATACAGGACAAGATAAACCTTTCCTTCTACCAAATAGAAGGCAGTGGGGAGTGGGGGTGGGCGGGGCATAGGGGTGTGGTGGCGGGACATGGGTGTGAGTGTGGGCGGGGTGAGGGGTGGGTGGAGGAAACTTCTCTGAACCACTGGACAGGTGCTAAAACAAAGGTTGGAGGGATGGTTCAGAGATTAAAAAGTCTTCAGTTCTTCTAGAAGATCAGAGTTTGGTTCTCAGCACCCGCATGGCAGCTCACAACGGTCTATAACTCCAATTTGAGAGGATCTGACACCTTCTGGCCTCCTCAGACACTGCGTGCATGTAGTGTGCAGACATACATGGGGGTAAAATACACACACTAAAACAAAGATTTGCTAAGATATTGTTGAAATCTCTTAAAATTATTGGTAGTGTTAATGGTGAATTCTCTAAGTTCTTAAGTGTGAGCATGCCTAGTTTCATTTTCTGTCAATAAGGAATGTTTGAAGGATGGGACAATTGGATGCCAACTATTGGCAGCTGTTAGACTGTTCTTTGATGCCCTGGCCATGGTGAGGAAAAGACTGGCCGCCCACTAGAGTGCCCTTATACCACCAGAGAGAGAACACTTCCCTTGATGGCCTAAGAGAAAGGCTGTTGTGACATGCTAAAGAGGTAAGACTATGACGTGTACAAACCCAAACTTGATTTCCCTCCATTCCTATGCAAAGTGTGCCGTGATTGGTGGAAATGCAAACCTTCATTTGCTCTTGAGTTATGCGGTGATTGATCCAAGCACCCATTCTGTTACATAAAGTTCACTTCAACAGCCATCTTGGGAGACATCCTCCTGTACTGCCTCTCTGGGGACACAACATAAGACCCAGTCAAAAGCTCATCTCTGCTGATCTCTTGACCATGTTTTAGCAGCATGGGCTGGTAACACGAAGCAGCAGAGACATATTGTGATCTAGATCAGCAGTGGCAATGTCAGCTAAGTAGTTGCCAGCCTGAGTTGCAGAAGTGCAGGGCAGCCTTCAGCTTGACAGCTGAAGGAAAGGCAGGGCTGAGTGGTCCAGAGGCCACACTCTAGAGCTGTGAAGTATCTAGCTGCTTAGCAGCTGAAGGAGAGACACATGACCAGTTCAAGATAGTAGCCGGGACAGGAATGAGGTCGGGGGTGGGCAGAAATAAAACTATGAAGAGCTGAAGCTAAAGAAAGCTATAAATAGAGAAAATAGAGTGCAGGTCCTGATTGTTGGAAGAGTTTCAGAGAGTTGTCGAGCTTTTAGGACCAGCTAAGTATCTCAGAAACCCCTAGCCCAGGAGATAAAACACCGCTTTGTGTCAAGGGCTGAGGAATCCCAGTGCATAAGCTGCCCAGAAGCTGTGATGCCAGTTGCTGCCAAGAGCTAAGAAATCCTTACCTCCTGTATGTGTGCTTTGAATGGGAATGTCCCCTACAGGCTTAAGGATTTGAACACTTGGTCCCCAGCTGGGAGAGGCTTAGGAGGTGTGTCCTTGCTGAAGGAAGTGTATCACTGGGGTTTAAGTTTTCCTCTATTCCAAGTTTGCTCTCTCTGCCAAGCTTGTGTTTGAAGATCTGAGGCCTCAGCTTCTGCTCCTGGCACCTTCTATCTGTGACCATGCTTCGACGCCTTGACGGACCCTCATCCCACAAGATCTGTAAGCCAAAATAAACCCTTCCTTCCATAAGTTATCTTGTTCAAGGTGTTTTATCATACCAACAGAAAAGCAAACCGGAATCCTAGATCTATACAAGAGTTAAGGGTCACAGTTTCCAAGGCCTGTAGAGAGCTGTTAGCCAGAGGGTGCCTACTGCTGCCCTGTCTGACTGTTACTAATCCATGCTGCTGTCAAATACTGAGGGACACAAAAGCTGCCAAAGGACTCAAAGAGCTTTTGTCTAGTCACCTACCCATGACTACCACCCAAGGTGAACAGGAAGGTTTCAGCCAACTGATGGGTAACAAGTTGAATCTTTTCAGTAGGGCATTCACTTTCTCCTTACACAGGTAAGGGAACTTACATGGAGCTCAAAGTGATCTAGAGATGATCTGAAGCTATGGAAGAACATGCATGGATTATAAACCATTTTATTTTTAAATTTTATTTGCTGTTTTTGTTTGTTTGTTTTAGTTTAGTTTAGTTTTTTGTTTTGTTTTGTTTTTTGAGAGGGTTTCATTATGTAACCTTGGCTGTTATAGACCTCTGTAGACCAGGTCAACCTTGAACTCATAGAGAGCCAACTGCCTCAGTCTCCCCAGTGCTGGAATTAAAGGCATGAGCCGGTAACTATGTCTGGCCTTTTCTTTTGTCATATTTTCTCTCTCTTTCCCTCTTCCTCCTCCTTCTCCTCTTCCTCCTCCCCTTCCTTATCTTCTTTTTGGACAAGGTCTTGCTGTGTAGCCTTGACCCCATGATCAGCTTTCACTTTCTTGATCAACGTTTGATGTGGGCAGTGTCCAGCTCACTGTAGGCAGCGTTACCCTGGGCTGGTGGTCCTGGGTACCATAAGAAAACAGGCTGAGCAAGCCATGGGGAGCAAGGCAGTAAGCAGCACCCCTCCATGGCCTTCTGTTTCAGTTCCTGCTTCAAGCGCCTGCTCTGACTTCCCTCAGCGAAGGACTACTTAAAACTATAAGATGAAATAAACCCTTTTCTGCCCAACTTGCTTTTGGTCATTGTGTTTATTGTAGCAACAAAAAGCTAACTTCAGCTGTTGTTATGGTTTCCAAAGCATTCTTCTTAGCAAAAAAAGAAGAAGAAAAACACACAGAGAAGATGGACTGAACACCTGTTCTCATATTCATCTACATGGTTACTAATATTTTATACCCACACTTGCTATAGATTTTTCAAAAAGGAATACATATTGTAAGTAGAGGCAGAAGCTGTGTATACCATGATAACTTTACTTCTGGCCTTCCCTCCGTCTTAACACGTATCATGAATTCAGTGTGTCTTGTATACTTAGGCTTGTGTGTGTGCTATAAACATACTTTTAACATAGTTGTATCTTTAAGTAGAAGGTACCTTTCACTACATATTATTCTGCGACTTGATTTCCTGTCTCCTTCGCTGTGTTTGGAATGTATTCCTTGTCGATATCTATCACCCTGGTTGCTTTATCTGAATGCTGCATAGCAAACTATCTGGTAGATGCAGTAAAATTGCACTTTGTTTTTTGGTTGGACATATGTTTCCTTTTTTATTACAGATAACACTGCAATGTTTCATGGTGTGCATGCATGTGTGTACATGCATGTGGTTCTGGGGTTTGGACCAGGCCCTCACTCATGCTCAGTATGTGTTCTACCTATGATCATCAGTCTGCTCATATACGTATGTGACTTTGTGTGCATATGCATGAGGGTTTTTTTAGCCCGGCAGAATAATGAACAAGCAAACAAACAATGGAATCTGTAAGTCAAATGGCAAGCCCGTTGTCATTCTCACAACTATACTGGCAAGGTTTTCTTTCCTTCTGGAGACAGGGCTTTGCTGAACTACCTGAAGTGTGTGATCCTCTCATCCCATGCTCCCGAACAGCTGGAATCACAGGTATGCACCACTGCACACAGCTGTCCATCAGCATGAGAGCCTGGTGCTCCAGATGTGACACCTGTACCAGCATCTTCCACCACTTTCCTACTTAGGTGGGTGTGAAATAGGGTCCCAAGGGCTTCCTCCAGTTGCCTGGTCAGGGGGAAGGTGCATTTTTTGCATATTTATTTGCCATTCAGAAATCTTCCAGGCCATTACTCTTCCCCCCCCCTTTCCCATTATCTCATTTATTAACAATATGTAGGAATTGTATTATAAACTTGTGCATCTAGCCTTGTCGATAAACAAGCCATTTCTTTTCTTTATCTTCGCTATTTTATTTTATGCATGTGGGTGTTTTGACTGCATGTATGTCTGTGCACCGTGTGTGTCTGGTGTCTGTGGAGACAAGAAGAGGGCATTGAATCTTCTGAATGTTGAATAATAGACGCTGTGAGCTACCATGTGGGTGCTGGGAACTGAACCCAGATCCTCTGAAAGAGCAGCCAGGCTCTGAATTACTGAGCCATCTCTTCAGCTCTTCCCCATTTCTTCTGTGTGGAGACTTTGAGCTTCTCTCCTGCTTCTCCTCAAATATATAATAGGTTATTATGAAAATAATCACTGTGCTGTGCTTGCTACAGGGCATTAGAGTCTACAATTTCCCCAGTCTGTTTGGAACCTGCTGCCTGACCTCTGGTTCTACTTTCAGGTCGACTTTTAAAGCTCCTGCGTGTGAGAGGAGCAAGGATGGAGGGCTACAGTGTCTCCTGCTACACCGAAAGCATCCTTCAGAGAGCACCCTGAAGACAGCCACTGTAGCCAATTCTCGCACTATTTTTTTTTTAATAGTTTGTTCTTCCCTCCATATTTTCTTTATTTTTATTTTTTATTTTTGAGACAGGCTCTCTTTATGTAGTCCTGGCTGTTCTGGAACTCTCTATGTAGACCAGGCCTCAGACTCACAGAGATCCTCTGTCTTGCTGGGATGCCACACCATGCCTGGCCCTTTCCTCCATATTTTCAATGGGAAATTTGAAGTGCCGCAAACATTCAGAGACAGCTTTCTGGGGTCTTTTTTAAATTTCAGCCACCAGTTTGTCTGGCTCTATGACAGCGTCACACCACCTCAGTCTAGAAAATGAATCCTGATGAGACAATCCTTTTCAGGTGTTCCCTGATCTCCAGCTGCCTTGTTTTCTGCTTCAGGCTGAATTGTAACATTCGATGGTTTCATTCAGAGAAAAGCCAGGCTTGGCTTCCTCTTTACAATGTACTTGAATTCACGGATAAAATCTAAGGAACAACTTACATCTGCTGACACTGACTCCTACAACTCGTGGACCTGTGACCACCTCCGTTTCTATGGGTCTCTCTGTGTGTTTCCGCATGTAGTCTCCTGCTGCGTTGTAACTTAATGCTTAGAAGACTGATTTTAATTTTCTTCATAATGAGCTTACCTACTTTTGCCAGATTAATTCCAAGTCATCTTTTTAAGATTGATTTTATTACTGTGTGCATCAATTAGCGTTTGTGTGTGCACACGTACATTAATAATAATTATTTTTTAATGTAAAAGGACAGATTTCTTCTATTCTTAATTTTAAAAAGACACAATTAGTCATGAATGTAGCAACTTTTCTGAACTTCCTCATTAGATTTGACGAATTCTATTCCAAGGGACTTTCAGTTTCAGTTTTAAAGATTTTTTTTTTTTTTTTTTTTTTTTGAGACGGGTCTTTCTATGTAGTCCTGGCTGTCCTAGAACTCATTATGTAGACCAGGCTGGCCTCAAACACACTGCCTCTACGTCCCGACTGCTGAGATTTCTGCTTCTATTGAAGTCACCACAGTCCTTACTCTTCAGAGCGATGTAGTCCATCAGCAAATCAGAGGTTGTGTTGTGGGGATTCTCAACTCAGCCTTCATATAAACAATCCTCACCCCTTCGACATTGACTTATATAAACTTAAATTGAGCTAGATAATTATAATTTTGACTACCCATGTGTTTTAGTTAGGATTTCATTGCCGTGAACAAACACTATGACCAATGCAACACTTATTAAGGCAAATATTTAATTGGGGCTGGCTTACAGTTTCAGAGGTTTGGTCCATCCTGGAGGGAAGCATGGCAGTGTGCAGGCAGACATGGTCCTGGAGGAGCCGGAGAGTTCTACATCTTGATCTGAAGGCAGCCAGGAGGAGGCTCTCCTCGACACAGGGTGGAGCTTGAGCACTAGGAGACCTCAAAGCCCACCACCTACCCAGTGACACACTTCCTCTTTCAACAAGGCCACACCTCCTACTAGTGCCACTTCCCACAGGACAAGCATATTCAAAACACACCATGATATTATAACTTATGTAATAAAATACAACCAATCCTTGAATGAGCATAAAACTCAAGTGCACGATAGCCCTTCATTTACGGGAATTCATACTGAAGGTCACTGTAAGAGAGAATAAGTTAATGATGTCAATGATGAAAGAATCACTGTGTAAGGATGACAGTGGCTGTAATGATAAGCTCACCAGGTCAACAGGAGTTGCCTCTATTTCACTAAATTCAAAGAACAGGAATTGATAAACTACCCTGCATTACGTACTGTGCTAAGCACCATTGGTTATAGTGGATCCATACCCTAAATCTAAATGTACCTGCCTAAGGACCTGAAGCTTCTATGTCCAGTGGCTCTCAACTGCCTAAAACTCCAGCCTGGGGTGGGGGTGGGGGTGGGGGTGGGAGTGGGGGACTGGATGGGTGAATATAAAGGTAGCCTAAATGTCTTACGACCTGATAGACATTTAGTTCAAGTATGTAAATAGTCACAATACAAAACAGAGTGAGACAGAATTTAATGACATAGAGTAGTTACCAGAGATCCCAGATTGAAAACGTAACTCAGGATGAGGATGGATCAGGAAAAGAGAAGGACTGTAGACACCACACCAGAGAACTGTCTTAACCCTCTCCGCCATCAGTCACTTCAAAAGGAAGAAAAACTCATCTGGAATTTGCTTGAGTTATCATTTCTTCTCTTGCTGACCTTGCAAAGGGCCCTTTGTTCCCTGTTTAGCTCCTTTAGATGGGAAGTCTATGAGGTCTGCGTCCCAATCTCTGAGACTATATTATCATGCTACAAGGAAAAGATACATTAAGACTGAAGGCTGGGGACTGGGAAGATGGCTCAGAGGTTAGAGTGCTTACTACCATGCAATCATGAGGACCAGAGTTTGGGTTCCTAGAACCCCAGCCAATGCCAAGTGGGCATGGCACCAGCCTTGGAAGACAGAGACAGGTGATCTCCAGAGCAAGAAGGCTAGTGATACTTGCCATGCCTTGAGCTGTGGGTTTGATGGAGTCTACCTATTGAGTTAAATGGAAGAACAATGGAGGATGATTCCTGATCAACATATGTATCCGTATCAACATGCATGCACACCCACATACATGTCCACATTCATGTCCTCACACATAAAACATGCACACGCGTGCGTGCGCGTGAGTGCACACACACACACACACACACACAAGTAGAAAAAGAAAAAATGGAAGGATTTAAGGTTTAATCAGCGGACATTGAGCTGGGGAAATGATCCTGGATTGTCTGGGTGGTTTCCTTGTGATCACAGTGAGGGATAGAAGCGAAAGGGAAATGACAGAAGTTATGTTTGGAGTGAGGCATATCAGAGATCTGCCCACTGCTGGCATTGAACATGGCTTTGGGCATGAGCCAAGGCATGCCTGCAGCTTCTAGTAGATGCTAAAGGCAAGGAGACAGATTCTCTCCTAGAACTTCCAGAAGAATCTGGCCATGTAACACTTGGTTCATAGAACAGTGGGACTGATTTCTGCCTTCTGACCTTCAGGATTATTAGACACTAAATTTGTGTTATTTCAAGCTACCACACTTGTGACAATTATTTATGGAAGCAATAAGAATTCATGCAGAGTGTGTGAAGTTGGTCAGAGAAAGAGCAAGTTTTAAATGAAAGTTCACAGTTTTGTGCATTGTGAGCTGGAGAGCTGGTAGTTACTGGCAGGTTATTAGAAATGTAGATTTAAACCCTAGAGGGGTCAGGACTCAAGACGTTAGAATCACATCATGGAGGGAATACGTGACACCTATAATGTAGGCAAAAGAGTGTAAGTTAATAAATTCAGAACTGTGCTGTCTTACAGAGCTACAACCCAGACAGTGAATGCAAGCCACATGTGCCATTTTAAAATGCCATCAACTGGGCTCAGAGATGGCTCAGTGGGCAAAAATGCTAGCCACATAAGCCTGTTTGGCTCCCAAAACCCATATACAGAGCTGAATTCCAAGGCATACATCTGCAATCTCAGCACCTGACTGTGAGCTGAGGGGTAGAGACAGGAGGATTCCTTGGAAACCTGCAGATCAACTCTCCTGGAGCACACGGTATAGCAAAGAAACAAGAGGGACCCTGGCTCAACAAGGTGGAAGGTGAAAGCCAACTCCATAATGTTGTCCATTCATGTCCACATTCAGTCCATGGTATTCACACGCACACACACACACACACACACACACTCATGTGCACACACAATCCACGTCAGCAACCATATTAAAACACACAGAAGAAACAGGTAAAATTAAACCTTAATAGTATGTTTTATTTTTCTAAATATGTCCACATTTTGTCACTTTAACAGTTAATCAGAACAAAGGTTACGAAAGAACTCTTTGATATCCTCTTTTTGCAGGGAATCCATGTGCACCTTACACTTGCAGTGTATGAGTCCATTATGTCTGCAATTAATTTCAAGGGCTCAGTAACCTTCATGGGGCTGGTATAGTGGCTATATCGGGCAGCACAATTAGAGGGAGAGCAGACAGCAAGTGGAGCCTGGAGAGACACCTGCGTTTGGGAGATAAGAGGAGGGGAAAGAGCCAGTGGAGAAATTGATAGAGGCGGGAGGATAATGAGGACAGCACAATGTCTAAAAGTCCAAGCGTCTTTCCTAGGGAGACGCAGGGAAGAAGGTCATCACACACTTCATTCGGTGTGAAGCATCCTTCACTCTTGCGTTTGAGAGGGCTTCCCCCGTTGTCGCGTGGCTCTGCACTACAAAATCATCCATTTGCCATGACTTTAGGAGTCTCGTGTATGGACCCACATATGTTTAGAGGCTCTAACGTAGGTGGCTGGAGATAACTAACAGGGTGACTTAAACGAAAGAAGAAAGGAACAGTTCAGTGGTAAAAAGTTGTCAGAGGGGGTGATGATTTGAAACAGGTGCCTGGTGGGCGTAAGATAGAGATTGGGTTACCATGACAACCGATTATTTCATTGGTCCAATGACTAGTTGCTATGGCAACAAAATCTTTGTGTCAGTGTGACATAGATCCCAAGGGAGAGGATGCTTGTGCAAAGGACCCCTTGCTCATTGATAAAGCTTTCACATTTGCAATAATTTCTGCATTGCTTGAAGTCTCTCTCCCAGGCATGCCAGTCAAGCACAGACATTCCCCTGCTTCCTTGTCTTGCCTTTCCAGCAATCACTGATTGCAAAGCGCCCTTGTCTTCCTGTTCTACATAATGTCTTCCTTCTTAATACTCTTCAGTTGTCTTTGTAATGGATCATTTTCTCTCAAAAGCTGTACTTCCCTTGAAGGTGGGGTCATTCTTACAGTGAGTTGTACTTTCCAAGGACTCAACCTAGTGGACTCACTATGCAGTGAGCTACTAGAGAGCCAGTCCTTGGGAGCTAGCCAAATGTGAGTTTCGCATCTTCTCTACCTCTGCCATCTGCCAATCATGTGGCTTTAGGAAAGTTGTTTCTCCTTCTCTTTGATCCATCACAGAGCTCACTATGTAACCAGTTTGCCCTTGAACTCATAAGGATCTGCCTCTGCCTCTGCCTCTGCCTCTGCCTCCTGAATGCTGGGATTAAAGGCTTGC
The DNA here is from genome assembly GCA_019843965.1 of Rhynchomys soricoides. Lineage (NCBI taxonomy): Eukaryota > Metazoa > Chordata > Mammalia > Rodentia > Muridae > Rhynchomys > Rhynchomys soricoides. The sequence continues at coordinate 592,652 of JADRCH010000361.1, forward strand.
ACGCTATGCCTGGCTCAGAAGTAACTTTTTTTTTTCTCCAGACAGGGTTTCTCTGTATAGCCCTGGCTGTCCTGGAACTCACTCTGTAGACCAGGCTGGCCTGGAACTCAGAAATCCGCCTGCCTCTGCCTCCTGAGTGCTGGGAGTCACCGAGTGCTTGCACCACCACTGCCCGGCTAGAAGTAACTTTTAATGTAAAAAAAACAAAAAACAAAAAACAAAAAAAACCCAACAGATATAGAGGAGATACTGAGTTTTCATGAGTTTTGATTCAAACAAAATTTTAAGAAACCCCTAAAGTGACTGGATGTGTAACCATTGGGAGGAAATATCAAAGATAAATCTTATGACAAACAGGATGATGTAGACTATCAGAAGAATGAACTGGTTGTGCAAAGACTGTCAGAAGGTCTCTGCTCACTGCACTTCAGACAGGCATCAATATCTAGAATATATAAAGAACTGCAGATCAATAAAGGGGCCACTGACTTGAATAGACAGTTCTCAAAAAGGGGGGGGGAATTCAAATGGAAAATAAATATTTTTAAAAGCTTTTACATTATTAGTCATGGGGGAAGTGCAAATTAAGACCATTTTTGAGATTCTAGTTTGTCCCAGTGAAACTAGCCACTGCCAAGAAAACAAACGATAACAGACACTATTGTCAGGAAGAAGAACCTTAATCCTTCTTGTATGAGTATAGACTGTATAGAAAGAGAGGAGTCTCAGGATTTGAAAAATAAAAGCACTGTAAGGCACAGATCTACTGTCCCGGGATCTATATTCTACAACAGGGGCATTTGCATACATATCGCTACATTTATTGCAAGGAATGAAGTCATCCTAGGTGTCCATCAACAAGTGAATGGAAAGAGAAAAACTGGGACATATACTGAATTTATATTTACTTCACGAAAAAGTAGACTCACGAAAGTTTTGGGAAAATCGATGGGATTGGAAAATAACATGTTAAGTAAGAGAACGCAGCCAGGCGCAGAGGGACAGATGCCATGTATTTTCTCTCATCTGCAGGTCCTAGCGTCTCTTTTTTATACATGCGTATTTCTGTAAGCGTGAGTGTGTAGGGGTCAAGAGAGTAGAAAAGGGCCCGAGACTGGGCAAACACAGGCTTTGAGGACTCAGTGGGGAGCGGATAGAGCACACGTGAAATAAAGCTGGCACGGGGTGGGGGGAGGCATGAGATGATGGGGGGAGAAGAGGAGGGGCAACCAAAGCTACGTACATATGAAAATGCCATAAAGAAATCGAGGATATGTTTGTGCTAATTAAAGTATATATCCTATAATTTTATATACGAGACTGTATTAGTCAGGGTTCTCTAGAGTCACAGAACTTATGGGTAGTCTCCACATAGTCAGGGAATTTGTTAATGATTTAGTCTGTAGTCAAACTCCCCAACAATGGTCAGCAGCAGCTGTGAATGAAAACCTGAGGATCTAGCAGTCACTTAGTCCCACAAGGCTCAGGCAAAGAAGAGCGAATCTTCCTTCTTCCAATGTCCTTATGAAGATCTCCAGCAGCAGGCGTGGCCCAGATTAGAGAGTTGCATACCACCACACCTGAAACTTGTGTCTTCCAGACTTAAGATGTAGATCACAGGTGAGCCTTCTAATTCTGGATTGTAATTCACTCCAGATATAGTCAAGTTGACAATCAGAAATAGCCACTACAATCTACCCCTTGTCAACTTGACACAAATAATATCTCATGTCCACATGAAACAATAACAAGGTCATGAATACACTTAACATGATATAACTATTCCTTGTTCAATCGCAAACACATTTGTAAATTTACAATGGGGCAACGTCCCTTGGGAACATTCCTTTAGTATCTCAACTAAATACCAACTGATGTTAAAGAAATTGGAAGACAAATGTGTTCTTAACAAAATACAACAGAAGCATTCACATTACTTTATCATCCTCGGCTCTGCAGCTGGTCACGTGGTCTTAGCTGGTATTTATAACCACCTTCCTCTACTACTCATTCTGTATTTCCTCCACCCTCTGCAAGCACCTCAGCAGGTCTTGGCTCTATTCCTGGAGGAGTGACCCATACCTTATTCCTGATGGGTCTGCATCCTTCGTCATCCTGCTTGAATTAGGCTGTTGTGGTTTCCCATTGACTTTAATCACAGGACATGGTAGTACTAAGAGACGCCCTAAGGGGTCTCCTGCACTCCAGACACAATCCTTACCTCCATTGTGGGGAGGCAATCCAATTTCCCCTTGATAATCTGGATCTATCACCCCTCCTAACACTGTTATTCCTTCCTTAGCCTGTTGGTTTAAGGGCATTAGAAACCCAAAACGACCAGGGGGAAGTCTGACCTTTCAGTTCAATGAAATGTTTGTTGTGGCTCCTGGTAGGAGCATTTCCCCCTCTGGAACCAAAACTTCTAGGCCAGCAGAACCTAGAGTTGTGAGGACAGGAAGCAAAAATTTTCCTAGAGGGTCACAAGGAGTGATAGTGAGTGGAACTATTCCCTTTTCCATCCCTTGATTCCTGGACCCATGGATCCTGGCTATGGGAGAAACTGTACCATATATTGGACACTGATTCAAGGCATATACTGCCTCCTGAAGAACTCTGCCCCAGCCCTCCATGCTCCTGCCACCTAATTTGCGCTGTAACTGTGTCTTCAAAAGGCTATTCCATCTTTCTATCAGATCAGCTGCTTCAGGATGATGGGGAACATGGTAAGACCAGTGAATTCCATGATCGTGGGCCCACTGTCACACTTCTCTGGCTATGAAATGAGTTCCTTGGTCAGAAGCAATGTTGTGTGGAATACCATGGCATTCTGTCAGTCCATGGATGGTGGGTTTGGCAGAAGCATTACATGCAGAAAAGGCAAATCCATAGCCAGAATAAATATCTACCCCAGTAAGAACAAAATGCTGTCCTTTCCACGGAGGAAGTGATCCAATGTAGTCAACCTGCCACCAGGTTGGTCACCTCGAGGAATGGTGCCATATCTGGGGCTCAGTGTTGGCCTCTGCTGTTGGCTGATTTGGCATTCAGCAGCAGCTGTAGCCAGGTCAGCCTTGGTGAGTGGAAGTCCATGTTGTTGAGCCCAAGCATAACCTCCATCTCGACCACCATGTCCACTTTGTTCGTGTGCCCACTGAGCAGTGACAGGGATGGCTGAGGAAAGAGGCTGACTGTCCACAGAATAGGTCATCTTATCCATTTGATTATTGAACTCCTCCTCGGCTGAAGTCACCTTTTGGTGAGAATTTACATGGGACACAAATATCTTCACATCCTTTGCCCATTTGGAGAGATCTATCCACATACTTCTTCACCAGATGTTTTTCTCACCAATTTTCCAATCGTGATCTTTCCAAGTCTCTGGCCATCCAGCCAATCCATTGGCTACAGCCCATGAGTCAGTGAACAATCGTACATCTGGCCATTTCTTCTTCCAAACAAACTGTAATACCATGTGTACTGCCCAAAGTTCTGCCCACTGTGAAGATTTCCTTCACCTGTATCTTTCAGGGTTGTCCCAGAAAGGGGTTGTAATGCTGCTGCTGTCCACTTCTGGGTGGTGCCTGCATAACGTGCAGAGCCATCTGTAAACCAGGTCCTAGTCTTCTCCTCTTCAGTCAGCCGATCACAGGGAACACCCCATGAGGCTATAGGCACATACTTGGCAGCAGATGGCATTGTTACAGGAGTAGAAACCATAGGCATTTGAGCAACTTCTTCTTGTAACTTGCTTGTGCCTTCAGGACCTGCTCAGGCTTAATCACCGACGTACCACTTCCATTTGATAATAGACTGCTGCTGTGCACGTCCTACTTTATGATCTGAAGGGTCTGATAACACCCAGCTCATGATGGGCAGTTCAGGTCGAATGGTAACTTGGTGTCCTATCATCAAACGTTCAGTTTCCACTAAGGCCCAATAGCAGGCCAAGAGATGTTTTTCAAAGGGAGAATAGTCTGCAGATGATGGTAGAGCTTTGCTCCAAAATTCCAAAGGTCTCTTCTGTGATTCACCTACAGGGGCCTGCCAGAGGCTCAAACAGCATCTCTATCTGCCATTGATACATCAAGTACCATCGGGTCTTCTGGATCATATGGTAGAGCAGCCTGGACCTGTTGAAGAGCCTTCTCCTGTTCCAGGCCCCACACAAAGCTAGTAGCTTTCTGAGTCACTTGGTAAATGGGCCTGAGTAACACACCCAAGTAAGGAATGCTTTGTCTCCAGAATCCAAATAGACCCACTAAATATTGTGCTTCTTTCTTGGTGGTGGGAGGGACCAGGTGCAATTATTTATCTTTCACCTTAAAAGGAATATCTCTGCATGCCCCACACCACTGGACTCCTAAGATGATCCTTGAATCCAGTAGAGTGGCAGGATATTAAGATATAAGATCAGTAACCTTCCTGTAGATAAGCATGCCAAGAAATTAAAAAAAAAAAAAAAACCAACAACAAACCATTCAAAATTGCAAAGAAAATGGAAGAGGAGGAGGTGGTGGCTGCCACCTATCTTGGAGTAAAGCTAACCCAGGAAGTAAACAACCGCCACAATAAAGACTTTACAGTACTGAAGAAATCGAGCTAGATTCTAGAAGGCTGAAAGACCTTCCATGCTCACAGATAGGAAGAATGAATATTGTGTTATCTTGACAATGGTGGCCTACAGCTTCAACACAGTCCCATTAAAATTTCATCAGCATTTTCTGGGTTTTACAGAAAGAGAAAAAAAATATCTTAAAATCCACATGGAAACAGAAAAGACCCCAGATCCTGAGCAAAAGGAGGGATGCTGGGAATATCACCATGTCTGATTTCAAGTGCTGCAGCAGAACCTCAGTACCAAAACCAGATATGTAGCTTGACAGGCTACGGCGGAGAATCCAGCTCAACCGGCTATGACAAGGAACCCATCTCAGACATGTTTATGGACCATTTGTACTTCCTGTACTGTGCGTGTCCATTTCATTAGTGCATTTATTTACTTATTGGTTCACATTGTAAGATGGGTTCACATGCCTGGGGCTGAGATATGCAACAGCAGCTTCATTTTTGACAAACGTGCCCAAAGTATACACTATAGAAAAGACAGCATCTTCAACAAATGGCGCAGGATGTCAGCATGGAGAAGAATGAAACTAGACCCTTATCACTCACCCTGCGTATAACTCCACTCCAAATGGATCAAAACTGTAATTCAGGATGTGAATCTCTGCTACTATTAGAGGGAAAAGCAGTTAGTACACCTTAAGATACGGGTATCAGCAAGGACTTCCCGCACAGGAGTCACTCAGAAAATAATGTCTTCAACAGACAAGAGGGATTTCATGAAATGAAGGCTTGTGCACAGCAAAGGAAACAGCTAATGGAGGCGGAGCAGCTCACAGATGGGAGAAAATCTTTGATAGCTGCACATGTGACAGAGGATTGCTATCAAGATGACACAAAGGACTAGAAATTCCTAAATAATAAGAAATCAAGGGGCTCAATTCTCTCCTAAGCTACGGATCTCTACCCTCTCAAACTGCCATCCCACAAACATGGATCAGGTAATGCAGTTTGTTGAGCCAAGTCGGCAGTTTGTAAAGGACTCAATTCGGCTGGTTAAAAGATATACCAAACCCGACAGAAAAGAATTCCAGAAGATCGCCATGGAGACAGTGATAGGATTTGCTATCATGAGATTCATTGGCTTCTTTGTGAAACTGATCCATATCCCTATCAATAACATTATTGTGGGTGGCTGAGTGCTTTCTCATCATGGGACAAGTGAACCAACGAGGGGGTGACAAGCTCATGAAGTAAATTGTTGCCTGGATGCTTTGTATCTTTTGTTTCTTTCCTCCGTCCCATGAGGTTTTCTATTTCTAAATTAAAATAATTTCAAAATAAACATTTTTTCCATAATAAAAAAAATCAAATGACAGGGTTAATGAACCAGTTGGGTGTAGTGGAATGCCACTACACACCCGTAATCTGAGCATTTGGGAGGTGGAGGCAGGAGGATCAGAAGTTCAAGGTCATCTTCAGGTACATATCTTTTTTTAAAATTTCATTTTATTTATATGAGTACATATGTCTTCACATACACCAGAAGAGAGCATCAGATCCCATTACAGATGGTTGTGAACCACCATGCTGGGAATTGAACTCAGAACCTCTGGAAGAGCAGCCAGTGCTCTTAACCTCTTAGCCAACTTTCCAGCCCCTAGGTACATATCTTATACAAGGGTAGCCTGAGATATTTCAGACTTTGTCTTACAGTGAATGAATGAACGAGTGAATGAATGAATGAATGTGCTAATGAAATGAACAGACACTCTCAAAAGATCAATCATTTGTATGAATGAAAAGTGTTCAAACTCCCTGGCGACCAGAGAAACACAAAACCACAATGAGATCCCATCTCTGTCCAGTGAGAATGACTGTTACTTAGAAAACAACAACAAACGTAGCCAAAGATACGACCAAACACAACATTTATGCCCTGCTATGGAGGATGCAAAATAGCCAGGGCACTGGAATTCAGCAGAGAGTCCTCCAAAAACCAAAAGTAGATCTATCCTGCAATCTGATTGTATCACTTCTGAGTATTTACCAGGGAACTCCAGGTCACCATACTACACTCATACCCAAGTTTATTACAACAATACTCACAGTAGCGAGTTGTGGGAACAACGTAGGCGTCTATCGACAGAGGGATGGGTAAAGAAAATGTGGTATACACATACAGAAGGATTTTTTTTTTGCCATAAATTCTTGAGCCATAAAGAATGAAGTCATATTATTTATAGGAAAACGGATGTGTCTAGTGGCAACATAAGGCACTCTCAGAAAGGTGGATATTGTGTTTTTCTCTTATTGCAGCTCCTAGATTTTATGTGGACATATAAAGTCATGTGTGCATATATTATATAAGGTGAAATCGTCAGGAGACAAGGTAATTAACAGGACAGCAGAGAGTTAAGAAGAGGGATGAGTGAGGAGAGAGAGTAGGCACAGGGAACGATATATTGTGGGTAAATGTCCTTATATAACCAGTACCATTTAAATCAGTAAACACTGACAAAATAAAAATATATTGAAAACATATACTCAATACCAGTAACTTCAGAAATTCATGTTAGGATTGTACACATGATAACATTTTGCTGTAAAGAGAAGGTATATTTGAAGATAGAAGTGCATTAATTTCTTTGACGTCTGGAGTTTGCTTTAAAGTAACACAGAAGGGGCAAGGTGAAGGTGAGGGCAGGCTGGAGACGAATCTGGACTGCCTGTCATTCAGTAGCTATCACAGTTGAGTGATGAATCTAAAGAGCTCCTGGCATTTCTTGTCATTTGCATATTGAAGTTTTCCAAGATGAATAATTGAAAAACTAAGGAACTATACATTTGGAATATTGTGTTAGTTGGCTTTCTTCTTGCCATGACAACATACCTAATACAACAAACCTGAAGGAGGGAAGATTGAATTTGGCTTATAATTTCCATACTTTCTTGGCCTTTTGCATTGGAGCAGAACCACATGGTGATGGGAGGTCTGGAGGGTGAGGCTGTTCCCCTCATGGCAGAGGGAAAGGAGAGAGAGAGGAGGGGTAGAAACAAGGTATATTGTTGGATCAAATGGCGGGGTGGAGAGTGAAGTCCGAGAGTCCATCCCTCTCACCCCATCCCCCTACACGCTTGTGGCCCCTGAGTGAGGCAGGACACTCAAGAAGTTGACAGTGCACACCTCCGCAGGCCTCCGGGATAATCAGGTTGTGAGAAGCCTCTGTGGAGACACAGCCTGTGGGTGGGAGCATCTCATATACTGCTGGATGCCGAGGAAGAGCTGGGAACAAAATTCCTTGCACTTGGGAGGCAGAGGCAGGCGGATTTCTGAGTTCGAGGCCAGCCTGGTCTACAGAGTGAGTTCCAGGACAGCCAGGGCTATACAGAGAAACCCTGTCTCGAAAAAGCAAAAAAAAAAAAGAAAGAAAGAAAGAAAAAAGAAAGATAAAGAAAAGAAATGGGACTGCAGAGTGCAGCTGGCGTCCCGTGGCGGACAGGATTGGCATCTTGGGTGCCGGCTAGCTACACTGCCTTGGGTAGATGACCACTGCATCTGGTAGATGACCACTGCGTCTGGAAACGCTGAGACCGCTTCGGCAGGAGGCTATACGTGACTCTTTAGGTGAAGGCCAGTTCCATTGTTTCTCACTGCAGATGAAGAGAGACAGTCTAGAGTTTCAGAGTGTTTATTATCTTTGTGGAGAGTGGTGTGGATGTCAGGGAGGGTCAAGGTTGAAAACTAGGAAGGGGCGTAGCTAAGCCTCTAGGTGCCTCATTAACATGAGGATGTCTTGAGACTATGTGGCCATGCCTCTACCTGAGGAGGGGCTTGAGGGACGTTTCCTTTTTTTACTGATCAAATGTCACAGACCTATGGAGAGATATAGGCACGTGTCAGGAGCTGTTTTCTAGGAGCCAGGCAAACGCCTGCCGTTGCTCCTTATAGGGCTTTTACCCTCTATTGGGCCCACAGGGTTCAAACCTCGACTCTACCAGAAAACAGACTGCCTTTCATGGCCCAAAGCACACCCTGTAGTCACCTATTTCCTCCAACAAGGCCCCACATTGCAAAGTTTCCCCTAAAGAGGCCACATGTGGGGACTGAGTAATATCCACAGGAGCCTGTGAAGGGTAGTTCATTTCCAAACCACAGCAAACCTTAAATTTATCATCCAAGACTGAGTGCATGTAGAAACTAAGATGTAAGAAAATAAAGAATAGTGGTGAACAAGCTGTGATGTTTTAGCAAGTAAGTTAGTATTTCCTCTAGCTAGTTCTTCACAGAGGTTCCTACATCATAAACATAAACAACACCATTGTGTTAGATGCCTTGGAAAACAAACTCCAAAAGGTATGACTTTGAGGGGTGGGAGGGCTTCTGTGATCAGCCTCCGTGGAGGAATGAAATAAATAGGACTGGCAGAGGAAGTTTGGCTGTGATGTAGCTAGCATACACATCTCAATTACCTCCTCACCAAACCTGGGGAGTGTGAGAGCAGGAAGGGACCTCAGCTATGCTTCACTTGAGGAACACAGCTGGGCCCTTATTCTCCCGTGTGTCTTGCTTCCAGCTCCGATTCGCTTTTCAAGGCTAAACTCACATGTTCATGTATAAGCAAACGCGTTAAGACCCTCAGCTTCAGCCACAGTGAATTCCTTCCTCTCTGTTTTCTAGGGGTCAAACAAGGAACTAGGAATAGTTAGCACTCACAGTGCTGGCGGTTTCCGTTAAGTTACCACACACCTACCCAGCAGCTAACTATCATTATTTCAATTTGCCGATGAGAAAACTGAGCTTAGAGAAATTAAGAAATCATCCAACGAATGTTCCTGAGCTCCAGGTTGATTTTAATGGCAGATGGGGAGCCCATGCTCTTGATCATGATTATGCCATACTGCCCCCTAGCTACTGCTTTTATCTTTGTAGTACCTTAACTTTTTAAGGAACCCACAATAAACTGATTGAATCTCTTCCTGCTTTGGAGGATTTGTCCACAGGTTAGGACAGGCTTAGTTGGCCATGTTCTCCTCAATGGTTGCATCAAGAATATCCCGTGGAAGGAAGTTTTTTCCCTCCACCCTATCTCAGTTCTAGGGATTGAACTAAGGGCCTCACACATTCTAGGGTATGGGTTAGCCTACCACAAAGGTCTTTAAATCACTGTTCCTTACTCTCTGAAGATACCTAGAAAACATTAAGCCTTGGGACTCTGCCCTGATGTTCATCTGAGTGTAGCGTTAATCTACATGTTTTCTTTGTCCAGTCCCATTATCAACTCGACTAAGCCAGTTTCCCAATTACTAGGACCTCTGGAACCTTCCATGTCTTCTACAGCTCTTAATGCCCCAGGAGGGTGTGTCTGTGCCTTTAAAGAACTCTCCCCTCTCCCCAGGCCCCAGAGCCCCTGTTCTACTCTCCATTTGTGTGACTTTTAATAAATAAACAAATAAAAGTATGACATAAGAACGAACAACCATCCTCAGTTCTCAGTGGTCCAATGGGTTGTATTTCTCATCTGTTGGGTCCTTCCCAGGTCTGCTGTGTCTTTGCTGTACGTGTTTTCCATTCTGGGTCTGCTGCAGCAGAAGGAATAGCCTTTACCCTGAGTGGCAATGGTCATCAGGACAGCTAGAAATGGACATGATATGACACACCAACTGGACGCTTGTCTCATACCAATACTCCCATTCTATTAGGCAATACAGGTCACAAAGTCAATTCTGCTCTCAATGGGAAGGTCTAACCCAATCTTGAGAGGCACCCTAAGCATTTGGGAATGGTAATATAGTCAATCATACTGTCTCTGTGGTACTTAGATGCTAAGATATCATCTTGCAGTGGCCAGGAGGTTGCAATTTTCAATATAAAAAATGACTATGGGGTTGGAGTCTTTTGAAAATCGGCAGAACAAATGCTAAGAATCAGGTGGTTCTGGGTTTAAATCCTGACTTGGCTTGCTCTTCTTCAAAATTGAGCTGGACATTTCCCAGTTCTGAGGTGAAGATTAAATAAAAGCCTGCAAAGGGTCCACAAAGAATATTCAATAGGTGATAAGTATTACTCTCCCCTAGCACTGGAGCTTCCCAAAAGTTCCCATTTAGTTCACTCAACACAAAATCAGCCAATGATGTTACACCTTGGAGCCAATAATTTCCAAATTTGCACCCAGAAGATCAAGTTACACTGAGCTACAAAGCTGGTTGCCATTTCTCTGCAATGCAGGGTCCATTCATTCTAGCATTCCCTAAAATACAAGTAATTGGTAGAGAGGCGGTCTCCCTTGAAGGTCCACTGACTGACTCTTCCAAGGGCCACCATTCATCTATGTTATTGCTTACATCTAATGTAAATACTTCATCCAGTCTACTCATTCCATCATGTTTGCTCAGCTGTCTTGGTGCCTTTGTGTCTCTCATTATGTTTTTAATTAGCTCAGTTGATTCTGAGAGTGGAGGTGAGCCAAGGTTTGAGGCAAGTTACAAGAAACAGGATTCTCATTCTCTCTCTCTCTCTCTCTCTCTCTCTCTCTCTCTCTCTCTCTGTGTGTGTGTGTGTGTGTGTAGTATATCAGTGCACATTTGCTATCAGATTAGCAAATAAATTATTTTGGCTTTTACCGGGGTGGTGGACTTGAGTCCAAGCTGGACCTTTCTACAGAAAATGCTTGGCTCCTATAGGTTGTAAAAACTATCTTTTGCCTTTCCAATAGTCAGAAACTTAAGCCAAGCTATCAGAGGGAAGAATTCAGAGTAAGGATAGTTTACACAGAGCAATGTGGTCTAGCTCCAGGAGATAGTTATTGCTGTCAGCCATGAATATTTAATGACCTTTATAAGACTCCTATTTCTGTAGCTTGGCTCTTCTTCTATGTACCCAACCTTTCCCACTTTTGTACAAGCTGTTCTCACCCCACTTAAGTTTTTCTTTATTCCCAAGCTTGCCGCTGTCTCTAGATAGCAAACTTCTGCTCATTTATTGGTTTAACCCCACCCTTACCTTTCAAGGGAGAAGCTTTCTGTCTTTCTAGGCCTACAGTTTCCTGAACCAAACTGAACAGTTTGCCTCATCTTTGTTTCCATGGCACAAATACAAGTCTCTGCTGACTTGCATTAAAATGAATTGTTTATCTATTCATGTTTAACTCCTTGATATTTAACACAATGCCTGGAATGAGTAGGCACTTGATAAATGATTGTTGACCACTCTTTAAGTATGCATGGTGACTAATACTCAAGTATTGTCATCAAGCAGCTGTAAGCAGCATTAAAAGCTTCCCAGTGGCCAATGTGTAACTTTTTATATTTTACATCTAATACAAGAAATTATGTGTCAGATAATCAGGAAATCTGGAAGGCTTTTCAAGAGCTGGAAATGGGAAGGCCTTGCATCATGTTTCCCTCTTCTCCCGCTTGCAAGTCTTGGCTCATTTTAAATTTATTTCCCATTTGCCCCGTTTCTTTTGAAACAAATACAGAGAAAAGGATCAGAAGGAATCTTTCTAAGTGGCTGTGGAGTCACACTTGTCAAACATCCTGCCATTAAGTACTCTCTGTGCCCAATCCTTGGTTTGTAAGGTTCTTACAGCCAGGCAATGGACTGTGTCCTTTTCAGGGAATTTACAATCCACATGAAGCTGGAGAAAGACTGAAAACAATATGGAACAGTAGCACTTTCATCTCTGTGAGTTGCACAATCTGTCTCAATAATCTGTTCCCAGGTTAACCACCTCTTCTTTGAGAGCTGGCCTGCTCCAACCTTCCCTCCCAACCTGTCAGCATCCTGCCCTAACCTTCCCTCCTAACCTATCTGCATCTCCCAAGACAGCAAACTACTCTTCCCTGATAACGCTCCACCATGTATATAGTGAACGGCTGTCTTTAGAGCTTTGGCTTGATGATAGCCTGTGCACAAACTCTTTGGCTAGGTCTCCGTGATTAAAATCTCCAGCTCATAGATACAGGATAGAGATGGAGAGAAACTAAATTTGATATAGGCAACACATGAAGTTAAGGAATATCAGATTTATATTTAGGTCTGCCCTTCCAACCTTGGTTTTAAACTTTTCTTCTTTGCAAGGTCCCAGAACCTTCCTTGTTGCTATGGCCACTGCAATCCTGTGTGTGTGTGTGTCTGTGTGACTGTTCACTTTTCCACATGTTAAAATTTTTAAGTTAATTTCATTGTGTCTGTTTAAGGTGTACAATGCAATGGTATGGGATGGAAACCCACGGGGAACAGGTCACTAGAGCAAAGCAAACGGACACATCTGCCTTCTTACCATTACTAATTTTTTGGTTTCTGTAGCCGGACCAGCTACATTCTACCCATGGCAGGAATCCCATATAAAGTTTCAATTTTATTGCTCCTCCACCTTTTGAATCTCTGTGGCTTCTGGTTCTGTTCCTCAAAGGTAGTGGTAGCCCACCCGATCCTGGCAGGTATGTAAACCTGTTTTTTCTCCAATTCTATGCACCCTGTAAACCAGAATGAACATTCCTGGACAGTATCTCAGAATTCCAAAACAGTGAGATGTGTCCTGTCCATGACTTGTAAGAGGAGGCTGTATTAGTCAGGGTTCTCTAGAGTCACAGAACTTATGGGATGGCTTTATATTAAGGGAATTTATTGTGACGACTTACAGTCTGTAGTCCAACTAACCCAACAGTGGGCAGCTGTGGATGGGAAGTCCAAAAGTCTAGTGGTTGATCAGTCCATGGGGATAGTTGTTTGAGCTGGTCTTCTGTAGAAGTAAGTTCTAACATATGCTGGCAAGTAAGTGCAAGCAGTCAGAGAAGATCGAGTCTTCCTTCTTCCAATGTCCCTATGTAGGCCTCCAGCAGAAGGTGTGGTCCAGATTGTGTATCACCACATCTGGATCTGGGACTTGCTTTGTCCCAGGCTACCTTGAACTCAGAGATCTCCTTGCCTCAGTCTCCTGGGATTAAAGACATGTACTCCCTTGCCTGGGCATAAATTTTTCATGGCCTCTATGCCTCAAGATCTCCATGCCAAGATCCAGGTCAGAAACTTATCTCTTCCAACCTCAAGATCTGGATCACAGGTGTGCCCTCCAATTCTGGATTGTAGTTCATTCTAGATACAATCAAGTTGACAACCAGGAATAGCCATAACAGAGGTAGTGAATGGGTCTGGAGCCAAGTCTCTGTGTGTCTTTGTACTTTACTCCATCTTCTGGCTGACTCTACATAAGTGTCTCAGAGAGATTCCTGACTGTAGTCTTTCATGATCCTGATCTAAGCTTCAGGTTAAATCCTGGTTATTTCTGGCTTCAGTTTACCCCTTCCCCCAAAATGGGAACAGCTGTACCCATCTCTTTAAGAGCACTACCCAGGCTGCTCTTTACTATTCTTCTGTCTATAGCCTAGGTGGAGGAAGGTGAACTTTGAGATCAGAGAGTCTGGGAAGGCTAGTGTTAATTATGTTCAACTGAGGATCCACTTGATTGACCAGCAAATCAGGTAATTCTAATTCTCTCGATGAACTGGAGCTCTGTGACAGTCTACCGTTTCTCAGGAAAGCTGGCAAGGGGAAGTAGTGGTAACATCCTCTTTGGGACTATGTTCTCTTTGTCATAGTGTTATGTAATCAATTATCTTATTTCCTACTAGACTATGATTTCTTCGTTGTTGAGACAGGGTCCATATGGCTCAGAGTAGCCTCAAACTTATGATCCTCTTGCCATAGTTTCCCCAGAGCTTAAGTTATAAACATGCATCTGGATGAATTATTTTTCAAATTATTTATTGTGGTGCGTGTGCATGTGCACTTGCCATAGCACGTGTGTGGTCAGAAGCAACCCTGTGGAATTGATTCTTTTCTACCTTTCCATGGATTCCAGGGATTAAGTTCTGGTCACCAGGCTTGTACGGTAATCTCCTTTACCTATTGAGCCATCTTGCTAGCCCCTAGACAGAGTGCTTAAAAATATAAAAGCTTCTGTCTTATTTTCCTGTGTGGTACTGTTCTAGTTTAGGTCATCACCTTGTCCCTGGGTAATGTCACCTCGACTTCCTAACCTGTACTCTAAGCAGAGCACTCACTGTTTAAAGCTCTGTAGAGACTGTTCTAGCCCACGAGAGCCCCGTGTCCTTATCTTTTACCTCTCCTGACCTCACTACTTCTAACACTCACAGGGATGTTTTAACCCCAATTACATTAAATCCCTACACTTCTTTCAAGCCTCGGATTCAAGCTGCCTTATTATTGTGGCTCACCCAGGCAGCTCTTTTTAAAAGGACTATCCTTCTAGTGCTCCACACAGCTCTGTCCTGACCGATCCCCCCCCCATCATTCAACGTTTCCTAACATTATTATGTAATTCTTTTTATTTTTATCACCTTTCTTTCTGTCCAAGAGGGAATGATAGTCACCCCACCCCCCACCCCCGCCTTTTCTGTTCACTGATTCATCTGAAGCACTAAAGTAGTGCCTGGTACAATGACTTTTTAAGTCTCTGTTGGACAAATGAGTAGATAAACCTTTAGAATCTCACTGGAGTATCCTAGACAGAAGTGAATACTTAGAATCCCCATTGCCAGGAGATGCTTGGCAGATGAAAGTGTTCAATGCTTGATGAAGGAATGGAAGGATGGTTTAACGCTGTCTTAGCTCAGCAAAGTTGCCAGGGTCAATTCTCTCAGACCTCTGCCTTCTCATTCAACCAAACATACTGACATCCATCTAACCATCAAATGTCCAAATACTGAGCAACTGCTGTTAAGTTCACAATTGTTCTTGAGGCTGCAGGGAAGAGAACGTGACTTAACACAGCAAATGCGCAGGAAATACCTCCCAAGGTAATTAAGTGTAAAAGGACAGCACAGATTGTCAACGCTAATAGTTTAGAGGTAGGATCAGTGAAGACTAAAGGAAAGTCCAAAGTTTACCATAAGTCTGAACAACCCTACTAAACGCTCCACCTGTTGATAGCGAGGCCACGACCTGGCCAGCTAACTCGAGATGGAGAGGATGACGCGGCCGGGGTAATGACAAGTAGACATGCCTGGGTAGGGAGGGGCCTCGAACCCGGGTTCTTGACATTCCGAAGGACGCGTGTCCCCAAGCAAGGTCCAAAGCGCCCCGGTGGCGGCCGGGAAAATCTGCGCTGTGTGTTTGTCGGGGCCGCGCAGTGGAAGAGGCTGGAAGGCGGGGAGGTCACGAGGCGCATTCCTCAGGAGTTGGAATCCCGGGAAAGGGGCCGGGGACGCCCCTGCAGCTCTCAAGCCTAAGGCGCAAGCAGTGCAAGGCGCTTCGCACCGCCCACCGCTGGTTCTCGCTGGCCGCACGCAGGCAGAACCGCGGGAGCCCAGAGGCACTATTTGTCCCCGCGGAGGGATCCTTGCACATCGCGGCAGCAGCGACGGGGCGGGCCGTGGCGCCGAGGACGCCGGGCCGGGAGAGCAGAGACGTCGCGGGAGGCGGGGGTGGGAGGGAGCGGGCCGGGAAGTAGTTCCGGGTGCGCGGCCCCGGATGTTGGCTGCTCCCGCCGCCGCCGTCGCCGCCGCTCTCGGCGCTGCTCCGGGCCTGGGCCGCTCTCTGAGGGCGCCGTTGGGACCTTTCGCGGGGAACGGAGACGCACGCAGCGGCCGGGGGCTCGGCCGGGCCGGCCCGGCCTGCGCAGCCTGAGGTGAGCACGCGCCACCAGGGTCTCGTCGGGGCTGGGGCGGCGGGCGGGGAGGCGGGGCTGGGGCATCTCCCGGGACGCGGGCGGGGGCTACCCTGGGCGAGCAGCGCTCGCTGTCCTCAGCGCACACTCCCTGTGGCCCGCGGTGGGCGCCTGGCTGGCCTGGCCGGGTGGCGGCCCTCCCTCGCCCGCGGCTCCACTCCTCAGCTGCCGCTGCCCCTCAACCCAACGCCGCTCGCGCCCGCCCCTCCCCCAGGTGGGCCCGCGCCGCGGTTGCCGGGGCCGCGGAGGACCGCGACAGTCGCGCCCTCGTCGCTCCGTGACCTGCACCTGGCCTGGGCTTGTCCTTTTCC
Source organism: Rhynchomys soricoides (assembly GCA_019843965.1). NCBI lineage: Eukaryota > Metazoa > Chordata > Mammalia > Rodentia > Muridae > Rhynchomys > Rhynchomys soricoides. The sequence goes on from JADRCH010000361.1 coordinate 609,219, forward strand.
CGGAGCGATGTGGTGTTCTCCCTTCGCACTCCAGGCGCTATTCTGCCGGGACGGAGGCCAGTGCCTCGTGGTTCGCGGGTGCCCTGCGGGGGTGAGAAGGCTGGGGCGAGGGTCCCACCTTCTCTCCCATCCTGTCCCCGCGTCCTTCTCTGGCATTGGGGCAAAGGCAGCCTTCGCATGCGGACGTGTTGCTGCGGTCCTGCGTGTGTTGCATCCTGCCCACGTGGTAGTGCCCCGTCACTCCCACCCCCTCCATTTTTGCAGTTGGTCAAGATGTTTTTCCCCCCCCCTCCGTGCTTTACTCCCCTTCACCCCGTGATTTCTTCCGGGCAGCGTGGAAGGTGTTAAGGTCAGTTTGTTTTGCCGAGGATGGCTGTTGTTTGAAAAAGGAATCAAGAGTTGTACTCTTACGAAATTGAGATTAGTAGGGGACATACCAGACCTTAGTCCACTGACATCTTTTCAACTGCAGCAGCTCTTTCTCTTTTCTCTACTGCTTAATCCTCCAGAGAGCAAGCGCTTGCTACTGATGTGTTGGTGTGTACAGTTTTCTTTTCTCTATTTATTCTTCTTTCTTGTGTCACTGTGGCCTAGTATTTTCTAGTCTGTGTTGATGCAGGGCTCAAGTTGTTGTTAGATTTCTGAATGAGTCGTGTCAGAAAGCTGGAAACTGGTGGGCTTTTTTTCACCTTTCACCGTTTATTTGCCTTTATTTTTTCCTTGTGTTTTTTTCCCTAGTGAGAAAGCATGCATGTTTTATTGGGCATAATATACGTAGATTTTTCTCTGGTAGAAGTACTAGTCCCATTTGCTGTTCTGAAAGTTCTTTTATTCCACGTTTCTGAAATGCACTAGGTACTGTTGGGCTCTGTTTTTTAACATTGCTTTGAAATACATGTTTCCCTCCCGAACCTCCCTTTAATATCTCTTCCAGGGTAACGTTTACAGCTTTCTGTGTTTCGCTTTTTGGAGACCACAGATTGCTCTCTTTACAGTAGCAGTGACTGACGCTTTTTAAACCATAATATTTATGGAGAAAACGATAGCTGCTTCTCTCCTCCCCCCAAGTGATCCCCATCTTTATGATAGGAAGGGATATGTAGATGTGATTTAATTTTTGAGTTGTTTTTGTTTTAGATGAACTTGAAGCTCTTTCCTGTTTGGTTTTGTATTGGAATTGAAGTGGATCTTGTTCTGTTTTATGCTGCTGGGGAGTTTCTCATGCCTTTATTAGGTGTTTTGTGGATGAGGCCAGGAATGTTTATTTTGGCTTTCAGTTTATTAGTTTGGGTGAAATTGCAGTCACTCTTTCGATGTGAAAATTTCCAATATTCTCTTGTTTTTCAAATTGAAGTTTTCTTTTTTCATTTAATTTTAGACAGTGTTACACAGACCAGGCTGACTTCTAATTCAGTGTGGTGTAGGCTGGCCTTGAACTCTTGGACTTGCCTTCACCTCCCAAGTACTGAAATTACAGGCTGTGTTATTATTGTAATTGCCTTCATTGTAGCCTTAAAATGTATTTTCCCCCCTTTTAATCTGATACAAGTGTCAGCATATGCTTCCATTTCCTTCTATGTAGAATAAAAGTATTGAAATACAGATTCTGATTTTGCTAAGTATGGGTGGGGTTGTGAAAAATAGAATGTTCTGATATACTCTGAGGCACATTTTTATAGCAGGGTAGTCAGCATTTGTATACTTCTGTAAAATACAGTGCTGTGAAATAAGATGTATAAAGAGACACGGACTAAAATACTGGTGTCTGAAAGCTTCAACTTCTGTTGAAAAGGAGTAGAAGTTGCCTCTTCTTGTGGAGAAGCTGCTTTATACATCATTTGTGTGTACTAAATAACTGCAGACTTCTATATGAAATCATGCAACCAAATAAGTGGTGTGAAAAAGGCATTTTCACACACACAAGAAAAGGTGAGGAGGCAAGCGTGTTTAGGAGACACTACAGGGACTGACTCAGAGCGTGGTGTTGGTGAACAGTGTGTGTACTACAGGGACTGTCTCAGCGTTGAATAGTGTGAGTACTTACAAGATGGGTGGAGGATCTGTCGGGACAGAAGATGTGGTTTGGTAGGCTGCCATAGTGCTTTCTTAAAACAGTGAAAGATGTATGTGAAGAAGGTCTCCATGTCAGCTGAGCGTGCAGGAAGTGGGACCCTGACTAGGATATCCTGGAGAGCTTTAGGGATGATAAATGGTCTGACATAAGGAACTGGCTGTGAGAATAAAGCAGTGGTATTCATTGCATGCTTCATAGTGTTCCCATACTGCGGTAAACTCTACGTATATATAATTCATTAAGTCTTCATCCTAAGGTCTCACAGTCATGAAGTGACTTGTGGCAGGTTCCTCACTATGCATTTACTTATCATGTACAGTGGGTAGTCAGGTGAGCTGTAGATAGCAGTGGTAGTAAAACACTTGAATAGATGTTTTTCAGGGGGATATTGTATAGTGGGGAAAGCTGAGGAATTGGGGGTTTTACAAGTAGGCTAATAGGAAAATAAAGCATTCTGAGAAGAACCAAGAAGTAATTTCTGTCACAGAAGCCAAGAATAGGAAGATTTTCTACAAGATAGGATTGTTGACAATATTTCATTCTGTTTTAAAATTCACAGACAGTGACCTTAATGCAAAGATGGTTGAACTAGACCAGAAGGAATTTTAAAAGAAAGGTAACAGATGACAAATTAGGTTTTCACAGGATCTGTAGAGATTTTAATGCTGGTTAAAGTTTCCTCTGGTATTATTATTATTATTATTGATCATCTTAGAGTTATTCAATGATCAAAAACGGAATTTGTCTTCAGAAAAGAAACTAGTGTTCTATGCCTTTTATCCCAGTACAGGGGAAGCCAAGGAGTAGGAGTGTCTCTGAATTCCAGTCCAGCCTGGTCTATAGAGGAGTTCCAGGACAGTCAGGGCTACCCAGTGAAAAACTGTTAACCACACCAAAGAGGAACTAGTGTTCTGAAGATAGTTCTTTGTTTGTTTTTCTTTCTTTCCTTTCTTATTTCCTTCCTTCCTTCCTTTTTCATTTCTTTTTTTGAAACAGGGTCCTGACTGTTCTAAAACCTTCTATGTAGACCAGGCTGGCTTCAAATTCGAAGATCTATCTTCCTCTGCCTCCTAAGGCCTCAATTAAAGGCATTCCCCTTCACACCCCTAATGATCACAGTATTTCATGTTGACAGTCTTTTGTGTCTAACTTTGCCCTCATTTTAAGGGTTGTTGATACTGTATTAGTGTCTCAGTCCTTTTTATTGCCAGATGCTCTACAGTATGGCTATACTATGCTTTTATCCATTCTTAATTCATTTAAACCCTTCACTCTACCAACTCTGGCTTAGTTTTTAGTTTTATAAATTCTACTGTGCTCTACTAGGCATTAGGGATCTAAAGGTAAGTCATAATTGGTCCTTAAGCATGTGTAGAGCTTTCATGATTTATATGTATTTCATACAGTATCTTATGTGGTCACACAGCAAACCTGTGGTGTAGCAAAAACATCCTTAGGATGAAAAGTTATGTTAGGTGACCTGGCCAGGATTGCTGCACTTGAAATGCTGGAGCAGATGTCATTGTTATTTATTTTTGCCAATTCCACCACTCTTTGCTATTTAAAGGATCCCTGTGTAAATTCCTGGAGAATCAAGGGGACTGGGAAATTCATATCACTTGGGGAAATCACCTCTTTTCTTCTTCTTTTTTTGAAAACAAAACAAAAAACCCCTCCCCCCCCCCCAAAAAAGTTCTGTTGTGTCTCTCTCTAGCTGTCCTTGAACTTGGATTGTAGACAAGGCTGCCCTTGAATTTGAAGTTATTCTCTGCTTCTATCTTTTTATTGTTGGATATAGTAAAGGGATGAGCTACCACATCCAGCCTGGGAATTACTGATTTTTTTGTTTTGTTTTGTTTTTAAAAAGATTTATTTATTATGTAACTACACTGTAGCTGTCCTCAGACACTTTTTCTTCTCTCTCCAGCCCCGCTTGCTGTAGCTGTCTTCAGACACCCCAGAAGAGGGCATCAGATTGCATTATGGATAGTTGTGAGCCACCATGTGGTTGCTGGGATTTGAACTCTGAGACCTCTGGAAGAGTAGTCAGTGCTCTTAACCACTGAGCCATCTCTCCAGCCTGGAATTACTGAATTTTTATGATGACTCTTTGGGACTTAGGGTGAAGACTTAGCAGAATTTTGTTACTTATTTGCAAGAGATTTTTTATTTCTGTCCTTTAGAACTTTAATGGCGTTTAATGTGATGATAATAGGTAATGCTAATAATAACTAACATTTTGAGATCTTATTTTTAAACAACAAAGCACTCAGAACACATTCATTATATGATCTTTACAATAATCTCTGAGTAGTAGATTTTATTATCAGATTTTCACAGATGAGGCAATGGACACTGAAAGGTGAAATATTGCCTATGGGTACTTAGCTAGGGATGGAAGGAACCAAGTTTAGAAGTTTCACTATTTTCAGAACTCATAATTAATACACGGTTTTGCTCACCGATTATGAATTAATAAACTATGTCAAGGGAGAGCAGGAGCAGAATATGAAGAAAGGATTTGAATACAGTTGGAGAAGCAGTGAAACATTACTTGACATTGCACAAGCATTCCTTTTTTTTTTTTTTGGTTTTTCGAGACAGGGTTTCTTTGTGTAGCCCTGGCTGTCCTGGAACTCACTCTGTAGACCAGGCTGGCCTTGAACTCAGAAATCCACCTGCCTCTGCCTCCCGAGTGTGTGCGCCACCACTGCCTGGCTACAAGCATTCCTTTTAGGTCCTGTGGACCTAAATCAAGGTAGATGTTTAGACATCAGTGTGTTTTGTTTTGTTTTTCCCCACAGTGCCTCCGCTAACAACTGCATGCGTACAGTGCTCCTCACGGTTGGTGGTTTTGGTCCTGTCGATTCCCTATTAACACTATTCAGAAACTTGAGTTTGAGAGCCAGGACTCATTTGTACCTCTCTCTGCAGTCTTCTCTTAACTCAGATTTTGTTTCTGTTTTGAACAGTTACCTTTTCAGTCCCAGAGGGGGATAGTCTACCTCTTCTTTCTCAAAACTCTGGAAAACATCATAGTGGCACTTCATAATAACTTTCAAAAAATTTGACCATCGTAGTTGGCATAACTGTTTTAGTGTACAAAAAGAACTGAAATACAGTGTTTCTGCTGAAGAGATCGACTTACCCTGAAATTGGGAAAGGCATCCGCTGTACAGGATTTTTGATTTAATAGAATTTGTTATAACCAGATCAGCAAAGCATTATTACTGTGGGCCATCTGTTGTGTTATGGAAATAGCTTTGTTGCAAGGAACCAGATGTTGTACTTATATTTATAACAATGGCACTCTCCTTATTTTAAGTAACCTTTTGTTGATAGGTACCTTTAGCTGCTATTCTATTTGATATATGAGAATTGGATATTTTTTCAAACTGATGAATATTCTTCTTATACAATCAGGTCAAAACAAATGACTTACGGTGCCAAACTTTAATACTACAATAAGATAAGATCTTTTACTCTGATACCCTTTTTAGACCCAGTTTCTAATACTTTGTAGGTGACTTCAGTTGCTTTAAGAATTTTACCATAAATCTAACATGATTTTATTTTGGTGTGATTGGATCTATATTAACACCACACTGTCTTTATTTTCTGTCTTCAGTGAGTGAAGTACTCTGACAGATTCAGATTTAATGAAGAGGAACTTTTAGAATATAGTCTTAGCTGACAAATAGCTCAGAGATTAAGTGTGCTTGCTGTGCAGTTATAAGGGCTAGGGTTTGGATTCTAGCACCCATGAAACAAGCCCAGTATGCTGCATATGCCTTTACTTCAACTTCAAGGGATCAACACCCTCTTCTGGCATCTGTTTGAGGTTAAGTCACGAACTTGTGCATGCACTCTACAAAATGTCCTCTGACCATTGTATAGGCACCATGGCATGCGTATTCTCTCCCCCCCGCCCCCATACACACAATAAGTAAGTGTAATAGAACATGGTCCAAGAGAATTTTTAGAGTTATCACCAACTGCCTATGCTGTTTTTCATTATTTTCAAGTCCTGTGTAGTGGAGTCTTGAGCTCATTTTAAGAGTTGGCCATCATTTCTTGATGACTGTGTCTAAAGGAGACTTTTCTTAGTCAACTGACTTTTCAGTCAAAATTTTCACCTGCAGTAGAAAGCTAAGAGCTGCAACTGAATTCTTCCCAGCCAGTAAGAGTCCAGCTTAGTGGAATAAGATCATTTAGAATTAAAGTTTAGTGCCAGTGTATACAAATGAAAAAAACCACAGAAGTTGGAATCTACTTTTGCCCAATGCTGAGATCTGACCATACTTTTAAACCACCAATAGATTAGTTTCTACTGCTAGCTGTGAGATTTGTGAGAGAAATGCACTAACGGGTAAGGCTGCTAGCCTTCAATAGCAGTTTCATATTTTGTTTGTTTACAGATATGACTTTGGGGAGGAGGTTATATTATAATAGAAATAAATTGTTTACATTCTACATTTTGGGTGATTATTAAAATAATTTAAAGTTTCTGTTGCTTGGTTTTTAGGACTTTTGGGAGTGAGTTGTAGTGATAGCAGTTAACACAGAACAATCAAGGGTTCGTTGATTCTTTGAATAAAGATAGGGCACTGTTGTGGTAGGAAGTGAATGGTGTTTCTGCTGTTTTCCTTGGATGTATGAATCTGTAGTACTTTACACAGGCTAGACAGGTAAGGTATGAAATAGATTGATGGTTTTATCTTATGTATAAATGGGTAGCAAACACCATCATAAATACTTGGTATGTCAGAAAATTGTGTCATATTAATTAGTTAGAGCAAGTATATTTTTGAAATATTTCCACCTTACATTTGGATGGTGATTGATGTTGGATTTTGGGCCTTATAACAGCCTTGTAATACAGGTAGGATAACCCATGAAGTCAATTGACAGAGTGTCACTTAATTACTATTAGTAGAGCTGACACTGGAACCCATTTCCTGTATTCTCATTTTTTTTTTTTTCCTAAAGTAGAAAACTAATGAAGTTATAGTGAGGAACAGACTTTAGGTTTTTGACGTGGAAGTGAAAGGCCATGGAGATTCCAGATGATCAGTCCTTTAGAAAAGAATATCTATGATACTGTAAAGCTTCATGTAAAGTTAGCAGGTACAATTTCTTGTTAAATTAGGTCCATTTTTAGTCATTGGAAGCAGTCTTACTTGAGTCTCCATTTCTGCTCTTAGAATTCTGGAGGTGAGATAGGGATCAGAATGGGAAGTTAAGGATTGCTAAGTAGCAGTTAGGTCTCTCACCCTTTCTTTCAGAATGGAAATATATACTAATAAATTTTAGAGAAATTATGCATAATACAGTTTTTTGTGTTTTTGTTTTTTGCATAATACAGTTCTAATGCAGGTATCTATCTGGGTTATTGTCATACAGTGAGACCTGTTATCTGTTGCCTGGTAGGTATGAAGACTGATAGTATTCAAGGAAGTTTTACTGAATAGAAATCCAAACAACAGCGGGGCAGTGGTGGCGCATGCCTTTAATCCCAGCACTTGGGAGGCAGAGGCAGGTGGATTTCTGAGTTCGAGGCTAGCCTGGTCTACAGAGTTGAGTTCCAGGACAGCCAGAACTACACAGAGAAACCCTGTCTCGAAAATCCAAAAAAAAAAAAAAAGAAATCCAAACAACAACAAAAAACAGACTGGGAGAAAAGCATGACAGTAGGTAATTTAAAGTGTCTTTTTATGAACCTTTCTATACAGTGAACATGTTCCATTTAGAAAATTTGACTTTTATGGTTCACATAACTAAAAGTAACTCTTTGGAAGAGCAGTTTAAATACTTGGTGCTGTTGAAGTTATATAGATTAATTGGTTTGATAGGTAACTTGATTATAGTATTATGGGTCAAGTTGTGTGTTAGGTGATTTAAGGTTTTCTTTGCATTAGAATTTGCTCATTTTAAGAAATTAATTTTTTCCCTCAGAAGCAAACTAAAAATCCCAGGTTTACTTACAGTAGTTATTTCTCAGTTAAATTACCTGAAATGGTATTCTAGTTTGAAATGAAAATGAGACTTGAGGATTTACTTACCTGCTTTCATTCTCTGGCAGATTTTTTTTAAAGATTTATTTATTTATTATATGTAAGTACACTGTAGTTGTCTTCCGACACTTCTCTCGGCCTGCTTGTTCCGGCCCTGCCTGCTCGCTTCACTCAGGCCCAGCTTGCTGTAGCTGTCTTCAGACACCCCAGAAGAGGGCATCAGATCTCATTACGAATGGTTGTGAGCCACCATGTGGTTGCTAGGATTTGAACTCAGGACCTTCAGAAGAGCAGTCAGTGCTCTTAATTGCTGAGCCATCTCTCCAGCCCCTCTGGCAGATTTTTAATAAAAACAAAATCGTTAATGTTTGTTTAAGGTAATGTTTTCATGAACATTGAATTAATTAATTTCTCTTATTTGATTGGGCATTTATTTTTCATCTGTTTACGTCCAGATAAGTGAAAAGCAGGGTCCATGCCAGCAAAGACCATAGATGCTAAGTTTAAGAGATACCACAGAGCTGTCCTTCCAGTAATAGTGGTGCCTCTGATTGCTTCCAATGACTAGGTTTTACTCGGAAAGGTAGTGTTTAGCATGTTTGTTTGAAAAACTTAATGCATTCAGGGATGTGGAAGAATGGCTTTAAGAAGAGCTGATGGCCTCATGGTTATTTATTTATAATAAAATGCTGAGAACCATTGGTGCAAAGCATGCCCTTGAACCTATGGGGTGGCTCAGTGGGTAAAGACAGTTTTCTCCATGCTTTACAACCTGAGTTTGATCCCCAAGACCCACATGGAATAGAAAGGAGAGAATCAATTCCTGAAAATTGCCCTCTGACACTCCACACCCATAAATGATGTACGTAAAAAACCCCAAGATTGTCCTTAAGGAGCATTTCTTCACCATCCCCTTCCCTGTATTTTGAGACAAGATCTTGGTATAGCTCAGGCTAGCCTTCAACCCATAATCCTTCTGCTTCAGTATCCCAAGTGCTTGCATTACGGTATGTGCCACAACGCTGGGTCATCTAAGGAACGTTTATTACTGAGATAGATGATTTAGGCATTGTGATTTGTGGGAGGTTACCAGGTTTGCATTGATAACATGATTTAAGAAATTGTACTTTAGGGCTGGAGAGATGGCTCAGCAGTTAAGAGCACTGACTGCTCTTCCAGAGGTCCTGAGTTCAATTCCCAGCAATCACATGGTGGCTCACAACCATCTGTAATGGGATCTGATGCCCTCTTCTGGTGTGTGTGAAGACAGCTATAGGATACTCATATACATAAAATAAATAAATATTAAAAAAAAAAAAAGAAATTGTACTCTAGTAGAGGCAGGATTGCAAGTAGTAAGATCATGCTTTAAAAGACCAACTGTACCCCCCAAAAGATCTTAAGGATGGAGACAGTGTCTTCCTGTTTTTATTCTTTCTGCAGTTCTGTTACTTAATGAAAGGTGGCATGTTCTGAGAAATGTTAGATGACTTTGTCACTGGGGACAATCAGTGTGCTTATGTAACATTGCTGGCTGTGATGTTACTGGTGATATAATCTGATGGGACCACCATTGGGTATATGAGAAATGTTAAATGGCAAGTGACTTACTGTGCAGAAGGTGTTGTAGGAAGTTTTACATATTCAGTACAGTAGTACATAAAAGGACATTTTGTATTTCATCTTTTTTTTTTTTTTTGAGATAGGGTTTCTCTTTGTAGCCCTAGATGTCCTGGAACCCACTCTGTAGACCAGGCTGACCTTAAACTAAACTCACAAAGATTCACCTGCCTTTGCTTCCTGAGTACTGGGATTAAAGGCTTGAGCCACCATTGCCTGGCAACTAATTTTAAGAATGTTAATATTGCTAAAAATAGTATGTATCAAGTTACCTTTCTCCTAGTATGATGAGATAAATAAAGTATAGTTCCTAGAATATTGAGTTAGTTGTTCATACCTTTGAACTTTCCTACTAGAACACTTAAGGTATGACCATTTAGCTACTCTTCCCAAGCCTGCTATCTGTGGAGGTTGAAAGGTAGCCAGTATGGCATAGTACTGAGTATAGTAATCCCAGCACTCAGGAAGGGAGGCAGAGGCAGGAAGTTTGCTGTAGATTTGAGGTCAGCCTGTTGTATATATACATAGTGTGATGAATGCCAGTAGGGATGCCAGATTTAAGGCCATGTCTGAAAAGAAAAAAGGGTAGCCTGTTTGTTTTATGTAGACACTAAATGAAGCAAAATGTACTACTAACCAATCTCTTCCCCTGTGGAAAAGTAGAGCCTGTAGTCTCTCTTTTTTCCATGAGTTAACTCTTCAAGTATTTAAAAATTATTATTTTAGTGGGCAGTTTGAGTGCTGTGTATATGAGGAATTGTCAAATGGCAGTTTGTTCCCGATGGCAGGTGTAGCTAAAGAGCCATGGATTGACCACAAAGTAATGGTCTTGCTTCTACTGATGAAGAAAGCTTCATGTAACAGATAGTATTTGGAATGGGATGAGATAGGGCTTTTTAGGCTGAAAGACTAATCAGAAACTTAAGAGATGAAGCATAATGGAGTTAGAGGAAAAGAAGCTTCCCAGCTGTATACCAGGATGTTAGAATGTGCATTGTGGTTTCCTTAGTACTTGAAGCATGGCAAGTAATTATGGGAAATTAATAAATTGTCACCTTTTCATGTACATTCACAAAGTAGTTAAGATTATTGAACATTTTTGTGTCTTTTGGAGTGAAAAAAAATGTTTTTCTCATTTTTTTGAATACTCATGAACAGCCAGGAAAGCCTCAGGAAAATAATATTCACAGTCTATATACTAGAATTGAGCTGTGAAGCTGGAAAATGTTTTCCTCTTCAGGCTAAATAGACCTAGTTTCTCTTACGTTTGATATGGTTTCCTTTGTATTTTTAATGGAGATAGGGTCTTACCGACACACAGTCCTGGCTGCCCTGAAACTTGGAATGTAGACTATGCTGACCTCAAACTCCTAAAGATCTGCTTTCCCCTCCCTCATAGTGCCACACCACAACTACAGCCTTTTGGTTTCTGTATTCTTCACTAGTATTATGAATCTTTTCCCTTGAGCACTCTGCTTTGTAAGTGCTCTTACTATGCCCTGCTTAAACAGCACAGTATTCCAGAGCGAACTAAGTGAAGAGTTTAGGAGGCTGTTGCCCTTCTTGGTCTGGATACTAGCTTTCTAATGAAACTTGGGACTATATTTACTTCTTTTTAGCTGAGGCACTACCCTGGCTCACATTCAGCTCCTGTACTGATTTACAAGAATTTAAGAGTTGATTCAGAGAGAATTCATTTTAATGAGCTATCAAATGAGTGTCTTTTTTTTTTTTCCTGATTATATATGCCACTTTCTCAGAGGTAATATTCAGTCTTTGCTTCCTGAAATTTAAGAAAAGAAAATTAATTGTACAAATACTGGAGTTGAATAAATAGTACCCAAAGACTTGAGTCTACCTGCTCTATTGAGTATGTGCAGAAGTATATAAAGTGTAAGTTGGGCCTGGTGGTGTGGGTCTGTAATTCCAGCTGCTTGGAGGTTAAGGCAGCAGGGTCTCAGACTTAACTTGCTTGGGCTACAGAATACGTTCAAGGCTAGCCTGGCAATTTAGTGGGACTCCGTGTCAACATAAAAAGTAATAAGAGGTCTTACGAATATGGCTTAGTGAAAGAATGCTTTTTAGACATGTGGGGTCTTGGGTTTGATCCTCCATACTGTTGCCCATCCCCAGTATATAAAATAAAATGAATCCTCATTTACTGAGGTTCAACAATTGAGAGTTTTTTCATATATATACTTCAAGTGTCTTTTGTGTTGATTTGTTTTTTTTTTTAATTTTTATTTTCTTATTATTACTAATATATTTTTTGAGAGAGTGTTTTACTTTGTATCCCTGGCTGACCTGGAACTTGATATGTAGACCGTCTGACCTCAAAACTCCTGAGATCCACCTGCCTCTGCTAGGTTTAAAGGTATCTGCCATTATACTAGACTCATAGTCTTTCTTTCTTTCTTTCTTTCTTTCTTTTTTTTTTTAAATAGACTTTATTTTTCTTGTATAAAACTTTTATGCAGCAGCCACAGCTAGAGCCTGGGTCCTTTAAACAGAGACTCTTGTATGGGTTTTCACAAGATGATCAGTGAATTCCTGATAAGGAAACTTGGTGAACACAGTCTGTTTCCAGAGGTCAGGGGGTCAGGTAGCTGTAGGTCTTAGAGATAGCATCAAAGGTGGTAGCAGTGCAGCCCCTGGCTGAAGTGTAGCAGTCATCTATACTGGACATCATCAGTAGCTTCTTTGACACAGGAGCAGAGACAATTCGAGTGCCTCTGGGAGCAGGAATGAGAAGTGCCAACACAGAGCCACAGTGGCCTATCACCTTTCATGGAACAGTGTGGAGCTTGCCAACCTTGTTTCCCCGGTAGCCTCTGCACAGGGATGATGGAAAGCTTGGCCAAGATGATGGCCCCTTGATGACAGTGGCTACTCCTTGGAGCACTTAACACTAAGTAAGACCAATGTGTGACCATTGTACTTCCCACATACTCCACCTGCCTGGTGGCTTTGATCATGACTGCTGTGGAAGCCTCTTAAATCCCTCTCCACCCCCTCCCCTGGGTTCTCTAAGTCCTTCTGCTACACCTTGTCATCCACCATTTGGTGTTAAGAGAGAAAGAGGAGGAGAAAGGGTAAAGGGCATGGGGCATGGGGGAGGAAGGAAGAGGAGGGAAGAGAGAAGAAGCTAGATTCATATTCTTGTACACAACATTATTATAATAATAATTTATAGTACTTTTTTCTGTTCATGTGTATGTATGTGGGGTGTGTGTGTGTGTGTGTGTGTAGGATCAGGGTTGACATTGAGTCTTAGTCACTCTCCTCCTTACCCATTAAGGCACTGTCTTTCAGTTGAACCCAGCATTCTCCCCTAGGTTTACTTGATGGACATCCTATCTTTTCCTTGTAAGGACTGAAATTACAGCTGAGTGGCTATTATGCCTGCCTGGGTTCTTTGGATTCAAATTGGTCCTCATGGTTGCACAGCAAGTGCTTTAACTACTTAGCCATTTCTCTAGGTGTGGGTCATCTTCCCCCAAATTTAAATTGACAGTGTTTTATGGATGTCCTTTGATTTCTAGTACATAGTCAAATTCCTGATTATTTTAAAATGCCTTTTACAGTTGGCTTTTAATTGAATCACGATTCAGGCACAGTCAACACATTGGATTTATCGTTGTTTGTTTGTAATTGTATCCAAACTATAGCCTCCTTGTGCTCCCTTTTTGTTTTGAGGTGGGGTCTTCACTATATATAGACCAGGTTTCCAGGCAGTCTGTGATGGTTAATGGTTAGCATTAGTTGTCATCCTAACCAAATCTAGAATTAATTGGCAAGGAGATGGCCTCTGTGTGGATGCCTGTGTGTGGAGATTTATCTTGATGCTATTATTTGGGTGGTACTGGGAGTTTGGAACTGGTAAAAAAGTAGGCGCTTACTCATGTTTTCTGTTTTCTGATTGTGGATGCCACGAGACCAAGTGCTTCAGGCTTCCTGTCACTCTGACCCCCACCATGATCGACTATACCTTTAACTGTAAGCTAAAATTAAAACCTTTCTCCCTTAAGTTTCTTTTGTCTGTGTATTTATCCCAGTAGCAGGGATAGCTAACTGACTAGAACTTGCTATGTAGCCAGGCTAGCCTTGAAGTGTCCCTCTTGCTTCGGCCATCAAACATCATTTTAGGCATGAGCTAGCGTGCCTGACCTTCTTCCTGTTGACTTTGTCATCATTTGACTCCTTTGGGTTTTTTTATCTGTCTCTTATACACAATTCTTTTGTATTCATTGAAACATGTACCTGATTTTTTTTTTTTTATCAGTTCAGCAAGTGTTTTGGGAAGTTATGTAAAAACATATGCCAGTCATTGTGAGATAGATAGAAGTTATTTGACAGGTGTTAACCCACTAAGAACCAGAATTCCAGTGGCAGAGACAGGTGCATAGTGAAGTAGTACAGGGTGAGGTGTTTTTTTTGCCCTCCAGTGAGTCATGCCTTAATTGTAATGGCCTGCCTTCCCCTTCTTCCTTCCTTTCCTCCCTCTCTCTCTGTAATGCTGTCAGTGGAGAGAGAGAGACACACACACACAGAGTGTCTCTGTCTGTCTGCTGCCTGCCTGACCGTCTACCTGATGAGGCTTCATGTAGTCCAGAATGACTTTGAACTCAATATATGGCCTTCACCTACCAAGTGATAGGATAAACAGGCCTGGGCCATCATGCCCTGTTTTAGAATACTATGAATTCATCCCTTTATGTCCAGATCAGAAACCCATTGACTGACTGCCTCTTGAATGAATCCAGATATATCCTTTTGGTTTGGTCTGTCACTCATGTTTCTGTTTAAAAAACTACTTTAATTTAGTTTTATTATTGTGGTGCTGAGGAATTGGATCCGTAGCCTTGAACATGCTAAGCATGTATTCTTCTACTGATCTGTCATCCCAGTATTCACTGAATCTCATCATCTTTTTCAGTTGAACTACAACCAACGTTTTACTGTGCCTGTAGCATTTTTATTCTTCAAGTTCACAAACATCTTTAAGAGGAAAAAAAAATTGTGTGTGAGTCTAGGAACTAATAACGAGTATCCAGAGAATCCCAGTTGATGTACCCAGCCTATTGTTCCGACCCAGAATCCAGAGTTTCTGCTAGTTCAAAGAGAGTGCCCTGATGTGGGTCTCCTGTCCATTCAGTGGTCTGAATCAGGGATGATAGGATTACAGTTTTGTTTAACCACTTTCCCAGTTAGCTGTGGATGTCTATTGCTTTTTGGTTGTATTTAGAAATGAACTCCTCAGGCAACCCCTGTGAGTTGAGCAGGATTGAAAATGATGTGAAACCTTTGTGATGATTTAGCCCTAAGCCTGAATTAACTTATATATCAAATTCGCCTGATAGAACTTTTAATTAACAGACAGCTTGGGTTTTCATTAATAAATTAGGATTTCTAGGATTGGGATAGAAATGACAACCAGGCAGTGGCGGCACATACCTTTAATCCTAGCACTCAGGAGGCAGAGGCCAGGTGGATCTTTGTGAGTTTAAGGCCAGCCTTCACTACAGAGCAAGTTCTAGGACAGCCAGGGCTAAACAGAAAAACTCTGCCTTAAATTTTTTTTTGTTTTTTTTCTTTTTTGAAGTCAGCAGTGGAGCAGTGGTTTTTGTTTTTTTTTTAGATTGATTTTATGTAGCAGGGGGGTAATTCTTACTTTATGGATTCTAATATTGGAGGCTATAGCTTCCTTTCATTGGGAAGTTATGTACAAAGCACATGCCTGTCATTGTGAGATAGATGGAAATTATTTGGCATGTATTAACCCACTAGGAGCCAGAATTCCGGTGGACATATTACAGTATTTATTCCTTCTGACATTCAGAAAGTCTGAAGGTTCATTTTACTTTTCAAGGGTATGAAAGTCTCTCGCTTTGAATTACTCGAGGCAGAGCACATAAATCTAATGCCCAAGATGAAGACATAGGATCCAAAGAAATGGCATGTTAGTTTTCTAAATGTAACTGATCGTAGATTTAAAGCTCAGAACCCTTCAGCTCTCTGAATGCCAGTTCTACCTTTGTTTAGTGAGTACCTTTAAAAGTAATTAAAAGAAAGGGCTTAATATATTGGGAGTGGATAGGTTTTTTACATTTTTGAATATTTCATGTATATCAATAAAGGTGGTTTAGTTTAATATACTTCTGTCATATTTTCCATGAAAAAAAAAATGTAAGTTAGAGAAATAAAAGGTATTCTTTTTGTTGGGTTGCATGATTTGGTTTTGGGCCCACATGTTGTGGTTGAGTTATTGAGCAGAGGGGGAGGACTGAAGCTTCAGCACAGTCAGTGAGCTGACAGTAGGCCCAGAGACAGAACCCTGTGTTTCTTGCTTGGTTGTGATTGGGTTTGAAGTGGGAGGGCCTGTGATTTGGTTATATAGTTGCAGGAAATAAAGTTTGGGGTTTGGAAGATGTTACAACTCCGGTGTTCGGCTAGGAAGCGCTCTCCCTGTGTTCACCACCTGCTTTAAGGCCCTGGTTTGAAGCAGGGGAAAGAAAAGAGGCCAGCCTTAAACTTTATGTTCTTAATCTTAAAAAGCTGAAGCTAATGGTTGCTCCCTCCCCTAGCTCATCTTGTCTCTTTTTTGGGCTTTTCTTGTTTCAGAAGAGGGATATATATCATGTAGTTGATCTGGAGGAAATAATAGTGGCTTCCTTCACTTTTTTTTTTTTTTTTTTTTTTTAGCTGTATGAACCTTAAAAGTTATTTTTATTCTTTGACAGTTTCATACATGTATACATTGGTCATATCCACCCGATTCTCTCCTCCCGCTTGTGTGGACTTTTGTAATGGGCTGTATATGTATAACTGATTAGTGAATAAAGAAGAAGGTTTGGAGATAATGGGGACCCCAGAGCACACTGTTAAACGGAGCGGCTTGAGGCCTGAGAGCATTGCTTTCTAATGAGGTCGTTTTCTTAGTCTCTTCCACTCTAGCTTTGGAAGGTTTTTGGCAGGTACTATATAGGAAAGAAGCAGAAAAACTTGGCAGAATAAAAACATTTGTGTATGGCTGCTAAACTCCATAAACAGATATGCTGGGATACAATTCACATACATAGTTCACCCATTTAAAGGGTGAAAATCAGTGTTTTTAAAGTGTATGCACAGGTGTAACCAACACTGCAATCTAATTTTAGAATCTCTTCCTCCCCTGCTGCACTCCAGACTCCAGTAGCCAGTTTCTCTCCTCCTCTTACTTCTTTTCTTTCCCTGCTAGTCCCAAGAAACTACTAGTAGAATCTATTTACTAATTCAGATTTGCCAATTTTGGATATTTTGTATACATGGAGTTACATGAGATACAGTTTTTTTGTCTTTTTCCTTCGTACAATGTTTTCAAGGTTGTATTGCTGCGGCAGACATCATTTCCTCTTGTCAGTACTGCAAGCATAGTACTTGGAATTTAACATTGTCAGTACTGCAAGCATAGTACTTGGTATTTAACACACCACTGTTGGTGGGCCTCTGGATTGGCTTACTATTTTGTTGTTAGGATTTAATCTTCTATTCACTTTTTTCCTGTGAATTTACATATTTAGGAAGGCTGACTTCTTTCTCCATAGGAGTGAAATTGCTGGTTTATATGAGATGGTAAGTCAGTTTTTAGCTTTTTGACTGGCTGATGTGCTTTCAGAGGAGCAAAACTAGCAACAAGATTTTAAGAACTTTAAGAAGTTTAAACTTATAAATTATTTAACTGTAATGTGTGGGTGCAGGCGTTCCTACCTTTTCTACCATGGCTTCTAAGGGGTCAAACTCAGGCAGTCAGGTTTTTACTAGTTCCTCCCCTAAGCCAGGTTTCCTGCTGTGATTCTGGTTTTGGTTTGTATTTCTTTTGTGGTGAATAATGCTGAATACCTATGCCTTTGTGGGATATTTGCCTGTAACTGACTATTGAAATCCTTGCCTGCTTATAAATTAGGTTGACTTTTGAGTTTTGAAGATTCTGTATATATTCTGGATTCTTGCTCTTCTTGGTCCTAAATTATGTAGAGATAGAAGTATAAGACACAGAGACTGGATTAGAGATCTGGTCAGTTTCAAACAGAACTTATTTTAACTTGCTTTTAAAAAGTTGTCTGTGTTTAGATATACATGTGTGGAGGTCAGAGGCTGATTTTTATGGAGTTGGTAATTTCTGTGGGTTCTGGGGATTGAAAGAGGGTGCCAGGCTTGCAGAACCATTTCACCAGCCTATTATTTTAAGTTTCTTTTTTTCAACTATAGAAGAAATGTCATTGAATAAATATGAGTGACAATAGTCAGATTATGGTGATAAAAGGAAATGAAGCAGACAAAAATTCCTTTCATTGTGGAACTTGTATTCTAGTGGAGAAACAGAAAGTAAATAAAAATATCAGATGGTTGCCATTCCATGGGTCTGTCTCTTTAGCTAGTTGCTGAGAACCCATTACGTTTCTTTCTTTTTAAGATTTATTTATTTTATTTATGAGTACACTGTCACTGTCTTCAGACACATCAGAAGAGGGCATCAGATCCCATTACCCATGGTTGTGAGCTACCATGTGGTTGCTGGGAATTGAACTCAGGACCTCTGGAAGAGCAGCCAGTGCTCTTAACCTCTGAGCCATCTCTCCAGCCCCCCATTAGGTTTCTTAAACAAAGGTTATTATAAACTTAGAATAAAATCTAGTGATTTATTTGGCTCTTGTGTTTAGAAAATAGGGAGTCAGTTCAATTAAGGTTTGAATTTTTTTCTTTTGAAAACTGGGAAGTTCTTTCAACACTGTCTAAAATGCTGCCTAGCAGAATTGGGCTAGAACTGGGTATGAGAGTGGGCTTTTTGGGGTAAGCACTCCCTTCAGTTTCTCACCTTTCACCACACACATACAGTGGACACATTGTGTACTTAACCTCTTCCAATCTTTTTGTAGTATCTGTTAACCCTTGGCATTTGTGGATATCTTTGTGCCTAGTAAAAATAATTGGTATTCTGCCATTGATATATAGTCATTGTAATAAATACATTTATCCATTTATTCTAAACAAGTCTGTAATGGTTAATACATAAAACTAGATAGATGGTATTATGCCCAAGTTTTAAGAAAGAAAATAGCTCTTAGTAATGTATCAAAATCTGAACTACTCAAGTCCCCTTTTACTCAAGTGCTACTCTGCTCTTAACTGTCTGATTTTAAAGCACTGCAACTATTTCTTCAGATGAAGTGTTCGTGACATTTTATATACAAAGTCAATAAAGGTTGCACTTTTCACTGTAGACTAGTTGTGTGCGGGAGATGATGTGGGTGTAGATACTGGCATATTCAGGGCTAATGGTAGGTTTCAGGTACCTTGCTGGAATGCCTAGGATTCTACAAACACTGGACAACATACTCTGTGCTATGACTCATCTGTTAAATATTATAAGGTCTTACCACCTTTTGGTGTGTGTGTCTCCTGTGTGATTGATATGCATATCTTTGATACTATCTTGTACTTTTCATTCATACATGTTTAATAGTGGTGATTCCTTTAGCTTTTGAATTTTGTTCAGCATTTTAATTAGAATTGTAGTTAGTTGAGTTATAGATCAGTTTACTTTGCAGCATCTAATAATGAATTCTTCTTTACTTTTAGATTCTCTTTGTGGCCAGATGGGTTTGTATGGACAAGCTTGTCCATCTGTAACTTCGTTAAGGTGAGTACACCCCCACCCCCACCCCCAGCATTAGGAAAGTTAGTTGGTCATGTCAGTTGCAGTGAGTTTCAAGGTGAGGCTCTGTAACTAACTTTACAAAACTGTTTTGTTTTATAGAATATCCTCCCACTTCATTCATTTCCCCAGTGAAGTACAATAAATCACCTTTGATGTAGAAAAAACTATTGCTGTTTGGTGCAGTAGCGCAGTTTGGTGGAGCAGGAGTATTTGTGCTTACAGAGGTTTTTAAGGTAATGGGTTTTAGATCTGTTCTTAGTCTCCAGGGATAATCTTGAGCATGAAACAACATAGCTACACTTTGTTGTTGTTGTTTCTTAAAAATGTAAGCTGTTTTCTACTTGCTTTAATTAAACAATACATTTTGTTTGCTTGGTAGCAGATTATTAAAGACTGAATTACTGATTTTAACTTGTTTCTAGGGAGTGGTTATTTAGATTACCATTTTCTACATTAAACTAAACAAATAAATGTAGAAAATAGGAATTAAGTTGTTTTATACAAGCTAGTGGTTTCAGATTTTTTAAGTTACCAAATTCTTTTTTTTAAACAAAACAAAACTACAATCTCATGTTAGGTACAGTGAGTAGGTAAAGCATACAAATATAAACTTTGCTAGATTTCCATGTCCTATATTTTCAGTGACTCTTGGGGGACTGTTGTTGGTTGAAGAGCAGGTTTTGAAAAGTAACCTGATTTGGTGTGATCGCTCATGCCTTTAAACTCAGCATTCAGGAGGCAGAGGCAGGTGGATCTGAGTTGGAGGCCAGTCTGGTTAGTGAGTTCCAGGACAGACAGGGCTACATAACAGAGACGCTGTCTCAGTAAGAAAATGGGGGAAAAAAAATCTAAAACTAATTTTAATTGAAGGTTTTCAAATGAAAATTTAGAGTATAAAACGTTAATCACAACAGCTACTAATTCTTGGATGCTGCAGTCAGTCTCATTTATTCGTCTGACACACTGCCAGCATCATTTGAACATTCTTCAGTGGTAGAATATCATTTCCTCAGTGAACTACAATCAAGCTTTGTTGCTGCTGTTTTGCTTTTTAAGCAAAATAAGTAGAATTATTTGTCAGATACTGAGAGTTCCTGATGAGGGCTGAGGAGGAAATGGAAGAGACTAGGAACAGAGGAATAGGTGTTATTTTGAACTGGGCTAAAATATCCCAGGGAAAGCTTCACAGAAAAGGAGACATTTGCATGAAGAGCTGGAAGAGTGATGGAGTGAGTCAGATGCATATTTGGTATGCAGAGAATGAACATTCTAAGTAGAGGGAATCTAGGAATTGCCACAGTAGGAGGCTCTTCTATGTTTGAGGAACATTATACTGGGCATTGTTACTGGAACAGGACATAATGGACAGAGGGCAAGAGCAGAGAGATAAACATTGCTAGTTCCATAATTGTGAAGTTCAAGAGTATGCAGATTTTCTTTCCTTCTGTTCTATGAGCATTTTTTAAAAAAGATTTATTTATTTATTATTTATACAGCATTCTGTCTGTATGTATGCCTGCGTTCCAGAAGAGGGCATCAGATCTCATTACAGATAGTTATGAGCCACTGTGTGGTTGCTGGGAATTGAACTCAGGACCTCTGGAAGAGCAGTCAGTGCTCTTAACTGCTGAACTATTTCTCCAGCCCCTATGGGCATTTTTTAAAAAGTCCTGTTAGGCCTTTTAATAATGGTTTGATTTGTTTGAATATAAGCTATATCTGGAATAGGTTTTATGCCACAATGTCCATAAAATTGTTGTATTTTAATGTGTGTGTGTGTGTGTGTGTGTGTGTATGAGCATGAGCATCATTAGTTTTAATCTGTGAAGGCATCTCTAAGATAGCCGTCATCCATAGTAAATGTGTAATCTCAGAATCATTCCCAACTTGTACTAATTGTATTATGTATTAATATGTGTACATATTTTAATTTTTTAAACTCTAAAATGAAACATATAATCCATTGTGTGGCATTGCTTTAAGTTAGCATCAATAAGCAGAATCTGGATCTTTAATTTAATATATTGTATTTCTGTGGGCTGCCATTTAATTTTTTAAACTCTTGCAGAAACTTTAGAACTATGTTTTTTGATATTGTAAGTTTTAAGTAGGATATTTTTTTGAGGGTTTTAAATTTTTATTTAAAGATTTTTTTAAAACCTGTTTTATGGTTCCCTAATCTAGTATTTAACTTTTTAGGTGTCTTTTTTCTAAGTCTGTCTTATCTTGATCTATCCCAAAGAGGACATATAAAACTGTAATCATTGAAAAAAATAGCCATTTGTGTTCTGATAAGCAAAGATCATATAGAATCCAGATGCGTTGTGTCATTGTGTTTTCCTCATCCCAAATATAAAAAGCATTTTTTATTTTAATTTAAAAAATTTTTCCCTGCCAGGCAGTGGTGACGCACGCCTTTAATCCCAGCACTCGGGAGGCAGAGGCAGGCGGATTTCTGAGTTCGAGGCCAGCCTGGTCTACAGAATGAGTTCCAAGACAGCCAGGGCAATACAGAGAAACCCTGTCTCAAGGCCCCCCCCCATTCCCCCCAAAATTCCCCCCCCAAGGACTTTATTTTTTTATATTTAAATTAGATATCTTTATATTTAGCTTTTTTATTTTTTAAATTTAATACCTTATTAGTTTAGACTCTTGGGACTTTTAGTTTGTACCCTGTGTTGCATTAACCCCAACCCAGCTGTCTAGCTAGCTTAGGGCTCCTTGCATGGCCTTTTGCCAGCCCTAGCCAGGCCTTTCCAACTTTGCCCTGCTTTTGTGCAGTTTAGGCCTGCATCCCTGCGCATCTGCCAATCTTTGGCCCATGTGCCCTTCTCTGTTTGGTTGTGCTGGCACCACTTGCTAGACAGTGACTCAATGGACCCAGACTAGGCTGCCATTCTTTTCCCTTGGGCCTCAGCATATGCTGTGCTTTCCGCTAAGCAGAGTGCTGGCTTTCCAGAGCAGCATGCAGCTCTTAGGAGAACTGCAGCCTCTTTTTCTATCAGCAGCCAAGCTAGTGCAAAGCCTTTCCAGTAGCTATAGTCTAGCTTGGTCCCAAGCAGCAGTAACTTGAAATCCATGTTTTTTGTGGAAGGGTTGGAGTTGTGCCTTTCTACCTAGTAAGTTGTCTCAGGTAGATTCTTTTCATGTCCTACATTGGGCGCCAAAATGTAGTTTAACCAGTTTATGTTTACTTCCAACTATCTTACAAATTAATGAGACTCAGACTATGGTTATTTTTTTTTGGCTTTGACAATTACTGGGGGGTCACCCCTAATCTACCTTTTTAACTGCTGGCCTGGCTACCTCCCTAGTGGTGTACCCCAGATAATTGTTGTTTTTCTTGGCCATGCACTCATGGTTCCTCTCCTGTCATGGTGGCTTCCTCCTCCCTCTGGTTCTTCTTCCTCCTTCCTTTCTGGTCTCTCCTAACTCCTCTCTTCTCCACCCCCAACCCAATAACTCAAAACCCACCTACCTCTAATCCCTCCAGTGCTTGACTGTAGCCAGTTTTATTTAACCAATAGTTTTAAACCAAGGAACAAGGTTTGCACAACAAAAGCTTATAAGCATAAAAATTTACTCATAAGCTTAGATCTTCAGATACAAAATTAACATTACAGTACATATCAACCGTCCAAACCTCAACAGGCCAGTGTTACTGGAACAGAGGAAATGGTGAATAGAGGGCAAGAGGAGAGAGAAACTTCACTTGTGTCATAAATGTGAAGTTCAAAAGTATGCAGGTTTGAGACATTCTGATTTTCTAGAATGAATCAGAGGGAAAATGAATTGAGTTTGCCTTTTTTGGAGTTTCAGCACTAGCATTCATCAGAGCAGAGTTCCTTGCTATTCTCTAGAAAACTTCATGCCATTATGGTGTTTCTTCCCATGAGAATGCATTTTTCACCTACTTAGCTTGAATGTTTTTCCTCCCTTTAAAGGCAAGGGATACCTATATTATTCTGGAAATAATTTTGGGAAAAGAAAAGCCCATTAATTTCTTTTATCTCAGAAGTGCTGTAGAACTAATTTGACTTAGTGGTATTTCTTTTCATGTGATGGGAGTAGTCTTTTCTTTAATATTTAAAACTTTGGGAATGGTTACATCAAGTGGTTTTGTAGACTTTGCTCTTCTACACTGAATAGTTTTCATTAAAAATATTTTATAATTGGGTGTGCTGGAACAGTCATATAAAGGCTACTGACAGATATTTTTAAATTGTTTGGAGTATTTGTGTTTACGCTTATGAAATATCCGGTTTAGTTGCATATTTGCCTGAATTTTGCTTGATAAAATTACAGAACTTAGGATGGATTAACTAACTTAGAGTGTGCTGTAATTCTTGTGTATAATAATTCTAGAATCAGAATCTTTTGAATATAGCTATAAATCAGACTCACAGTAAAGACTTTCATTTCTGTAGTGCTCTGTATGGCTCCTCAAAAGCAGAGAGTCCCATTCTTATAGATTTGTATGTGAAGAGGACTGTTGTCTGTCATTGATTTTTCTAAGTGGAAGCTGTTTTCAGATAAGAAAGGAAAAATCCCCCCTCCCACTGTGTGTGTGTGTGTGTGTGTGTGTGTGTGTGATGTTAAAAATTTGATTATTGCAAACTGCTTCCTGTGCTCTTCCCTAAACCAGAAATACTTGTCTTGTTGTTGTGACAGTATCTGACAAAAATAAAATAAAAAAGAGAAACATATTTTGGCTCATAGGAGGGGCAGCTCCTCATATTGAATCTGCAGACAGGAAGTAGAGTGAGGAAAGCTATTGTTTCCTTTCTCCTTTTGATTTTGTCTAGGACTCCTGCCCATAAAATTGTGCCTCCCATAACATAGGTGTGCCTTTGTACCTCACTCTATTCTAGAAAATTCCCTAAGAAGTGAGCTGAGGCTTGTTTCTATTGTGATTCTAAGTCTTGTTAAGTTGACAATCAGAATTGTCCGTCACCTGCCAAACGAGCTAGGTACATAAGAAAAGCCATACCTGTGGCTGGTGGAGGGTTGTAATTGCCGATATGAGTGAGAATGTGCAGTATGTGTAAGTTAAGTCAAGGAGTGGAATGACAGTATGTGAAGCTTTTGAAGTTCTTGGGATGAGCCAGGTTTGCTGGCATATATGTGCGTGGTCAAAGCTCCTAGGATGCAGAAGCTAGAAGATTTCAAGTTCAAGGCCAACATGGGATGCATGGGAAGACTCTGTCTCCAAAATAAAACTCTTTGATTTTTTGTTGGGAGGAGCATAAAGTAAATGGACTAAAGCTACTCGCAGACTTCTTAAATATTTAAAATAATTTAATTGTATTTTGTAGGTGATGTTGGATCATTGTGTTAGGATTGGTTGTTAAATCTAACCCTAACCCTAACCCCTAACCCCGACCCTGACCCTGACCCTGACCCTAACACCTAAGGGTTAGGGTTAGGGTTGCTATATTTTTATGATTTAAAATGTAATGCCAAATTTAGAGAGATAGCTTTAATGTCTTCATATATCTTATTCTATCAATATATACTTATGGATGAATTCAGGCCAAACTCAAATTTTCTCTGAAGTAATGTTTGTGATAGCTAAATACTGATTTAACTAGGTTGTTCTTACCAATCAACACTTTGCTCTTTACTTGAATGTAGTATAGGCAAAATTATTTAAGACAAGGTTCAATACATAGCCTAAACTGGATTCAATCATGATCTTCCTTCCTTAGTTGCCCAGTTGTTGGAATTATAGGCATCTGTTACCATTCTTGGTACTAAATTATATTTTAATAAAAATTACATGGCCTTGTGTGTTAGTTCATGCTTGTTGACCCAGCATTTGAGAAGCGGAAGCAAGAGGATCAGAGGTTCAAAGTTAACTGGTAACATAGTTGAGTTCTAAGGCCAGCCTAGGCTACATGAAACCCAGACTCCCCCCCCCCCCCAGATAAAAAGGGGCAAAAAATTATTACAACGAAATCCTATTCTGCATACTGAGATTATTTTATCACCTGTGATAATATAAAATTTTACATAAAATAAATTTTTTTTTGTGAGCCAGAAACCGTGCCAGATATATATTTGGACAGAAGCTATCATAGTTGTTACAAAGTTGTTAACTAAGTATCAGAAAGAAAAAGTAAAACTCTGAAGGCATTGTGAAGAGGGACATAAGACACCAGTTACTCATGGGATTAGGGGGCTAGAGAAAAATGTAGTAACTTAGGAAGATGAGCCTTTGAAATAGAATTTCAGGAGAGAAGTCACTCCATGGCTGCTGCTGGTGTCTAAGCTTGCAAGATGAAGTATACAGACCAAGACCTAGACTTCTGAGGAAGATGCTGGTGTTTCTGAATTGGGTGTGACAAAGCTAACTCTCGTGTTAGGAACACTGAGAACTGGATTTACTTGGTGCTGTAGGAAGGACCTGGGTGAGGAAGCCTTTGCTAGGGGAGTGTATGCATGTGTGAGTGCCTGCCTGCCTGCTTTGTCATTCATTCATTCATTCCAATGGGGTCTTACTGTAATATAGCCCTGACTGACCTGGGGATCTGTTAAGTAGACCAGGCTGGCTTGGAACTCAGAGGAGTCTGCCTGCCTCTACCTCTGTTAAGTATTGGGTTTGAAAACACAGGCCAACCTGTCTCTGAGAATGCTTTCTTGAATCCCAGAGAATAGATTAGAAAATACAATTCACTTTTTTCTTTTCTAGTCCCACAGTCTGTCTTTTTTTTTTTTTTTTAAACTTTACCTTTTCTTGGTAGAACTTTAAAGAAGCCAGCTGGCAAATTAGCAGCATGGTTTGCAGAGAATCCTAGTTCCAGTTTGGCAAAGCAAAATAGAGTGGGATAATGTTGGAGTTTGCATCTTAGGGGCAATGACTTAATAACTCCTTGCTTATTCCAGAAGACTGCTCAGAAGTGTGGCATAAAAAGATGTTTACTAAGATCTCTTTTAGCCTGTCTTAGTGTGATTTTGTAGAATGTTTGTATGTTGCTGAAAAACTTTATTAGGTTTTCGAAATCATGTGAAAACATTAACAAAAATCCTTAAGGTTAACAAGTACTTGTGTAATCTGAATCTGCTGCATTTAAACCCTAAGTTTCAGTGAGAGTTTGAATAGTGAGAATAACAGGTCATCAGCATCGGTTCAGTTCCTGGGTTTGAGATGTAAGAGGGTGGAAGGTCAGGTCCTGATGAACACAGTTTCTGTCAGAGTTGAATCAATCTCTCAGATGGTTTGATTCCTAAGTTTTGATAAAATGTATTTGGATTTTTTTATTTTTTTTTTTTTTTTGGTTTTTCGAGACAGGGTTTCTCTGTAGCCCTGGCTGTCCTGGAACTTACCCTATAGACCAGGCTGGCCTCGAACTCAGAAATCCGCCTGCCTCTGCCTCCCGAGTGCTGGGATTAAAGGCATGCGCCACCACTGCCCTGCTTGTATTTGGATTTTGAGATGTGACTCTGTACTCAGATATAAAATCTATGCTCAGACTTTCAACAAAGCAGTTTTTCCTTGAGCATTTCCTCTAAAAAACAAATGTGCATATATCACATGACTTCTTTCACATAATACACTGCTACACTTGGCATTCAGTTTCCTTAAAGCAAAGTAAATAGAGTAATTCTTTATTCAGCATAATTTTGAGGTACATCTATGTTGCTGGGTATATCAGTTTTGGATGTATATACTCAATACAATAAATTATCCATTCACCCATTGGTGTGTGTTTGAGCTGTTTCCATTTTTACTTATTATAAATAAAAATGCCATGAAAATCTGTGCACATATGTCTAAATATATGGCTTATTTTACATAAATATGTCAAAGTAAAATGATTAGCTCTTGTGATGGATTTCTGCCAGATGTTTCTAAAGCAGTTGCTCCATTTCACTCCCCACCAGCACTTAGTTTTAGCTGTCAGGACACCCCATTGTAGTTTTCACTACACTATCTCAGTGTCTGATGATGTGCCTGAGCATCTTATCAGGTAGTTACTTGACAGTGTGCATCTTCTTTGTTCAAGGGTCTGTTCAAATATCTCGTCATTCAAAAAGAATTGGTTTGTTTCTTTACTGATTTGTGAGTGAGAGTTCTTTATATTTTTTAGATACAGGTTCTTCTTGAGATGCTTTTGTACAGATACCCCCTGCCCTGTCCCTCCTGTCCATGTTGTGTTGTCATTCTTTTGACAGCTTTTTTGAAGAACATAAAATTTAAAACTTGATGAAATTTATCAGTGTGTGTATGTGTGTGTGTGTGTGTGTGTGTGTGTGTGTGTGTGTGAGAGAGAGAGAGAGAGAGAGAGAGAGATATGACTAGGAAAGATTACAAAGATTTCTTGTACAATTCTATAACTTTTAGATTTTACATCTTCCATTTTTCTGCTGCATTTTTTTATTTCAGTATCATTTTTAAAATTCAGTGATTTGTTTTGGAACTTGAATTGAAAAGTAAATGAAACTACATGTTTGTATCGGTTTTGGGCTCTATGCTGTTGAGGTATCTATATTATTGTAGTTTTAGAGTAAGCTTTGAAACTGTTAGTCATGTTTTTTAATTGGGGGAAGACCTAATATATCTTATATTTGCTTAGTGGTAACTTGAAAATTAGACTATAACTTTAGTGTCCTTGTAGGCAAAGGTAAGAGTTTTAGGCTAGGCTAGTAACTTGGGCCTGTAATCCCAGCACTAGGGGACTGCGACAAGAGAACTGCTTGAGTTTGAAACTAGTCAGGAAAACATAGTGTGTGGTCCAGAAGATTTTTATGGATGCTAGGGATGGTCAGTGGGTACGATGTTGTAGTTAGATAAGGAAGATTGTGTTTTAGTGTTGTATCATGCTGCATGATTATAATAAACACTCAGAATTGGGTATTCCAAGGAGTAACAGACTAGGGATGTAGAAAGTCTTGAGAGTGCTCATTACAAAGAAGTAAATGTTAATAGTGATGGATATGCTGACTGCCCTGATTTGATCATTGCATGTACCATAAGTATGTACACTCTAGTTGACTTAAAAGAAAAGAAAAACTTAAAAACATACTCAGAAAATTTAAGAGAAACTCTTTTTTTTTTTTGAATATGAGTTAGAAGCTATCTATCTATTGTATATCTTACATCAATGTTAACATATCACAGCATTTTCACTACTTGATAACATTAAATAATACCATCTACTTAGGCTTCATTTATTTTTCCCATCCTTCAACTGGTTTGTATGTGTGTGTGGTTTGTATGTATATATGTGTATGTTCATGTTCCAGTGAACATAGTTTCTTGTACTGGAGTGGCAGTGGGTTTGAGACAATATCACTATTGAGTTCTGGCTAGCCAGGGACTCACTAGGAAGACTAGGCTGGTCTCCATTTCACAGAGATCTACACATACAGAAAACACAAGGGTAACATCAGTCAGAAAACACAAGGGTAAAATCAGAATGGCAAAGCCTAAAAGGTGGCAAGAAACAACACAAACAGCAGAGTCTTGAAAAGATAGGTCTCCAGGCAGAGGCCCTTAGGGTCAAATGACTTTTAGGGGTAGCATTTTTACCTATGATTTGTTGGTAACCATTTGGCCCCAGATAGTTGTAGAATTAACGTCCACATCTTTTCACACAGAGTAATCATAGTGGTGATGAATTGGTGTTTTATGTAAATTGTTAGCTGCTCATACGCTCCTAGAGCAGAAGGTCTATTTATTTAGTTTTTAGATTAATATTTGTATTTACAAAATTTAAAAACTCATTAGTTAAATTATAGCCTTTTAGGAGTTCATGTTAACTCATTTCTATTTTTAACTCAAGAGTGATGGAACCCAGAGTCTTGGCTATACTGAGAAAGCACTTTATCACTGACCAACATCCTCAGCTCTTGGTCTTTGAAAGTTCTTCTTATGTAGCCAAGGCTGGACTAGAGCTGGAGATGCGCCTCTACTGGGATTCTAGGCAGTGTGCCACCATGCCTGGCTCTGTTTTCCTTTTCATCTAATGTGATGTTTCTTCAGTAAAACGTCATAGTCTTAAAGGATCTACTCATCTCTCTGTCTTCAAGGAAGCTGTAGTTTATATTTTCCAAAATCCTAGTTTTAGTTGACTGTCTTCTACCTTGATTTTTTTCCTCTATCTTCCCCGTTTAATTTTTTTTTGGTTCATGTCTTATAAAAAATTAGATGCTTTTATGTAGTAGACTAAATTTTATCTGATCTTTTAAACCAGTCTTGAAATCATAACAAGGAATCTAAAAGTAGATATTATAGAGTGCATTTATAATCTTCTGGGAATACCTTTTTAAAGTAACCACAGATACTCATCATGACATTTCTGTGCATTGATGCTATGATATATATAAATGATAGTAAATAATAGAAGCTCTCCTTATTGTCACAGTCAGGTATATCACATTGTTGATTTAAGACTTACTGGTAAATTGCCGATTTAAAAAAAAAAAAACCTTCCAGGTTTTCTGTAGTACTGTGTGAAAATTCTACCATTGTAATGACTTCTCACAGTTAGGAAACCTTTCATGATAGATGGCAAGGGCTATTTTGTCTTGGTTTTAAAATCCATAGTGTAGCGTTGAATTCATTTAGATGAGTTACATGCTGTACATTGAGAACAGTAAGCAAGCATATTCTAATAGGTGTCTACCTTACTAGTAATAATGGCTGACATCTGTTGAGTCCCTGTTATCTGCTACATATTCAGTGTGCATTGTGTTCCTACATATTTTGTGATGATCATAATGAGAATAGCATTATTAGCTTATGAGCTAGTCTTGGCCATTTACACCATCATGAGAGGCTCCCTGGACCATATTGAGAGCTGCTGTACTATGGAAATTACAAGTGCCAGCATAAGCTGTTTCTTTACCATTTTCAGTGCATCCTCTCTCCTCACCCTTTGCTAGCGTTGGTACCACCTCACTGGTATAATGACATGTAGGCAGGATATTTAAGAGATATTGGATGATGAACTGAAAAGTATGGTTTGAAAAAGAGGCAGAGATAAAATTTAATGGAACGAAATGACTATGTGGGCACAAGTAACCTAATGTAAGACGTATTAATATTAGATTCTGTTTTGGTTTTTAAATATCAGTTACGGAGAGTTTTGGGGTGATACTTAAAAGGGATTGATGTTCATTAGCCTGTTTATCTACTCAGATAATTCCATAGATAGTTTTAAATGTAGAGTGTATGGCAGTAATGATAGATTAATATCTCCACATGTTCCCCCCCCCTTTAAAATATTTTTTTCTTCCCCTTCTCTCCTCCCCCTCTTTTCCCACCTTCCCCTTCCCCTTTCCTTTTCCTTTTGAGGTTGGGTTGCTATGTTGCCCTCATCCACTGCCCCTGTCTGGCATTAAAGGCATGTACTACACCCTGCCTAAAGTAAAATAATTTTAAGATAAGAATTGCATGTAGACTAAAAATACTTTTGGGGCTGGAGTGATGGCTCAATGGATAAAGTGCCTTTTTTCCCCCAACATGCATGAGGATATGAGGTTAGATTTTTCAGAATCCATTTAAAAAGCTGGTGAGGCTGGTGAGGTGGCTCAGCAGTTAAGTGCACCAGATGCACTTAGACAACCTGGGTTTGGTTCCAGCACCCACATGGTGGCTCACAAATACCTGTAGCTCCAGTTCGTGGATCCAACGCTCTCTTCTGGCCTCCTTGCATATGTGCACATATACTTCTACAGGCCCACACTTGACCTATACGTAAGTAAAAGTTGGTGCTTGTGGTGACAAGCATTTCTAATCTCGGCCCTGGTGAGGCAGAGACAGGTCTCTGAAGCTTCCTGGCCAGTCAGTCTATGTATGTTTCACTGTGGGCCTGTGTACTGGGAGGCTTTCCATGGAGATCTCTGGCCTGGCCTGGTGGGAGGTTTCAGGTAAAGGGGAGAGAGAGAATGCCAGCAGGGAGGGGGAATTGCCTCCACTGCCTCTGCTGCTGTAGCTGCCTCCACCACCATCTCGACCGGTGCTGCCTCAGTTGCTCCAAGGTGCTGCACCGGTCGCTTCTGCACTGAATTGGGCTGGGCTGAGCCGGCGAGAGGCCAACTAGCCTGCAAGGAATGTGAGGGTGCTTCTTCTGGTGGTGTTTCGGTAGAGCAGATCTCTTCCCAAGCGTGAATGTTACAGCTCTTATGACAGAAAGTCTCAGACGATGGAGTAGTTCTCACAGACCTTTATTCCTCTTGGATAGGATTCTTTATTTTTGTTTGTTTGTTTGTTTGTTTGTTTTTTTGAGACAGGGTTTCTCTGTGTAGCCTGGCTGTCCTGGAACTCACTCTGTAGGCCAGGCTGGCCTCGAACTCAGAAATCTGCCTGCCTTTGCCTCCCGAGTGCTGGGATTAAAGGCGTGCGCCACCACTGCCCAGCCGTGAAATCATATCAATGGTGTTTTGTTCAGTGAAATGAATTTCCTGTCTCCTTACCCACATGTCATGACTTAGTTTTGAGAAGTGTTTTGTTTGGTTTTGTTTTGAGATGGGATCTCATTCAGTAGACTTAGCTAACTTTGAACTCAGCACTCCTGCCTTTGCCTCTTATGCTGAGATTATGGGTGTGCGCTACCACACCTGTTTGTTGTGTTGTTATATTTTGATGCTCTGTATGCCTTGAAAGTTGTGAAAAAATTCCTTTTGAAGGATGCCACACCAATATCAGAACTTCTGTGTGGTGGTTCTGCATTTCCATTTCTCGCACAAACATTTTTCTCTTTGTTTCCATATTAGCATTTTCCTCTGGTATTCCAGGAGGGTTGTTTGTGTCAGTCTGTGTTGCGTAGTACCTTTCCCAAGTTATGAGGACGTTGCTGCTGTGAGTACCCTCCATATCTGTCCAGTCTACTCTTTGCTGCTTCCTTTTAACCTATAATAGGAGCTTTGCCTCTTGACAGGTACTCTGGTCTGATTAAGTATGTGTGCACATGGGTCCACCAAGACACAGATACACACATTGTTTGTTTGTTTGAGACAAGGGTTTTTTTGTGTAGTCCTAGGTGTCCTTGAACTCGGTCTGTAGACCAGAGTGGCCCTGAACTCAAAGATCACCTGCCTCTGCCTCCTAAATGCTGGGACCACGCCTGGTAGATAGTCAATGTTTTAACTATTGAAGTTCTTTCTTTCAAGGTGCTCTGAGGGTCTGTATGATACAGAGTATTCAGCTTGGATATAAATCCTGTGCTGTTTATTTAATCTATGCCGTATAAGAATAGGCCCTCTTTCATCTTAGTTACAGAATGGGAAGAGGCAATTGACTAGGCTTTGTGTAGGAAGAGATGTTTGGTTTGAGTCTTGAAGAAAAAACAGAGTGAAAAGGAGAGGCCATTTCAGATATGTTTTTTTTTAAATTCCTTATTAAATTACTGTTATTTTTAGATATTTTATATCTGCACATTATCGGGTAGCACTTAGTTTATGGCCACTATCCTCAGTAGGATATGTGAGGGGGGTGAAGGTAGGAAGCTTAGACATATGATGTACTTATGTGAAGTGTGTTAAATGCTAAATTTCGGTTAGAATTACAGTAGGAATTTAGAGAACTAACAATAATAAAAGCTAACATTTTTGAAAATGTGTTATATGTCACATAGTCAGGGTAGAGACATCAAAAGTGCTTGGCTGTGATGACAGAGTGCTTCCAAATTCTCTTTGAGTGTATACATTGCACTTGAGGTGATTAGCAGGGAGGGATGGTGAGAAGTCAGTCTAGGAGGTCAGCTGGAGTTCTTTGGAATGAGGTGAGGTAAAGTGGCCTAACATTTCTTAGCCAGATTTCCATAACCAGATTCCTCAGAGCTGTCTGTGTTGATTTAAACTCACTACCATCTGTCTTACACAAGCCAACTTCTGCCATCACCACTCTGCTGATTAAGACCAAATTGAATGGTCATCTTTTATATTTTTGCTTAATAGGGAATCACTGCAACGTCTGCCTTAAGAATCACAGTTGGTGGCACTTTCCACCTTACAAGAGTATATAAACTGCAATAAATTAGAAACAACCCTACTTTTTCAGACTTCATATTTGAGAAATTTTATAGAATATTTAATGTTTGCTCTAACACAAGAGGTAATTAGACGTGTAACATGATCTACTTCTGACACAGTGTTCCATCTTTAAGACACAGATGAAGTTCTTCCTTTCCTGTCTCCAGGACTGCAGTCCATGCTTCCTTCCTGAGCAGTCAGTGTACCTGCAGTTGCTCCCTCAAGAAATTTTTTCATGTCTGATACTCATTAAGCTGTTGGTTCCTAGAGGGTAAAAAATTGATAATGGTTCTTTGTTTATTACTCAAGCATAGTCCCATACACAGTGGCTATTGTGAAGTCTTGATAAATGTATTGCCACACATTTAAAATAATTCCTTCATGCTGACATATCCTGAATGTTAAGTTCTTAATTCTTACTGCTGACATTGGTGCCAGTTATAGTTCAGTTTAAGCACATCTTTATGTTAATGTGGGAGATTTGTGTAGCAGCTGTCTTAATTTGAACAAGATAAAGCTCTGTGCAGAGAGAGACCTGATACAGCTAGAGCAATAGCATGTAGGGACATAATAACCAATGCCTCTTTGGTGACTGAGCAGTAATAGCTCCCATTTTTATAATCATCATCAAAAGCTGACTTTTTTCCCAAATAAGCTTTTTACGTATTATAGAGATGTAAAAACGACCTCTAATGTCATCGGACTCATAGTTTTTCATCTTTAAATTGAAGGTCAGAGGCTGTAGGCTCCAGGTACTTCCCCTCACTCATTTGGTGTAGTGTAATCTTGGAATTTGCACATCTCCTTATTTCACAGTCCTTACAAGGTGTTGGACATGAGCATTTCTGGTTGCTGCAGTGTTATGGTGGGATAATGAGTCTGTTTCTTTGTTTTAAGATCCCTGAAGGTACCATTTAGGGAAATTTAAGTTTGAATTTTAGGAAAGGAGGGAATTTGAGAAGCAAAGTAAAACAGTGGCTCAGAGCATTCGGAAAATCAGATGATATAATAGGGCTCTAGGTCTCTTTGTCTGTCTCCTCCCAGCCTTTCACTTCCTCCTCACCTTCTTTCTCCTCACTAGCTCCCTCTTCTCCCTCTCCTTTTCCTCTTGTCATTTCCCTTTCCCCTTCCCTATCTGCTCCCTCCACCTTTTGTAACTCGAAAGTGCACTAGTACCTTCCCAAGACACTCCTAGACTACTATTATTAACATTTACTGAATGTTTTCTCTGTGCATGCATGTATGCTTTATCAGATAGTATTTTAAGCGTTGGTACTTTTATTGTTTCTTTGTACACATGAGGAAGCTGGAGTTTCAGATAGTAAACATTTTCACAGGTTCACAGCTAGAAACCGTTGGAATCAGTACTTGAATTCTGATCTTCCTAATTCCCCAAACCTGTGTTGGCTCTCAGAAATAGACGCTACTCTTGGCTGATGTTTGCTACGAGCTACTTGGGATGAAAGGCCTATATGAGTGTTCTTCTGCTCTGTCACCTTTTTTCTTTCTTTGTGTAGTGTTGGGGAGTAAATCTAGGACCTTCCATATACTAGGGATGTGTTCTACTACAGAGTTGCACTTCCAGTCCTATACATTTGACTGCGGTGCAATTTCTTACTTTGGTATCGCTTAGACGTCCCTTTCATCTTCTGCTTTGTCTTTGGGTCACTAGTCATGCTTTTGTGATCCCAGGACAGAATGTTTGTGTGCTCTGCTTGAACACTGACAACTGCAGTGTGAAGTGCCAGCATCCTTTCTGTGTTCTCATCTCCCATTATACAGCAGCTTATTTCTTCTCTCTAGAAAGTGTGTTAACCTAGTGAAACATCTTCTCATTCTTTGGGTGGTAATGGTATGCACTTTTTAGCCTTGGAGAAAAATACATCAGAAATTCCAACTTGCAAGATATGTCTTAAAACCTGAGCTTGTGCTGCTTTTGGAACATTTCTGGCTTAATCTCTTACATCTTACATACCCATGTTTTCAATTTTTGTAAGCTGATTTCTTGACTTTGTTTTTTACTAACTGCCTGTCTGGTCTTTCCTCCTTCCACAGTGTCCTTGACTGTACCTTTTCAGTCAGCTCCCCCAGCTTGTCTTCTTTTTGTTCTTGTTTCCCTGCTTTATACTTCCTGTCTTCCACATGCTCAACTTTACCGTCTTGCCTTCATGCAGAGTCCTACATCTGTTTCTCAATTCTCTGATTTCTTGCCTTCACTCTAGGTTTGGCACTCCTCTGTATAATTTCTAAAATTATGGCAAAGAAATTGAGATAGAGGTATACAGTTTAGGATTGTGGTGTTTGGTGAGTAAGGACTTGGACTGCTGATAAAGTTTTCATACTAGGATCCTGCTGCCTCCTTTCCTTTCCTTTCTTTTCCTACCCCTATCCCTTTCCCCTTTCTTCCTTCCTCCCTTCCTTCGTCCCTCCCTTCCTTAAGAAATAATGACATTAGCAGTTGGTGTATATATTGTGGGAAATATTAAAAAAGATGGAAATATACACAGCATGTTCCCATGCTATGTCCTGACTGGATCCAGCTGAAAATCCATGAGATCAGGAGTTCAAGCAGGTCAGTTTAGCATGTCTGACGGTGGATCTCACCAAAGCTGTACCTTCTGCAATATACAAATCTCAAAACAAAATTTTAGCATCATCAAGATAACTTTTTTGGTTGATTCTCTCGAATCTAGTTCTCTGGGGGTCTCCCTCTATCAAATTCGATCCATATAACTCTGGAAGGTGTAAATACCTTAATCACCTTTTCCAAAGACACAAAGACAAAACCATTTTCCCAGATCAGCATATCCTTAAGCCAGTAATCGTAAAAACCTTTCTATTGACCTCTTTCCCCGGAGGAATAATATAATCATAAAACACACAATCACACCCATTTTTAAGGTTAAAACAATTGATTCACACTTCTGTCAATACCTGCTTATAAGCAGGCAGTTAGTCAAAGCAGGATTTAAACCTAGAATTCCCATAGAGCCCACATTACATAGAATTTGAGTATCCTGTAAGACATAATAAAGCAATATATCTTTATACTATCTTTCTGTTTGGCTCTCTGCCTAGAGAAGCCATCTTGTTATACCAATTATCTGTTGATCTCTCTACCTGGAGCCACAGACAATATTAATTAATACCTCATACAGTAGCTATCTGTTGGTCTCTCTACCTGGAGCCACAGACAATATTAATTAATACCTCATATAGTAGCTATCTGTTGGTCTCTCTACCTGGAGCCACAGACATTAATAATTAATACTTTATCAAAGCAGGAAATGATTACCACTGCACTCTCTACTCTGGAGTCAGTGACTAATTTTCCCTTAGTTCCAAACTGTAGGTAAAGTTCCCCATGTGATTCAGACAGAATCTGTATATAACTCTTTCCTAAAGGCAAATAATCCCAACATAATAAATTCACAGTTCCATTAATCTCTGCCCTCTTCTTATATCATCTGTCTTTTGTTCTCTCTACCTGGAACTACAAACATTAATAATTAGTACCTGATCAAAGCAGGCAACTTCATTCTTCTCCTGACTCAAAGCAGCCTGCAATTCCCCACAGCTGGGCACCTCAAAGCCTGCTTTGTTTCATTTCCTGCTCTTGAGTCCACATGAATCATCAGCACTACCCAGCTACTCTTTAAAAAATATAACACTCTAACTCTCAGGCTAATAAACTTAAATTTCTAGTGGATCCATGCCCAGCTGCATGTTGGTTCACCACCTGTTGAGGCAAGTATTAACAAAAGATGGAATGTATTTTTTTTTGCCTCTGGTGGCGAATCCTTGCGGATCTGCCATGATACCAGGAGACTCTACTAGCTACATCTTACCTAGTACATGCTGTCCCCATTCCAAAAGGCACCCCCCCCTCCTTTCTTCCTCTCTCTGGCCCAGAAGTCTCTCCTACTCTCACAGTGATTGGCTCTTTTATTCATTAGGGGATTGATTCACAAGAAGTCACATGTGTAACATACTCCTTGTCTGAAGCCCCTCACAGGAGGGCAGAATTAGAATACAAAAAGTCAGGACACAGACATCAGAGACTTTAATAATCATTGGTATGGCCGTCTTAAGGCCAACCAACTCCCTTATTTTCCCTACCCTTTCCCCATCCCCTTCAAAAATATCTTAACACCCATATTCAGCTTGAAGAAGTTATAGAGAGTCGTCATCCCAGTTCCCTGGACTCTTGGGCTGGAGGTGGTTATTATAGGTTGCCTTTCTAGGGAATTTAGAAATGGTCAAAATTGGAATAGGGAGGAGATAGCTAGAATTGATTGTATAGCCATAATCTCTGTTGGTAGAAATGTTTATATTTGTTTCTAAGTTGAAGTCATAATCTTTTATTTTGGTACAGAATTTATTTTGATGCAAAATCAAAGTTTTCAATTGGTATAAATTTCATCTATTAATACAAATATTTTTAAAGTACAGGGCTTAGATCCAGTCCTTCTATAACTGTTATTATAAACTGACCTGAGATAATTAAGCCTGTTAAGAACCAAATAGCAAATTCATGGCTCTGAGTTTATTATTAGGGTGTTTTCAGTATTTTATTTAGAAATAGCTGAGGGTAATTAGCAAATGACAGTCCAGATCACTTTACAGAGATAGTTGGTTTTCACAAACGTCAGAAATCCACAGAATGTGACATTTAATGTTATTTATTCACTTGTGGTTGAGACAAATCTTCTAACAACTTCCCATTCGTGGATTCAAAGAAGCGGTTGAGCATCTTACTTCCTGGTGAGGCTGTACTTTGTGGCTAGGTCGACACTGGGCAGAAAATTGCTAATCTCTCCTGCAGAACTGTACTGTTCTTGAAAGGACACAATTTACAGGTTAAGACAGCTTAGTTCTGCTGAGACAGAATAGGCTCGTCCTTAGTAATTCCTGTTTCTCAAAGGTCTGTCAGATGATCCTGGGCCAGAAGGCTGAAGACAGACACTCCAACTTTCTGATTTACTGGGGCTGTATAGGTAGGCAGCTGTCTCTACAACTTCTCTTAGTTCTGAAAGCTGTGTTGGGCTTCCTATATCTTCAGATAATGTTGGTCATTCTCGGATTTCTGACGAGGTTGAAAAACTACTTATAGTCTCATAGCCAACCCAGGATATTTACTTTGACAGAACAGATTTGAGAGGATGGTTTTCAGATACCATACAATCTAAAGCCAGGACATAAGTCAAGGTAAAATTATATAGTCTTTTAGGATGGATGACAATGTTCTATCTTAATGATAAAATTGATGGACTGGGTGTTAGGTCTATCTATACTTTATAAATTACAAAATAGTAATAGTTGTGCTCTATATTTGAGAGATAGGTTTTGTTTTTTTTTTTTTATTAGAACAGAAAGAGGGAAGTGCTGTGGATAGCCCTGGGGCTTTTGGTATTCTAATTCTGCCCTCCAGTGAGGGGCTTCAGACAAGGAGTGAGTTAGACCTGTAACTTCTTGTGAACCAATCTCCTAATGAATAAAAGAGCCAATCACTGGGTGCGTAGGAGAGACTTCTGGGTCAGAGAGAGGAAGAGAGGAGGAGGAGGAGGAGGAGGAGGAGGAGGAGGAGGAGGAGGAGGAGAGAGGTGCCTTTTGGAACGAGGACAGCATGTAGTAGGTAAGATGTAGCAGTAGAGTCTCCTGGTATCATGACAGATCTGAAAGGATTCACCACCAGAGGAATCAGACTTTGATAAGGTTTACAAGATTAGGTTTTAGTTGTGCCCAGAGATTGAGTTATCATTGTTTCTGAACTAAGTTTATGTTGCATTTTCCTTCACGTGGTGGCTGATCTGGGTTCCAGAGAGAAAGGTACAGCAATAAAGTGTGGGTTTGCCTGATGTGCACCACAGAGGCCATGGGGGTATTGAAGCATGGGGCTGGCGTGGTAGCGACCCGCCAGTGGGAATCTAGTGAGCTGGGTGGAGAAATCATAGAGCTCTGAGTCAGCGTCTCCACGAGGTGAAAGCAGCTAAGCCATTGCCCACCAGGGCATAGTGCTGGAACATGTGCCATACATTCCATCTTTTTTTAATAATTCCCGCAACATGTATGTATCATTTTGTGATTTAAACTCTTCATGACTTAGAAGGAAAAAAATAAGAAAAAGGATATCTTGATTCCTTAAATATTTAGTTTGGCCATTTACATAACTCAATCTTTTCTTTTCAGATTTAACTAAGTTTTGCCTCATTTTGGAACTCTTAGATTTGTGAATATTGGATTATTTTGACTAGAGCAGGATTTTTTTTTTTTCTTGATATTCACTAAGGAGTCTATTTACCTGCAGGATGACATCTGAACTGGAGAGCAGCCTAACATCTATGGACTGGTTACCACAGCTTACCATGAGAGCAGCCATCCAAAAATCTGATGCTACACAAAATGCACATGGAACGGGAATTTCTAAGAAGAATGCACTCCTTGACCCAAATACAACGCTGGACCAGGAAGAAGTTCAACAGCACAAAGATGGAAAACCTCCGTACAGCTATGCCAGCCTCATCACATTTGCAATTAATAGCTCACCTAAAAAGAAAATGACGTTAAGTGAGATTT
Organism: Rhynchomys soricoides; assembly: GCA_019843965.1. NCBI lineage: Eukaryota > Metazoa > Chordata > Mammalia > Rodentia > Muridae > Rhynchomys > Rhynchomys soricoides. The sequence goes on from JADRCH010000361.1 coordinate 649,177, forward strand.
ACCAGTGGATTTGTGATAACTTTCCATATTATAGAGAGGCTGGCAGTGGTTGGAAGGTAAGTATTTCATTTAAATTTTAGCTTCTGTGAAATAAGCAATGGTAATATTGTTACCTGCTGTTGAATGTAAATCTTTTTGAAAAGCTATAAAAGTAAAGACTGAATTCTGACTTAATCATTTTTAGGATGCCAGAAATGGGAAAAACTTAATTGTATTGGTTGATTGGTGATGTGAGCATGTATGCTTCCAAGCACACATGGAGACCAAAGGACAACTTGGGATTTGGTTTTCTCTCTCTGCTATATGGCTGTTACAGATCAAAGTCGAGTCATCGGGTTTTGTCTTCCATTGTCATTACCCACTGAACTTGTTGCAGGCTCTGGAAATTTATGGTTGCCTTATTTTTGGAAGTAGCATGTTAGAGCTTTATTATGTCGTGGGACTGATGTAGCATGGAAGGAGAGCACTTGAATGTAGCAGTCAGTAGAAAGGGCACCTAGGGTTGTCCGTGAAGCTGTGGTAGAAAACGGAAAACAGGACTGCAGGAATGTGTGGGTTTTATAAACGTTTGTTTTGACTTTGCCGTTTATAGGAGGTACAAAAGCAGCACAGAGGTGTTCTTCATATACTTGACTAGCTTCCTCTAATGTTAGCATCTGACAGACCATAGTATGATGGTCAAAACTAAAAATTTATACAGGTAGAATGCTGTTGACCACACTAAGCTTTTTTTCAGATCTCATCATTTTTCCTTCAGTGTCCTTTATGTTTCAGGATTCCACATTGCAATTCAGTTGTCAGTTTCTCTCCATTTCCCTCTAATCTGTGAATGTCACTTACTCTTTTGTGACTTAGACACTTTCGAGAAGTGCTTGTCAGAAATTTGTTTTCCTTGGTTTGGTGCTGTTTTCTCCTGTGAGAAATAGCATATCTGGGGCAGAATAACTAAGAGAGAACATGCCCCTCTGCTTATCAGAGGCACAAGATGTCAGCACAGACTAGTTACTTGGTTAGTGTGATGTCTCTGGGTACTTCCCTATAAGGCTATTGTTTATTGTCTTTTAAATACAAAGTTTTGGGGAGATAAATTTTGAGGGCATGTGAACACACTGTTTCTTTTTAAACTTTGCCCAGGAATTTTAGCATTCATTGCTCCTTCCTTCCTTCCTTCCTTCCTTCTTTCTTTCTTTTAAAAAGTTTTATTTATTTTATATATGTGAGTACACTGTAGCAGTCTTCTGACACACCAGAAGAGGGCATCAGATCCCATTACATACAGATGGTTGTGAACCACCATGTGGTTGCTGGGAATTGAACTCAGGACCTCTGGAAGAACAGTCCGTGCTCTTAACCGTTGAGCCAACTCTCCAGCCCCTCATTGCTGTTTTCTAATAATGAATTTTCTTTTTCCTCTAAAATGAAGAATATTATTTTGTTCAGTAAGAATGAGTTTTCCACTGCCTGTGGTTGCACTTGCCACCTTAAATTCCAGCACAGGTAGGTGGAGGTAGGCCTGTCTCTGTGAATGTGAGTCCAGTATGGTCTACATAGTTAGTTCCAGCACATTCAGGGCTATGTAGAGAGACAAACAAAAGCACTGCGGACTTCTTTCTGATCTTGGAGAAACGGCTCCAGTGTTAAAGCACTTGGGCTCTTGCATAGGACTGGAGTTTGCATTCCAGCATCCACCTGTAACTCCAGCTCCAAGAAATCGGACATCCATTTCTGTCTTCATGGACACCTGTACTCAGGTGCATATACATGCATGTGGGCACATAATACACATTAAAGAGAAAGGCTTGTCTTATTTGGTCAGTCATTTATGATAGTAAGTGCTTATGGATATTTTTATTTGTGCTATTATTGTCATCCATTTTTCATTTACCTTTTGCTGTGCTGAACTATTTTCAAGACATGGTCTTGAAATGTAGGTCTTGGGCTGGCCTACAGCTCACTGTGATCACTGTAGTAAAGGATGGCTTTGGATTTGAGATTCTCTGTCTCTGCCTCCACGTGTTGTGATTATAGGTGTGTGTTATTATGCTCAGGTCTCCCCTCCCCCAATAACCTTAATGAATTTTCACTTGTTACTGGTGATTGAGCCTAAGGTCTCAAAACGTTCTAAGTTAGAATGCATGCTTTACCACTGAGCTACATCCCCAACCCTCATATCCTCCAGACCATCGCAGCTTTGACCATTGGGAATGTTTATAGGATGATTTCATTCTTTTGTTTCCAGAGGCATCTGTACTCTCCTTGCCAGCTCTGGAGTCAATCACATATTTAAAAAGCCTTTTGATATACTCTCAACATAAGTTGCATAGTACCTTTATGTTATAACTAGCAATCCAGTTTGCTTTCTATACTTGTGCACATGCTTATTATTTTTTTTTATGTTTACATAGGAATTAGCCAGTTATGTGCTATGTAACATGTGTACATGCTTGCGTGTGTTTGTGTGCACGTGAAAAAAAGTTTATAGAGTTTTAGGTTTATATTAGATGATAGTTACTTCAGTTTCTAGTAAATATTCCTGCTTTACTACCTTTAAGTCTCCTACATTTGTTACCTAAAATCTGTCATATAGTTTTAGAGATCTTTGCTTATGTACCATGCACCTGCGATGTGCCATGTGCTGTGGGAGGAAGTCTTGAAGGGAAGGATTGTGCCACACTGGAGCTCTCCTGTCTCTTTTATCCATAGCACTGTGCCTTTCTATTTAGGAGCTTCAGTTAGTGCATTTGAGTTAAAGTACAGTTCTTGCTCTGGGCTTCCTTTGACTTTCCTTTCCCACTCCTTTTTTTGTCTTGCTGTTTGTAGATTCCTTGCTTTTGTCTTCTTATCCAGTTGGTGTTACTTTTATTAACTCACCATTACTAAGCTCACCATTTCCCTATAAAGTAAATCTTTGTGTGTTTTCATGCTTTATCGATAGCAATATTGTAGAACTTCTTTTTGCTTTAATAGTCTGTGTCTTATTCCTTTTTTTCTGTACATAAATACTCAAATAATAGCTGCATTTTCAGTTTTCGTATGTGCCAGAATTATTCTACATGCTTTTATACCATTATCTCTCTAAGTTACCCAGTAGCCTGTTAAGTAGATTCTCTTGCCCAGTTGTAAAGGTAAGAAAACAGGCATAGAGAAATTAAGTGTTTTGTTTTTTCCAGAATTTTTGAGATAGAGAATGGTAGAATGAAGACTCAGTAGACTTGGTAGTTTGTGAATTTCAGTACTTGTTCTTAACCAGTATTACTGTATAGCCCATAATTTTGTGAAGACTACATGGATAGTTGAATTCTCTTAGCTGCCTTACTAGTTTGAAAAATAATTTTTAACAGCATGCTTTAAATCTGCTTTAATAGTATTTCAGTGGGAGAAGTATATTTTTAAAGATTTAAAAAACTTGTTTATTTTAATGTATATTAGTGTTTTGCCTGCATGTATACCACATGCCTTCCTGTTGCTCATGGAGACCAGAAGAGGGTATCAGATCCGCTAGAACTAGAGCTACAGATGGTTATGGGCCACTATATGGGTGTTGGAAACTGAAGCTGGGTTTGCTGGAGAATCAGCCAAGGTTGTTAACTGCTGAACCATCTTTTCACCATAGAAGTATATTTTAAAATTGGACCCATAAAATCTGGGGATATAGCTCAGTGGTAGGTGATTACCTAGGAAGCATAAAGTCCTGGGTGTGATCTCTGGACCCCCACCCCAAAAATCTCCAAAACTTTTGCTGTTGTTTTATTTTTCTGTTTCATTCATTCATTCATTCATTCATTTATTATTGAGTAAGACAAGGTTTTTCTGTGTAGCTCTGGCTGTCCTGGAACTCGCTCTGTAGAGCAGGTTGGCCTCAAACTCAGAGATCTGCCTTCCTCTGCCTCCTAAGTGCTAGGATTAAAGGCATATGACATCATTGCTCAGCCAAACTTTTTAACCTCAGAACCAAAACATTGTTAAAAAGTGATAGTACTTTATTTTTGTCTTTACTGACAGGTACTCTGGGTGCTTTTTATCAAGGGTCGGATTAGGGAGATATAAGTCTGTTTGGCAGCAGAAAAGCATGATGTCTATAGAGAAAAAGAAATGGCCAAAATTTGAGTAAGAAAGCCTATCAGAGACTTGTGGATCTTTATTAATGGCCATAGAGTTGAATTCCTGAAGGTACCAGACAAGTAATATAATGAGTAAAGCAAGAGGTACCAAACCAATGACTGCATCTCTAATGGGTTCTGGTTATGTGTTGCCTATTAGGCCACAGAGCGGTCATTTCAGTTTCTTCTTCCTAAGAGAAGTGAGAGGGGGTCTTTGTGTAGAATTTTCTAATTTCCAGATGTTCTAATTCCAGGGTTCTTAATCTGCAGTATGATAAATGTGTCTGCTTTGATTTTGTTTGGCCTGTGGGCTACCAATCCTCAGTTTAATTTCATGGTCCTTTCATTAATTTGAAAAGGGCTTACTTTCTCCTCTTCACTGAGCCTGAGCTTAGAAACACTAAGAAACTTCGTAAGGAGATGAAGATACATATAACAAGCAATTACGAAGCTGTGTAAAAGGTTCTTCAGAGGATTGTGGAATACTGTGCTACTGTTGACACAGTGGATCACAGCTACTGTGTGTAAGTCCTGATCATAGCCATTTTGTCTGTGGCCTAGGAGAAAGTGTTAACTCTAAAGGGTGTAGTTACTGACAAATAATGGGGAGGGGAAGATTAAGTGGTACAAAGAATAAAGTGTTACCCGAGTGAAAGGAAGGGGACTTATTAGGAAGCTGTTGAGGATTTCGAGGGATATTTAAATTATATTTTTAAATACTTGATTATAGGGGTTCCTGGTAGAAAGTTGGGGTGAACCAGATTATAATGATCTTAAAATATATGAAAGCCCAATTAGGAACAGTATATAAATTTTGATTATGTTCCTCATCAACCTGCTAGTTCTCAGTGTCTTGTATATATATTATAAATCTGTTGTTATGTCTTGGTGATTATTATCTCAAATCATGGCTGGGAATTCCTTTAGAAGTAGTGATTAAATATTCATCTGAAAGGTACATGGCTTATATATTAAGAAATAGTGGGTGGATCGGGAGTGGAAGCGAGTGGGAAAGTATTTTCTCCCTAAAACTAAAGATTCCCAGAAAGATGATCTGGTACCATTTGTCCTGAGTAGACCTTCAGTATCTCTAGGGATAAATAGTAATCATTAAAAATTTGTCTTTTCAGTGAGTTTTAAAACACTGGATGCCTAGGATTTACTTTTTTGTAGACCTAGATACATTTATACCTGAACATTTATATGAGGACCAAAAGCCGGGTGTGGTGGAACATGCCTTTGATCCCAGCACTGGGGAGGTTGGAGGCAGGCAGATTTCTGTGCCTTTAAGGTCAGTGTGGTCTTGGTCTATGTAGTGAATTCCAGGACAGCTAGAGTTGCACAGTAAGATTGTTTCAAACAAAACAACAAGAACAACAACAACAAAAAGAAGCCAGGGGCTGGAGAGATGGCTCAGTGGTTAAGAGCACTGGCTGCTCTTCCAGAGGTCCTGAGTTCAATTCCCAGCAACCACTTGGTGGCTCACAACCATCTGTAATGGGATCTGATGCCCTCTTCTGGTGTGTCTGAAGACAGCCACAGTGTACTCATATACATAAATCTTTTTTTTTTTTTTTTTTTTTTTTAAAAAGAGAGAGACCAATAAAACTGATCTTTTTTTTCCCCCTCCTTTGTAGAGGTCTTTGTTTTTCTAAATTTCCACCAATTCTCTTAGATTTGTTAAGCAGGTCTATGTCTTGCTGCTTCCTTTCTTTAAGTATGGAGGAGATAGATTGGGGCAGTTGGAAGGGCATTTATAGCTTGTGAAGTTTGCATTGATTGAATAGTTGGTAGGAAAAAGATTTTAAAGTAGCCACACACTATTTCAGAAATGTAGTAGTCACCCAAAGTTAAGAAGGAAACCTTGCCATGTTCACTATTAAAGAGATAGAGAAAACCTTTTTTTAATAGTTTTTTTTTTTTTAATATTCATTTTATTTATATGAGTATACTGTAACTGTCTTCAGACACACCAGAAGAGGGCATCAGATCCCATTACAGATGGTTGTGGGCCACCGTGTGGGTGCTGGGAACTGAACTCAGGACCTGGAAGAACAGTCAGTGCTCTTAACCACTAACCCATCTCTCTAGTCCCAGATAAAACCTTAATGTTTAGTTTAAACTCCCTTTCAGGTAAGGCCGTTGAAGGAGATTGCATTATTAAAGATAACTCTGATTATTCCATAATTGACTTAAATTTTATGTTAATAACATTGCTGAGGAAGATTAACTCTGTAAATCATTAGAATTTTGGTTAACAAAAAGATTTAGTGAAAAAGGAATTTTTGAAACTAAGTATAAGGAGGAGTAATTATGCCTAATCACATTGAAGAAACTGGTACACGTATATGTGCATGGATGTGCAAATATGCTTGCTTAGATTGGAACAAGTGGAGGCTAGGTGTCTTCCACAGTCACTTCTCTAGGATCTTTTTAGTGATACTGGAGCTAGCTGTTTGGCTAGGCTGGTTGGCCCCAGGAATCCTCTGGTCTCTGGCCTCCAGTGCTGGGATTGTAAGTGTGTACTGCTGCACCTGGCTATTTTTATTTTCATGCTGGGGATCTAAACTCAGGTCTTCTTACTTGTACAGCAGACACTATCCACTGAGCATCCTCTCTAACCCCTGAGCTTTTGACTAGAGCAATCCGGCAATAGCATATTTTCTTGGGATACACAGAGGAATCATGACGTTTACTCAGGAGATTTGTTTGATGGTATTACTTGAATAGAGGCATTTTGTACTTCTTGGAATTGAACTTGTGTTCTCTGTTAACAGACAGTACTCTTAACTGCTGGGCCATTTCTCCAGCCCCATATCTTGAGTTTTTTGATAAACTGTTTTTAGGGGTAGGATTTTCAAAGCCAAGCAATATGTCTTTAATTGTTATTTTTCTAAGCCAGTTTTCTTCAAGACAGCTTAGACCATTCTAATCACTTAGAGATAAACACCACCCAGAATGGGAAACCTGAATTGGCAGAGATGAAGCAATGATGTGTGTGTGTGTGTGTGTGTGTGTGTCTGTGTGTGTGGCCTATTTATATTTTGTTTAAGAATACAATGTGGAATAGGAAACCTATTAAACATATCTGCAATTATGATGAGAAATCCATAAAGGTGAAGAAGGTAGGGGAAGTTAGCCAGAGTTTCTAGGAAAAGCTGATTCTGGAGGAGGGAAGAGATGGCTCAGTGGTGAAAAACATGTAATGTTCTAGAGGGCATTGATTTTAGATCTCAGTACCCATGTTGGGCAACTCCCAACCTCCTGTCACTCCAGTTGACAATTTGAAATAAGTTAGGCACTTGAGAAAGGTCTGTAGGGAGATCTAGATAAAGTATCACAAATAGTCACTGAAACCATAGCTGTAGATAAGATTGACTAGGCAACAAGGACAGAAATAAAGAAAGGATGGAGCAGAAATGTGAGAATTTCTAAAATGTAAGCTTTTGAATGGGAGGAAGATCAGGTAGAAGTAATTTTTTTTTCCTAGAGGGCTTGAGTCTCTTCTGAACCATTCTTTCTTCCTCCTCCTCTTCTCCTCTTCTTCCTTCCTCTTCCTTTTTAACCTTAACCTTATTTGTAGCCAAGGCTGGCTTCAAAATCATGTTTTTCCTGCCTCTGTTGGGACAGCAGTCCTGTGCTTTTTTGCCTGAGCTTGACCGTCTTGGGGGTTTTACATTTCACTATTAAGATGGGTAGATGAAGTCTAGTTTGTCTCATAGGTCTTTGGCTTTACTTGTGTCCTGAGCTTTGGATTCAACATTTGATTTCATATCACCTACATTTTAAAATTGCATTTCTTTTCTTCCTTTTTGGAAATTATTGTAAAGTTTTACTAATTCATCTGTCAGCGTTCATTCAAGCTGCTTTAGTAAACACACAACAAACAAATCCCACAATAGACAAGGTGGTTTACTCATAACAAACATTTATTTCTCACAAGTCTTGAAGGTGGGAAGTCCAGGATCCAGGGGTTCACAGATGTGACTGAAAGCTTCTTACTAGTCTTGGTTGAAGGCCCCTTCCTGGGCTCATGGAGGCTGTCTTGTGAAGCAAATGAGCTACCTGGGGCCTTTTTGGGGCACTAAGTCCTTTTCTTGAGTTCCCTTCATGATCTAATCTTTCAGTAGCCTTACCTCCAGATATTACCACATTGAAGTTAAATTTCAACACCGGAATTTTAAGAGGACACAGATTGTCTTTAACCACAACCTACCACCATATAGTATTAAGCTATGTCCCTTGACATTTTACTTCAACATACAATTTTATGTATTGTGTTTGTGTGCACAATGGTCAAAAGATAGCTGTGAAGTTGCTTCTCTGTTTCAACTCTATGGGCTCCAGTGGTTGGATGTAGGCTGTCAGACTTGGTGCTGAACTATTTCACTTGGCCTTTTTTTTAATTAAAAAAATTAAACTATTTGAGAGAGGTGTACAAAGACTGCAGGCATGAGTGTGGAGGCTAGAGGGTAAATTTCAGGAGTCAGTACTCTGTGTTTTAGGGGTGCACTCAAGCCGTCTGTCTTGTACTGTACAGTACAGTAGTCCGTCATATACTGCAGGTGCCTTTTTCTGCTGAGCCATCTTGCTGCTCTACACATAGTAGTTCTACACCTCACCCCCCTTATTTTTTGAGATAGCTTACAACCTGGGTGGGCATTGCACTCCTGATCCTTCTGCTCAAATGCTGAGATTTTAGATCTGTTCCACAGGACCCAATTAGGTAGGTGGGGAGTGGGGGTGGGGTCCTGCTCTTGCACATGTGCACGTTGGGAAGCTTATCCTACCTAGGGTCATCACATGCATAGCACGAAAGCACTCTCACCACTGAGCTTTAGCCCTTGACTGTGGTGGTTTTGTTTGTTTGTTTTTGTTTTTGGCTGTTGCTTGTTTTTAATTTTTTCTTGATGTTCTTTGAAATTTTTGTGGTGTGTAGGTTGATGCCTTGTGTTGTTTCGTAAGATTTGTTTGTTTAAATTTTCCTTCTGCCTGTCTTTTTCTCTGTCCATGAATCTTCTAAGAATTCGTTTCTGTTTGTCTCCAGTCTATAGGTACATGGTGGTTCTATGTGGAAAACAGTTCATGTTCTGTCCTCAAGTTTCTCAAGCGTTTTTTCTAGTGTTTTATTAATAAGCTCATCTGAGGTATTCTTTTATCTTCTGGGGGAGGAGGCATTGTTGGGGTTGAAATACAACCATGCCTATGTGTTCTGCTAGTTCAGGCCAGAGTAGCCTTGTAGCCCTGGTTGCTTTTGGAGGGAGGGGAGTCTCTGCTTTTTTTCTGAGATGTAGCAGACACATCTGTATGGTATCAGTATCAGTTCTTAGGGTGCAGGGCAGCAACTTATACCTCTCCCAGAGGAAAAGGATTTTTCATCGACTTTTTCCTACAGTTGTAGTAGATTGTTGCCTTGGTCCTGGCAAGGGGTTTCCTGTCCCTCTGTAGAAGTGTTTCTTTCCATTCTTCCTCCAGAAGTAATGAAGCCTTGCCAGAGAGCTATGAGGAGAGATTTGCTACCATCACCTTAGACTTAAATATTTGTGCTTTTTAAAAATCTACAGCAAGTTAGTAGGGGGGTTTGCTACTAAACCCCCTGGCAAGGGGTTTGCTCCTTACTACCCCCTTCTTGCTGAGCTGTTGTCTAGTTTGGGCTTATATAGTTCTTGTGCATGCTGTCACAATCTCTGTGAGTTCATGTATGCTGCATGCATCTACTTGTCTCTAGAAAACATTTCCTTAAGTCATTTACTTCCTCTCTGACTCTTAGAATCTTTTTGCCTCTCTGCTGCATAGATCCCTGAGCCTTGTGGGATGGAATGATATATCCCATTTAGGGCTAAGAACTCTGAATAGACATTTTTAAAAAGTAGATATTAAGCCAAAAAAAAAAAGAAAATCTCCAAAGATACCAGTTAAGTAGTGGCTAAATGGAGTCTACTAAGTATGTGCCACTCGAGGGTGAGCAGATGAACAGATCACTTGAGAATGGATTTTTAGAGTCTTTAGTTGGGAAACAGGTTTTTAAGATATTTTCTGTTAACAGTCATTGTCCAGTCTTACTTATTCACGAACACCTCAGGTCCCAAAGGCATTTTTCTGTCACCTAAGTTAGTTTAGTGGTTCTTTTCTGCTGTGTTGAGGAATTTAGATCTTCCCCTGGACTTAAGTATTCAGCAGTTTATCTTGCTACTCTTTATTCTTTGACAGTTTAATGTATGCTAATGTTGTCCATCCCAGACTCCTCCCCTGCCACACCCCTTATGCCCTTCTACCTTCAGGTCTTCCTCCTCTTGTTTTAATAACCCAGTATCTTTTCATGTAGTTTTTTTGGTTGTTGTTATAGATAGTACCTTGTTTCTATATGCCTTTGTAATAGAGTAGTAGAATTTGTTTTTGTTTCAGAACAAATTTTTTTTTTTATCAGTGTGGGTTACAGGATTTCATTATGAAATTCTGTCCATGAGTATATTGTACTTTCATCTGTTATTCTTTCTCTTACCCTCTTTTCAAAAATGACTGAAGGACTTTGTGAGTCTGTGGGATGGTTCAGTGGGTAAAGACACTTAACCTATCAAGCTTGTTGACCTACCTGACTTCCATCTCTGGGACCTATATGACAGCAAGAGAGAGCTGACTACCACAAGTTATCCTCTGACCTCCACACATGCATAATCATGTGTGCATAAAGAAAGAAAGAATTGGTGTGATTTACACAGGAATGTTTTGTGTACCTTTCCCAATAAGAAAGGAAAAGTAGGTCAGCAAATATATTCTTTTACCTGTATTTAAATTGTTCTCTTCTATACATGTCTTAAAAATTAGCTATTCAGTTAAAAAATAACTTTTAAAGGTGAAAGGGCCTCTGTTCATATGGATATAGGTAGTAAACTGGTGTGTGTATATCTTTTTCAGAAAACATTATTGCAAGATGGCTATAGCTGTTTGTGACTGCCCAGCATTATTGAAATGGTACCTGTATTTGTCTAATTTATTAAAGTTCTGAGACATGCATCCCATAGGGAGTCTCTCTCCTACAACCTTCTGATTCCGAGTTGATGGATGGACGGTGCAGTGGCAGTTTTAAACTTTGTTTTGTTTCAGTGCTGGGGAGTAAATCTGATTTGTGCATGCAAGCAAATGTTCTCCCTCACGTTGTGCTTTATATTCTTGGCATGTAACACGTTAAGAAACTCACTTAAAAGTGGTAACACTTGTACCTTAAACCATTTGGACCATGCAGGAAAGTAAAAAGAAGAGCATAGTTATCACCTAAAAGCCTATGTAGAGTAACTTCTGACATTTGGCATTCTGATTTGTTTCCAAGAGTAAATAAACATGTAAATAACCACAGTTAAGGGGTTGGAATTATGACCCAGAGGTTAACAGCACTTGGTATTCTTCAAGAGGACCCATGTTCAGTTCCCAATACCTACATGGTGGCTCAGAACTGTCTATAACTCCATTTTCAGGATACCTTCTTCTGGCTTCTGTATGCACCTGATATACATGCATGTAATGTATAGACATGCCTGCAGGTAAAACACTCATATAAAATAAATTGTTCACACAACAATGTACAGTTTTGTGTTTGATACTTTTTAGCATTGTATCATAGGCATCTTTTTGCATAACTAAAGTTCTTAAGCAATTAAATGCCAAATATGTATCATTATTGAATCTGCTGGGAATTGAGTATTCCAATAACTTGTTTTCATTTACTATATGCTATACCTAATTTGAAAACTAGAAAGGTTTAAACCTTGAAGCTCATTTATATATTTATTTTAAATACATGTGTATTTATGTGAATCTGTTTAGGTATATGTATGTAGGAATAGGTTCTCTTAGAGATCAGAACAGGGTGTAGGATCCCTTGAAGGTGGAATTACTGTTGGTTGTGAGCTGCCTGATATTGGTACTGAGATATAAACTCTGGTCTTCTACAGGTGCAGCAAGCACTCCTAACCTGCTGAACCATCTTTCCAGTTCTTGGAGCTTATTTTAAAAGTTAGCTCTAATTGTTACTGTATCCCAAATTATAGAATTATGTAGGTTTCTTGTTTTGTTTTTGTTTGGAGTAGGTTTTTTCATTGTCCACTGACCCAACAATGGTTTTCTTCTTTAATTTCAGAATTCCATACGACATAATCTGTCACTGAACAAATGTTTTCTTAAAGTGCCTCGATCCAAGGATGATCCCGGAAAGGTAGGACATGTTCTTAAATTGTAGTGATCTCTCTCTTGGCACATCTGAGTAAAGACCTTATCTAGTTCATTGGTCAGGAGTTATGCGAAGCAGCAAGTACTCCTTCCTCCAATGCTTAGGTTATATGTGTTAAGTAAGGACAAGCTGTTTTAAAATTTTAATTGATTGATTGGTTTTTTGTTGTTGTGTTTGTTTTTTTTTTTTTTTGAGACAGGGCTTCACTGTATCCCTGGCTGTCTTGGAATTCACAGAGATCTCTGTCTCTGCCTCCTGACTGCTTTGCCAGCACCCCCACCTTGAGAGTTCTTAAAGTGATAAAGAAGCCAGCTAGAGCTTGTTATTGATAGTTTGCCCTTAGTTTTTGCTTGGTTTTCTTAGTGTTGTATGTGGAATCTGATCTGATGTTGAGTCGCTTGTCAGAAAATATGGTGGGCTGTTACTATCTGGGTTAGAACTGTGTACTTGGCAAGGAGAAAAGTGCTCTAAATAAGAAGATATTCATTTCTACTCCATCCTCAGAGTTGTTTATTGTCTCCTGATAGCATAGCAGTTTCATTGTTGTTTCCTGAGACTCTTCTTCCGGTTTTGTTTAGGTAGCTCTGCAACAATGTAGCTACAGCTTGTACATACAGTCAGTTCTTTCTAAAGCTCAGATTGCTACATTGGATCATAGGTGGTTGTCAACATCAGTTACTAGATTTGAACTGAGACCCTTGTGCCTGTCTGTAAGATTCCACTCTTATTTGAGTGGTTAGGTATCTGTTGTTTGTTAGAAAACGTCCTTTTCAGTTTTACACTTGTTGTTTTAGTTGTAGTTTAGCTCATTCATGGCTTACCGGGAAGTTCATCTTTTAAGTTTCTCGAGCATGTCTTTCACATGGTCCCTTTCTTTCCCTCTCCTCCTGTTGGCTTATTAATGCTTATCCCTGGAGATTGAGCTCTAGTGCTCCATTGAAACTTGTTTTCTCTCACTGTAGTCACTGTCACGCTATAGCAGCTCTTGCTGGTCTCTGCTTTAGGGCTTGCTGCTTCTGTTTACATTATCTTTCACAAAGCAGCCAGTAGTCTTTCAGAGATGCTGACTCCACACCCCAGTAACTACTCTTCAGTAGTTATCTACAGAATCTAAACTTTTTTCTCTCTGTTTTTTGGATTTTCGAGACAGGGTTTCTCTGTGCAGCCCTGGCTGTCCTGGAACTCACTCTGTAGATCAGGCTGGCCTCGAACTCAGAAATCCGCCTGCCTCTGCCTCCCAAGTGCTGGGATTAAAGGCGTGCGCTACCACTGCCTGGCTAGAATCTAAACTTTTGAAGGTGAGGATCATGTGTATCTTGCTCACCATGAACCCAGTTACTTGCACAGAGGTCATTGGCAATGAGGAGGCACCCTTGTTGATGAGCATACTATATCTTCAGGATCACTAAGGCATGGAGAGATGTGCATTTCTTCTTGAAGCCCAGGTGGTGGTGGTTCGTGGCACTGAGGATTTGTCCTCCCACAGGCTTTCATTAATGTTGAGTACATTATTCTAATAGTCCTTTTACTCTTCACTCATGCTCCTAGCTCTAACATTGTGAATAGGAACTGATAATGAATTTTATTCCCTTTGAAGTAGGTTTGTCTTACAAAGAACTAGTTTTTTTTTTTAAATGTTTTTTACAATTTTTCTTTTTTTAATTGACAGGTTTTTACCTATATAGCCCTGGCTGGCCTACAACCTGCTATGTGGATCAGTTTTGGCCTCAAAATTACAAAGATCTGCCTCCCTTCCCCAGTGCTGGGGTTTAAAATCATGTATGACCACACCCAGCAACTTTTGTAGTATGACTCAGGTTGAAAACTATCTTTTAAAATATTTATTTCTTTATTTAATGTATATGAGTACACTGTAGCTGTCTTCAGACACACCAGAAGAGGGCATCAGATCCCACTACAGATGGTTGTGAACGACCATGTGGATGCTGGGAATTGAACTCAGGACCTCTGGAAGAACAGTCAGTGCTCTTAACCGCTGAGCCATCTCTCCAGCCCTGAAAACTATTTTTTAAAAGATGAGAAATAATTTAAAATCAGGGCACTAGTTTGATTTTATAAACATTTGATTCTGATTTAACTTCTTAAGAATTTGTTTGTTTTTGTGTTTTGATACAGGTATATGTAACCCTGTTGGCCTGGTCTAAGTTATGGAGACCAGGAGAGCCTTGAACTTAGAGCAGGCCTCTGCCTCCGTAGTGCTGGAATTGCAAGCATGTGTCATCATGCCTAGTTTTAACTTTGAGAGGGAGTAAATACTCACTAAAATTAATACCTGGTTTCTAACTATTTAGCTAAATAGTAACCAGTTCAAAGGCCATTAACACTTGGCTGCCAGTTTTCTTTTGTACAGAAGATTAAACACTTTCCTTCTTTAATAAGTAGTATCCTGGAGTAAGGTCGATGTTGAAGAGATAAGGTTCATTTTGAAATTATCCTCTGGACCTAAATTTATCTCAATATGTAAAGTACAGAGGGACTGAAAAAATGGCTCTCTTGTTAAGTACATGTACTACTCTTGCAGGGGACCTGAGTTTGGTTTCTAGCACCTGCATTAAGCAGCTCACACTCACCCATAGACTCCAGCTTCCGGAGATCCAGTACCCTCTTCTGGTCTCCATGTTGACCTACACTCATGTGCACAAACCCATACACACGCAACATACACATATACAAAATTAAAAAGAACCTGTTTACCATTTGTCTCTAGTTTTAATGTTTTGTAGTCAACAAACCTAATCTAATTCTCACTAATTTATTTAATTTTATAAACTAGATTTATAATAATAGAATTACTTTCAATTGGGATCTCAAAGCTAGGTTTGAGTAGTAGCCATTGTTCCTTATTGATTATGGTTAGAAGTTGATGTTGTAAACTTGATCTTATAAGTAATACATTATGTGAATAAAATTACTTTTATTTGCCATATAAAGTTTATTTATTTTATGTGAATGTGTGTTTTATCTGCATATAAATCTGTTTACCTTGTGTGTGACTGGTGCTCCAGAGACCAGAAGAGGTTTGTTGGATCCCTTGAGATTGGAGTTATAGATGGTTGTGAGCTTCCATGTTGGTGTGGGAATTGAACCTGGGTCCTCTTTAAGAGTAGCCAGTGCTCTTGACTTGAACCATCTTTTCCACACCTGTATGATATTAGAATGAAAATTTGGTTTGGTGGGGGGGGGGGCGCCCACCATTTTGTTTTGGAAACCTTGGTGTCACTACAGTTTATACAAGAGATAATTAGGACAGAGATACTCTTGTTCATGGTCAGTTTGGAGTTAGAGACAGCTATTCTGGTCCTAATTTCTTAACAGTTGTATAAGACTAGAATAAACTAAAGAGGAGTAGTACTTCATGAAAAGCTGCAACCAGCTCTTCAGTTTATCATGAGGAATGTCTCTTTCCAACCCCCAGAGTTCCACCCATTTCTTTGACTTGATTTTTTAAAGTCAGTTAATGGCAGAGGCTGTGCTATTTTTGCTGCATCAGAACTCTTCCTTCCAAGTAATCTATAACCAGCACAGAGCCTTAGAGTGAGTACTGAACAAGTGAGGTTCACCTGGTTTCCTGGTTTGTAGTTTCCATTATACCTGTCTTACTTGTGAGGAGGCCACCATGTTGGTTAAGCTTGTGTATTTATTAATTGGTTTTGTTTTATATTACAGTATTTAATATGTAATTAATATAATTATAAAAATAACAGTATTTAATAATGGTACTTAAGAAGGTTTCCCAAACCACCATTACTACAGTGGGAGAAAACCATTGAGCTAAGGTGGGGTGGGAGTAGACTTAGTGGTTTTAAATCATTATAGTTAAGAGCTCTGATTGTCATCTGGGCATAGGACATAGTTAAGTTTAGTTGAATAAGCAGTCTGAACAGACAAAGTTCAGATGAATCGGTGATTAAAGGAATTAATAGCAAGGTCCAAAAGTAAAGAAATGGATTGGTGCCGGTGAGCAAATGTCAAGGCAAAGGTCAGTTATGAATGTCACATCAGTAATTAGACACACTGAGATGTGAAAGCCAAATGTAGCTGGGCATGGTGGCATGCGCACTTATGCTTCCAGCACTTAGGAGGTTGAGGTCATCCTGAGCTGCAAAGTGAGTTGCTTTGTTTAAACAATAACAAAAGGTTGAAGAGATTGCTCAGCCATGCTGCTTTTTTCGGGGGGTGTGGGGGAGATAGGATCTGAGTTCAGTTTCTAGCACTCATGTCTGGTGGCTCACAACTGTCTCTTATATAACTCCCAGCTCTCTTCTGTCCTCCGTGGGCAACCTCAGGCATGCATGCACACATACAAAAATGAACTCTTTGAAAATAAAAAGTCAGCATTGATAATCGGTATTTCAGTGACTTTCCGTCCAGCATTGCAGCATGCTGTGAACTGTTTCCTTTCCGCTGCCTTTTTTTTACATCTGCCATGTAACACTTTGTTGTTGTGCTCCCTTTTGCCAGATCTAACCATTTTATACAACATTTAACCTGAGAGTTAACTTTTATACCTATAAATGGTATTACTTTGGGCTACAATTTAGAAAATAGGAGCAATTGTGATCAAGATGTATTTTATTCTGTCCACTGGAAGTTAGTCTCTCCCTTTCTGAGGCTCCAGCAACTACTGATATGTTTTCTGTTTTCTTAACATTTTGCCTTTTCCAGGTTGGTGTGTAATACGTCTCATACTGTACACAGTCTTTTTAGTTGACCTTTCACTTAGCATGATGCTTTTGAGATTCATCTCTATCATGAGCACAACAGTTTGTTCCGTCTTGTTGCATGTATTCCATCCTATGGAGTTCCCACACAAATTGACCATTTGAAGACTGTCAGAGTTGTTGCTGTTTGATCATTAGATTTTTAGGCTTAGTCTAAATAATGATAAATAGTGGGATTTAAAAAAGCAACTAGTAGTTATATTAAGCTGCTTTTTTAGTGGGTTGCATATTGAAAATAGGTGAGCTGGATGTCTGTTAGACATTCAGAATAACATAGTAAAACTTTATACTCAACTATAAAAACTAAAAGAATTAAATTAGGGCACTGATTAAATAAAAGCACTTAATAAGATTTGTAAATGTATTATATGATATGTAAAACTTTGAGATGTAACATTTAGAGAAGCCATGTATTAAATCAACATGGCAATTACATATTTTAAATCTATTAATTTAGGAGTAAATTATTTTAGTTGTCCTTTTAGGCATTATTTACTTAATTTGATAATCAGTGCATTTTAAAGTGAGGAAGTCTGCATTTGTTCCGAAAGGATGTTCTAGGAACCTAAGTTGGCATTGGGATAGTTGTATACATCCACTCATTCAGCCAACCAAGCAGCCTGCCTTTGAGTGCCTACTGTGTTTGGTCATTGTCTCCTTTGTGTTTGAAGAGAGTGGCTCTGGTGCTTAAAGTAGCCACTTTAAGTAAGACGATGATGTTGATTACATTGAAGCAGTGGGAATAAACTAGACTTATACTGGCAAGAATATGCTTTTTATATGGACATGCAGACAGCAGTAGCATCCTAAGATGCTTTTGGGAAGATAGATGGCCACATATAAACTGGGAATGAGAAAGGAAAGATTAGCATGTGATATAAAACTTTGGGAGTCAGGGATGGAAAGGATCTGGTATCATTTCTGAAGTTCTTGAAATAGGTATGCATTGAGAGCTAAGGAATAACAGCAACAGTGAGCATATGCTTAGCAGTGGGTTATTTAAAACATAGAATTTATAGTTTTATCCATTTAGATTTGCTAGTTACTTAGGATTGAAATTGTTCTTCCTGGAATAAAAAGTTATTACTGTATCTACCTCATCAGATAATAAACATGTTTATTAAGAGCATTTTCAACCTGAAGCTTGTTAAAGAAAAGTCACATTACTATGTGATAAAGTAGGGTACTTTGAATTGTTATTCAAAGATGCACTTCATATAAAGTAATACATAGTTTATGATGAGAATAAAATCATTTAAATTATATTGAGATATTTTTTGAGATTGATGCTAAGTGTTGCTCAGACTGTCCCAGAACTCAAATCAGTCTTCCTGCCTCAAATTCTCACGTGCTAGGATTAACCTTACAAATCTTTATTTATAAATCCTCATTTTCCTGGTGTTTATGGATTAACTTTATGGTCTTTTCTGTTAACCACTGTAGAGTTTTTGTGTGTTGTAGCTTTGTTGTTTTCCCGCTTTGGAATTAACTTTCATTTTAGTACATCTTGAAGTTTGCAGTAGGTTGCTTTTTGGAAAAATGTAGTAGGTGAAAGCTGTGGGATTTCAGTTTGCTATTTGGGACTATAGAGATTGAGCCATGGCGTTCCTTTATCAGATTGGGGGAGCTGCAGGATGTGCCTGTGTATTTACTGTATAAGTGTTGTTGATATGACTTGATGTCTACTTAATAGAATCCTGAGCTGTTTTACATGTTCAGTCTGGATTCCAGATGAAATCTGGCTGAACCTGACTTTAGATGGTTATCTTTGAGCTTTTCATAGTTTTGGGGTTTTTTTTTTGTTTGTTTTTTCATGTTAAGGAACTTGTAGTCATCAGGCATATGAGTGTGTATGCTTTCTCACTACTGAGCTGGCTGCTCCTCACCATTAATTATTATTAAGTAATGTTCTATTTTATGAATATAAAAGATGGTTTACCCACTTATTTGTTGGTAAACAATTTGGAGGTCTTCAGTTTGGGACTGTCATTAAAAAACTACTAGGAAATTCATCTACATGTTCTCTTTGAGTCCTCTTGACGACTGAGAGGAAGGCTTGCTGGGTCACAGGGTGAGTGGGAGATGATACTCATCCTTACTCCTTGTGGCTCTGCTATTTTGCATTTTCACAGCAATGCCAGAGACTTCCCACTACTAGTTGACTATTGGTGGTGATTTTAACTTTGGGTGTGAAACAGTATCTTACCATAATTTTGATTTGCCCACAATCCTAATCACCCCTGATACTTTTTGTTTGTTTGTTTTTCGGGACAGGGTTTCTCTGTGTAGCCCTGGTTGTCCTGGAACTCACTCTGTAGACCAGGCTGGCCTCGAACTCAGAAATATCCCCTGATCTTAATAAGCATCTTTTAGTGGCCATTTGCATATCTTTTCTGAAGGTCTTTCAAGTTAAAAAATGTTGTCATTACTGAGATTGTGTGTGTGTTCTGCATAGAAGTCTTTTGGTAGATTTATGTTGTGGAAAGATTGTTTCAGACTGAGGTTTGCCTTTTCATTTTCATAATTATGCTGTAAACAGAGTAGTCATGTTAAATGTTAATGAAGTGGAATTTATCCCTAAGTTACTATTTAGTGATTTTTGTGTGCTGTCCAGGCAGTCATGTAGTAAGTACATACAGATTTTTTTCTGTTTCTATAAGTTTGATGGTTTACATTTATGTTAATGATTCATTTCAAGTTAATATTTATTTTGTGTGTGGTCCTTTTAATTGTCTTTTTGAATTGTTCTTTTACCTTTATGAAATGTTCCTATTTTTTAAAATTGATGTCTGGGGGGGCGGGGGGAGCAGGCAAGCAGGAATGGCTCAGCTCACACATTGGAGAGCTCACTACTACTTGTAATCTAGTCCTAGGGTATCTGACATTCTCTTCTGGTCTCTGTGAGCCTCTATGCTTATGGTACGTGTATATATACATACACACATAAACAAAACTAAAACTCTTAGGAAGAACTCTAGTGGCTAGCATAGTCTAAAGGAAAGCTAGGACTCAGCTAGAAATAAGGAGACAGGAATTCCTTCCAGGCAATACCACTGACTTTGTTTTCTGACAGTGAGGTGGCAGTGTCATACATAACTAGTATTAGATTAGATGTCTCTGATTCCTTTTTCCCCTACTTCTTTTGCTTTGAAGACTGTGACCGAAGCAGTTCTTACAAAAGAAACCATTTAATGGGGGGGGGGGGAGCTTGCTTATAGTTTTAGAAGATGAGCCCATGATCATCATGATGGGAAGCAGACAAGCATGACACTGGAGCAGTTACTAAGAGTTTTACATATTGATCGGTTGTGAAACCTCAAAGCCCTCATTCAGCAAGTCTACACCTCCACCAACAAGGGTACACCTCATTGAAGCCAGCATTCCCCTACTCACTTGCAAATATACATTTTTGTTTAGATATGATTTGCATACCATTCCCTTCTGTTTTGGATCATATAACCCAGTAATTTCAGCTTATTTGTAAAGCTGAACTCTAGGACATTTCTGTTTCCTCACCCTGAAAAGGACAACAGTTTCCATTAATTTTTTTTTTTCTCCTTCCCATTTCTCCCATTTTAAGCTCCTGGCAACCATTTATTTTTTTGTACTTACGAATTTTCTTAATCTGAATAGGCCATCCAAAAATTTTCAAGGTTTTCTGCTGTGCTTTATTTGTAAAATTTTTATAAAATAACATTTGAAATTTTATAACTATAAAAGTTTATGGTAAACTCTAATCCTAGTTTTCTGAATATATTTGGAAGTGCAGTTATGGTGATTGACTCATAGTCTGACTCTATATTGGGGATTTAAATAAACGTTATGAGTCAATACATGATCTTATTATAACTTACGACTGCAAAAGTATAAAGTATGTTTGTTAGAAATCAGCATGGTATATTACTCAGAATAATCTCCTGGTCAGCTTGCTTAGAAAAATGAGAAAGAAGTATTTTTGGTATGAGTAAAGTAAAATTTGAAATTATTTCAGTTACTACTAAATCAAGTAGAAGGAACAAATGAGCTAATTTAGGAGAGATACATTCTAAAACAACTGTATGCATCCATATATATTTTCAGTGTTAGTAGAATATATACGAGGTCCTGGTTTCAGTCTCAGAAAAGCATTTACATAATTTACATAATTATGAGCATATAGAGATTTTCAACAATTTGGAAAATAGGTGAAGAAAACAAAAAGAAAGTGGAGAGTGGAGAGATGGCTCAGTGGTTAAGAGCACTGACTGCTCTTCCAGAGGTCCTGAGTTCAATTCCCAGCAACCATTTGGTGGCTCAACCATCTGTAATGGGATCTGATGCCTAGTCAGCTCACTCTTGACAAAGGTATTAATGTAATTGATATGATATGCTCAGTATGTCATGGTGGAAAAAAATGCTGATCCTTCGTGAAAATCAAGTGAAACAGAGGCCTAACTTAAGACTATACAACTTTTAGAAGAAGGCATTGCAGAAAATATTTTTTATGTCTTGGAAAAGGCTACATCTTTTCTTTGAAAGAAATTTGATGAACTAGGCTTTATTGAAGTAAAACTTTTTTGATCTTAAAAAGTACCATTATGCAAACAGTGACTGGAATATATTTACAGTACATACATCTGATGTAGGATTCATTATTTAGAGTATATGAAAAATTATAAATCACTGAAAATCTGCCAAAAGAGAGCTATATTACCATTCATCAGAAGATTATGCCTAGGACCACAGAGACAAAACTATGTACTCATATAGCTTGAACAGAAAAGCACATGGTACAAGGATGGAGCAGTTAAACTCTCCCACATTACTCAGAGTGGAAAGTAGCCTACAGATTGAGTCCATTTATACAAAATTCTAAAAAAGGCAAACCATAGTGTATAATGACAGGCAGCAGACTTCTGGTGTGTGTGATGGTGATGGGCAAAGGAAGATAACTTGCTGCGCTACACAGATGCTTTGAGGGCAGTGGAATGTTCTTTGTTTTTATTTTGATCTTAATTACAGGGTATGTATATTATAAAGACAATTATTTGCTTAATATTGGTATATTCTGTTTTTATTAAAACATTTTGGGGAAATAGATTTTAAAAATGAAACCTGGGTTGGTGAGATGTGTCAAGAAGTAAAAGTGCTTATAACTGATTTTGCCCCATTGTTGGTCTATATGTAGTATTTATTTTGTGTACTAAAACTGTTAAAACATTGGGGTTTTGTTTTTTGTTTTGTTTGTTTAGTTTTTTGGGTTTTTTTTTTTTGTTTTTTTTTTTTTTAGTATTTATTTTTTGTATGTTGGGGATGGAGTTTCTTCTTGCAGCCCTGGCTGTCCTAGAACTCACTTTGTAGACTAGGATGACCTCAAACTCACAAGACATCCACCTGCCTCTGCCTCCTGGGTTCTGGGTTTAAAGGAGTGTTTGTCACAGGTCCACTCCCCTGCAGTTTGTTTTTTTGTTGTTTTTTTTTTTTTTTAAATTTTGTGTGTATTGGTGTTTTTCTACCGTGTATGTTTGTGCACCATGTGTGTGCAGTGCCCACTGAGGCCAGAAGAGGGTGTTAGAGCCTATAGAACCAGAGTTACAGATGATTATTAGCTATCATGTGGGTACTGAACTTGGATTCTCTGCAAGCGCACAAATTCTCTTAAACCCCTGACTATCTCTTCATCCCCTCTATTTTTATTTTTATTCAGATGTTTATAACAGTGTGTAAATCTACAGTTTGGATGTTGGGTGATTCTCTCCTCCCCCCCTCCCCCCCAGGTTGATGCAATATTCCAGAAACAAACACAGGTTTTTATCATTTCCATGAACACGGTTTTTGTTGTTTTAAGTTTATTCAACTCTAATTTTTTTCCTACTTCCATTTTGAAATTCTAGCTGAACACTACTCATAAAATCGTGTAAATCATTGTGCTTAATTGTTGTGCGGTTCTTTGGTGTAGAAACGGCTGTGCTAAGTACATTACTGTATCTCGTCTTTGCTACTTTGTGGGTTCTTCTTTTTTCCTACTCTTAATCTCTCATCTGCACCCCCACCCCGTTCACCCCTACCACTAGATAGGAGAGGGCAAATGATAGAGGGGGAGAGAGATTTCTGAATCTAGTTTCTTTCTTTTGTTTCTTTGAGCATGGCTACTAACAAGTCACAGACAATCCTCCTGAACTACTAACCATGCCTGTCAGGGGCTTAGAATGAAAACATATTCTTACAATATTTATGTGTTTTTAAAGAAACCAAAATTCTAAAAGTGTGACTACACATTACTTTTTCTTTAGACTAGGATGCCGTGCTTGTAAGCTTCCAGTTAGGTGACATGGTTCTTGTCACATTTATATCAGATCCAGTTGGCTCATTAACTGAAAAGCAGTGACCACTTGAAAACATAGCATAGAGGCAGTAGTTGGAAAGTGAGGCCAGTCCTAAGCTCAGGTGTCCACATACATTAGTGTCTCGGCCTGCTGTCATAACCGTCTACCCTGATATTTTTGGTCTAATTTGTTGAACATTGTTTTCTCTTTTCCATTTCAGTATAGGTTTACTTTGAGTACTTGCTTTGTGTCTTATGTTGCATTGTGATTGTTACAGAAATGAGTAAAGGAACTTTTGCCCTTAAGGAGGTTATAGCCTAGACAAAACTGTAATAAGTATACTGTGAAGTCAGTGCTCTACACAGGTAAAAACACAGAAGTGTTACAAAGAGAGAGAGAGAATGATTAGCGGTAAGGGTGGGTAATGTAGATTGTGCAGTCACCATTGAGGTTAGGGTGCAGACACATGAAACATACTGTATCCACAGAACTGCTTTGGGCTGCAGATACAGTTTATTCGGTAGATTGCTTGCCTAATGTGCACAAAGTTTTGGCAGTACCTTGTAAACTGGACATGGCGGCCCATGTCACCTTGTCTTAAAGCACATGCAGGAGGTGGGGCATAAGGATGGCTCAGCCGGTAAGTTCTTACCATTCCAGTATGAGTTCCATACCTGGTAGCCACAAAAAGGTGTTCTCTGATCTCCACACGTGCACCATGGCACACACATCAACATGCTGTTATATACAGTAATCATATAAGGCTCAAGTGTGAGCTTGAGAGGAGAAGGGTTTCTCCTTTATTGATTGATGTTGCAGAACAAGCAGTCTCGGGAGGTAAATACCAGATGCAAGGCTGAGATTGAATAATACTGCTTCAGCTAATCATGTGTAAATCTGGTGTAGAAGTTAAAGTTTCTGTTGTTCTGTTGGAACACAGTGACCAAAGCAGCTTGTGGAGGAAAGGGTTATTTTTACTCTCTCTTCCATGTAGCAGTTCATCACTGAAAGATGATGTAGAAAGATTTGTAGGTTCCAGGCTATGGAGACTAGACTATCTTTATCTTTAATTGTAAAATACTGTTACAGTATAAATCTCATATAATTAACCATTACTGAGAATCAGTTACAGGAGCAGGTGAGATAGCTAGGAGGTGGTAGTGCTTGATCTGCAGGCGTGAGGGCCTGAGTTCAAATTCCAGCCATCATATAAAAAGCTGGCTATGGTTTATAGTTACATGTTCTCGTAACCCCACCATTGAGGGATGGAGACAAGCAGTTCTGGAGTGTTCCCAGCCATCCAACCTCTTCCTTTGGAACAGTGAGTTTCTTCCTAATGAGAAGCCTGTCTCAAGAAAAATAAGGTAGAACATAATAGAGGAGACATCTGACATGCTCTGGACACTATGTGTGTGCTTTGGAATGCACACCCATACACTCAACCTTCTCCCCGCAGTTTTAAAAATAAAAATAATTAATAAAGTAATAATGAGTCACTTACTAAAAACATAGTTGGCTATTGGTTTTTTCTTGATTGAGTAGTGGTAAATGCTCTTGGACTGAGACCTGTGGCAGTGGTTTCTTTAATAATTCAGCTGTGAGCTTGTGAGCTTCCTTTTTCTGTTTAATTAGCGGGTTCCTTCCCCTCCCCCCCCCCCTCCCCGAGGGGCATGGTTGTGCATGCCTGTAATCTTAGCTGGAGGTATAGCTAGTAGTGGGGCACCTTTCCTGTCAGGTGAGGCCTGGAGCTCAATACAACTGAGCAGTTGTGTTTCTTTTCATTTTTATTGTCAGTTGTTACATTTTCAAAATTCTTGGTTGGAGAAGATTATTGTCTTAGATTTTCATTGCTATGAAGAGACACCATGACTAAGGCAACTCTTATAAAGGAAGACAGACATGTGCTGGCTTACAGTTTCAGAGGTTCAGTCCATTATCATGGTGAGAGGCATGGCAGACATGGTGCTGGAGGAGCCAAGAGTTCTACATCTTGATCAGAAGGCAGCCAGGAGTTGCCCTCCATATTGGACGGGGGGCCTGACCATAGGAGATCTCAAAGTCCACCCTCACATTGACACACTTTCTTCACCAAGGCTACACCTCCTAGTAGTGCCATTCCATGTAAACCAAGCACTCAAACACATAAATCTATGGGGCCCATACCTATTCAAGACACAATTATAAATATTTCTTTAAATGTTTTAAGGTTTACTGTAATATACAATTAATATGATTTTGTTTGTTTGTTTGTTTTAATCTTTAGGGTTCTTACTGGGCAATAGACACCAATCCGAAGGAAGACGCACTGCCTACTCGGCCAAAGAAGAGGGCAAGATCCGTAGAACGGGTAAAGCTCATTATCATTACAATGAGTGTTGAGCATATCAGAAATGTAGACTCTTAAAATTCGTTTCCAGCAGATGACGTAATCGCAAGGAAAGTAAGACCTCCTTTTATAGTTTGTGTATTTTCAGAGCATTTTTATAGAGTCACGCACACTTTATACTAGTGTTTTCTATATTTTTTATATTTCCTCCTTCTCTAGACTAATGTCTCCTTAAAGACAGAGAAACAAAGTATTCATATCTCTAGCATTAGTGTTTTTACACAGCCTATAATGGATATTAAATATTTGCAAAGTAATTCAGAAAAAAGGATTGTAATGTGAAGAAAATGGAGTAAATGTGTGGTGAAATAAATCTGACATATGCCTGCCTGCTGCTAGTAACACACACACACACACACACACACACACACACACACACACAATTTCTCAGCCTTGAGGAAAAGGACCAAGATGATGTAGATATAGATATATAGATAGGCTGTAGGCTCGAGTCCATCACAGGGCACGGCCTCTTGGGGAGGTGGAACACGGGGAGTTTGACTGTGTTTACCCCACGCTGCCTACCCTACGGGTGTGCTGGGCTGTAGGGAAGCAGTGAGACACCGCTCCGAGGGTGAGAAAGCACAGTCTGAGGTAGGAAGCTGGAACCAAGGGAGGACGGACCATGGGGTTCTCAAACTCTTGGACATCCAGGCACCGCTGGGAGTCGCAGAAGAGCAGAGAACAGCCCTCAGGCCAGAGACAGCGTTTAGCCAGGGTGGTGGGAGGGAAAGGGGAGCTCCGACTTGTCCCATGGGGATGATAGTCCTTTGCTTGACTGATGCAGGCTTGGTGGCTGTTGTGGCTGGCAGTGCAGAGAGACCTTCTGCAGGAGATTAGAATTGCGGCTCTGGCTGGGCAGTGGTGGCGCACGCCTTTAATCCCAGCACTTGGGAGGCAGAGGCAGGTGGATTTCTGAGTTTGAGCCCAGCCTGGTCTATAGAGTGAGTTCCAGGACAGCCAAGACTACACAGAGAAACCCTGTCTCTAAATAAATAAATAAATAAATAAATAAATAAATAAATAAATAAATAGTTTTTTTTAAAAAAATTAATTAATTAATTAATTTGCGGCTCTGTAGACAAAGGCATTCTTCTTGGCTCCCCATGTTGGATCATGATGAAAAGACACAGTCCATGGCTCCAAACAGTTTATTAGTTGTTCATGGCAGAAAATGGATGTATAATGTACCATACCCAACTTCTCAGGGTGGGCCTGAGATTAAACACCTTTTGCAGGGAGGGATGTCTGGGAAGGGAAGTTTATTGGCTAAGCCCTCTGGGCCTTTAGGTACCTCATTGGCATAGAAAACTCTGTTTTGGGCCTAAGTGACCTGTGATCACATCTCTTTTATGTGAGAAGCATGGCGCGTGTTCCAAGTCAGGAATCTGGAAGAGAGCTGGGGTCACCCAAGCCTCAGGTGTATGCCCACCAAGTCTCCGAGTCTTGACCTGCTCTCCATAGCCAAACTTCCTGGCATGGTTTTATATCCCACAATAGGCAGGCAGGCAGAGACTGTCTTTTAAAAAAAAAAAAAAAACCTTACAATTAGGACCACAGACTATGTTTGAATTAGGGCTATGTGAACATAGCCACAGAAGAGCTTATGTTGTAGGCACCCTTGTTGGAGCTAGGCATCAATTCTATAAAATTAAATTTGAATTTTGGGACCTTGACTGTTGGCTTTTTAAGTGAATCAGTATTCTAATAAAAGCAATATATACACTAGGTGGTAGTTGGTCACACTGTTAATCCCAGTAGTCAGCTGGGAGACAGATGGATCTCAGTGTTCAAGTCCATCCTGGTCTACAGAGTAAGTTCTAGAACAGCCAGGGCTACACAGAGAAACTCTGACTCGAAAAACATGCCTGGATATGTATATACAAAATATTTAATATCCGTTGCCAGAATATCCAGAGATTTGAAGGTAGGGAAAATATGTTCACATTATCTAGCCCATGATATCATCAAGTAGTTTGAATGTGTAAGGTGAAGAGGCAGAGAAATTATGTTCTTTTTTCTGTTACTCATCTCTTTAGAAGTTCCTGGAGTTTGACTTTATATTCAGAAGTTGGAATTGGTAATCAGTTGGCAGCTATGCACTCTTTGGATGTCAAGCTTCTCTTCTTTCTACCCTGTTATTCTTAAACTTTGTTTTTACTTTTGAAGTCCCAGATGCCCCCTAGACTCCATTCCCCAGCCCCGACTGGTGACAGTTGTATGGTCACAGTCTAAAGAAACCCAAGATTCAAGGTGGAGCAGCAGGTGCTCTTGAATGTAAATATAGACATGGTACTTGATAAATTTTTTTGCTACGTATTTTTTAATTTTCACTTTAAGATTAAAATGAAAAAATTTTCAAAAACAAGACATTTACGTGGACCACATTTTTTCAGTACTGCTTGCCAATACTTTGTTTTGGTTCAGGTTGTCTGTTGGTTGGCTGGGTGGCGAGGAGCCAATATGAAGAGATGTACTTGAAAGTAAGGTACATGTGATCAGGTAGACAGATGGTTAATACATAACTGAAAGAAAACGTTTAAAGTCATAATAACTTCCTTCCCTGAGAAATCAATGTGTCTGTAGTTTTCATAGGGAGATATTCTTGGGAGCTGGTTTTAAAGTGTGTAGTGTTTTGTAGTATATATTGATTTTTTTTCTTTTTGGTTGCTTGGTTGCTTTGCTTTTGGTTTTGGTTTTTCGAGACAGAGTTTTTGTGTTTTTTGTGTAGCCCTGACTGTCCTGGAACTTACCCTGTAGACCAGGCTGGACTTGAACACTGAGATCCATCTGTCTCCTGACTGACTGCTGAGATTAAAAGTGTGAACCAACTACCACTCTGGCGTATATATTGCTTTTATTAGAATACTTTATATTTTTAATAACCATTGGATTATATGTTAGAAACATTTGTGAATCTAACATCCCTTAATTTAGTTTCTCACAGAATAGTAAAATTCGGAACAAAGGTAGTTAGTCTTTGTGTGTAAGCTTTAAGTCTGGTTGTCAACTGTCAGGTCTAGGAAAGAATTCCCGCTGAGGTCTACAAGTGAATGTGATACTTGTAAAGTAGAAATGTACCTGAGGTGGTGCAAGAAGGAAGGAATAGTAGGACTGACAGCAGCGGTTGAAGGGGGAAGCCTGAGGCAAGCCGCCTGGTCTTTACAAGCTATTGTAAAGACAGGCGGTATGTGAGGGAGGGGCAGCCGCTGCAGGGGACTAAGGAGTTGTTAGTAGTGTCACACCAGCTCCTGCTTGGAGCATGAGCTTTGGAGGAACAGTTATAGGGAAATTGCTATGGGTAGTTTTGTCTTAAATTTTCTAAAATACTATCATACGAGTTATTTGAAGGTAAAAAGGCCAAATAGTAGTATATGAATTATTTAAAATATGCTGGCTTTTAAAAAAAATAAGTCTGTAATTCTCCAGGGGTTTTGTTTGTTTTGAAACACTATGAAGTTGAAATACTTAGTACTTTTTGGTGAAGAAAAACACTAAATTGTGTGCAGTTAGGAATCATTTACATTTTTACGGCTGGAAGGTGGACTTACAATCAGAAAAGGATATCTTTATTTTTCTTCATAATTTTTTTATTCATATTACATCTCAGTCACAGTCCCCTCTTCCCAGTCTCCCTCTCACAAATCCCTTCCCCTATCATCCTCTCTCCTTGTCCTCAAAGAAGGGGAAGCCCCCTCTTGGCTACCACCCCACCCTGGGATGTCTAATCCTAGCTGGACTTAGCAACTCATCACCCACTGAGGCCCAACCAGGCAGTTCAAGTAGGGCAAGGAGTTCCAGTGGCAAGCAACAGAGTCAGAGACAGTCCCTACTCCAGTTGTTAGGAGACCCACATGAAGGCCAAGCTGCATATCTGCTACAAATGTCGGCGGTGGGGGGCTATGTCCAGCCCTCTGCATGCACTTTGGTTGGTGGTTCAGACTCTGTGAGACCCCTTGATTCCAGGTCTTCTTGTGGTGCCCTTGACTTCTCTGGCTTGGTCAATTCTATCCCCAATTCTTCCACCAGACTCCCTGAGCTCCGCCTGATGTTTGGCTCTGGATCTCTGCATCTACTTCCATCCATTGCTGGATGAAGCCTCTCAGGAGACAGCTATGCTAGGTTCCTATCTACAAGCATAGCA
The DNA here is from genome assembly GCA_019843965.1 of Rhynchomys soricoides. Lineage (NCBI taxonomy): Eukaryota > Metazoa > Chordata > Mammalia > Rodentia > Muridae > Rhynchomys > Rhynchomys soricoides. Next base: position 679,078 of record JADRCH010000361.1, read on the forward strand.
GAGTATCATTAATAGAGTCAGTGGTTGGTTCTCTCTCATGGGATGGGTCTTAAGTTGGGCCAGCCATTGTTTGGCCATTCTCTCCATCTCTGTTCAATCTTCATCCCTGAGCATCTTGTAGGCAGGATAAATTTTGGGTTGAAGGTTTTATGGGTGGTTGGTGTACCCCTCTATCCACTGGAAGTCCTGCCTGGCTACAGGAGGTGGCCACTCCAGTCTCTATTCCCTGTTGGTGAGACGGAATCTCATCTAGGGTCACCCTCATAGCCTCCATCCCAGGTCTCCAGCTAGTCCCAGAAATGCCCCTGCTGCTCTCCATTCTCACTCCTAACCCTCTTGCCCCCACTCCCAGACACCTGATCATTATCCCCATACCTCTCCTCATCCCTCTTCTCCCCACTTCCCTCTTCCCAGTCACCTCTGATGACTGTTTTGTTTCCCCTTCTGAGTAAGATGCACACATCCTCTCTTGAGGCCCTTCTTATTACCCAGTTTCTTTGGGTCTGTGGATCTGTAGTATGGGTATCCTGCACTTCATGGCTAATGTCCACTTACGAGTGAGTACACACTATATGTGTCTTTCCAGGTCTGCATTACCTCACTCAGGATGATATTCTCAAGTTCTATCCATTTGCCTGAAATTTCATGATGTCTTTGTTTTTAATAGCTGAATAATACTCCATTGAGTAGATTTACCATGTTTTCTTTATCCATTTTTCAGTTGAGGAACATCTAGGTTGTTTCCAGTTTCTGGCTATTACAAAAAAAGCTACTACGAACATAGTTGAGCAAATGTCCCTGTGATAATAATGCAGCAGCATCTTTTGGGTATACGCCCAGGAATGGTATAGCTGGGTCTTAAGGTAGAACTATTATCGTTTTTCTGAGAAGCCACCAGATTGATTTCAAGAGTGGTTGTTTAAGTTTGTATCCCAACAGCAATGGAGGAGTGTTTTCTTTGTCCCACATCCTTACCAGCATGTGATGTGGATATCTTTATATAAAATAATTTCATTTTATTGTGCATGAATGCACATAGAGGCAGGGCACACAAGTACAAGAGAAGGTACTGTGATGTGTATGTGTGGGGGTCAGAAGACAACTTGGGGTTTGTTTTGGCCATCCACCATAGAGTCTGGGGATCAAGTTAGGTCATCAGATTTGTCTGACAACTACTTTTTTAACTTGGTAAGCCATCCCACTGGCCCAAGAGGACATTCTTCTGAGAATACTCTGCATCTAGCCATGTTTTAAAGATTGTTATCATGTTATTTTTTTTTGTTACTCAATTTCACAGTTGAGTCTGAGAAAGAGTAAGGATGTGTTTAAAGTGAGCAGAGGAAGGAATGCAGCCTACATTCCTCCTCAGCTATAGAAAGGAACAGATGCTAGTTGTGCAAGAAGAGCCATGTGCACTACTTGGAAGGTACTGCGCGGTGCCTCCAAAGTATGATTGTAAATAAAATCTAGGGGTTTTAAGTCAGAAAATCTGTACAGAATGGAAGGTTTTGTGTACATGAAACCTATTTTAACAACTGGGTATAATTTTGGCTCTTTTTGTACAATTAATGGGTAGTCTTATAATTGGAATGTTTTGATGCCTGTATTAGTGAAATTGTCACAAATATTAAATGAACATTTTCATTATTTCCAAGTTTTTCTACTCATGCTACCACTAATCTGGGAAATGGTATAACTTGGTATTTATTTCAGCCTGTGAAAGTGGTTTTGCACTCATTAGGTATTTTTACATTCATTAGATATTTTTCTGCCAGATGGGATTTTAGTTTTCAGCATAAAGGACTTGCATATTTCTAGCTAGACTTAATCCTTAATACTGTTTCCTTGTGCTATTATTAAATGAGTGTTAAGCATTTTCTAGTTGCATTTGTAAGCATAAAGTTGATTTTGTCTGTTAACCCTTCTATTCTACGTCTTGTTGGTTGTAAATGCCATGTTTAAGTGGCTGGAGGACACTCTGAATAATTATATCGTCTACAAGCTCTGACAGTTTTCCTTTTTTCCAACCAACTCTTTCTTTTCTCAACTGTGCTGGAAGTTACTGCCTTTGTAAGCCAGAGTCTCGTTCTTTTGTTCCTATTTGACATTTGCTGCTTTTTTTATTGGAGTGTTTTTTTAAACATCATATTCACAGTCTACTTAGTATTGTGCTTTTTCATGTAGGCATTTTTACTATTTTCCTCATCATGAATCTCCCTCATTGCAGTATATTATCTGTATACATTGGCAATTCTTGCAAAGACAGTGTTACAATTTTCGCATGATTTTTAAAACTTAAGAGGAAAATAATAGTCGTCTGTGTCATCATCTGTTTCTGATGCTTTAATGTCTCAAGGTTTTTCAGTTAACTTTTCCTTTGAGCAAAAGACCTTTTAGGTATATATCTTTTACCAATAAATTCACTTATTTTTCCCTCTCTCTGAAAGGGAGTCCTTTTTTTTAAACCACATCAGCGCATGTGTGTGTGTGTGCCTATGCTGAGATATAGTCTTGCTTTGTAGCCTAGGCAGTCTTCAGACTTACAGGTCCTTGCACTAGCCCCCAAGCACTGTGATTGACACCATCACATCATGCCTATCGTGTTGCTTTCTTGAACATTTACATTGATAAAACAGTATGGATTGGCTTGTGTTTGTTTCCTGGAGTTTTGAGAATAGAACGGTCATTTCTGTTGAGAAGCCCACAAGTCATTTTCCTATTAATATTCCCCTGTATGCAGTATGTTCTTTTTCTTTGGATGTTTTCTGTGTTTATTTTTCAGGATCAGTTAGATGTATCTAAGTATGATTTTTCTTTTCCCTTTGAGTTTGTCCTTGGTTCACTGAGCTGCTCACATTTTCAGATTTGTCTTTTGCTAAATTTTCAAATGTTAGTCATTATTTTTTTCATGTCCCTTTTTCTATTCTCAAAATTATACCAACTAGTTATGTTTTTTATTGTATTTTTGCAGTGGTATTTTCACATGTGCATACGTCGAGTGGCTAGTGCATGAGTTGATGGAGCCTTCTGCTCACTCACCAGTATTTGTTCACTCTTCTACTTGAGACTGAAAAGCAACTTAAGGAAGGATTCATTTTAGTTTCAACTTATGAGCTTGGAATTACACTTGTCTATCTTCTGCCTTATTTCACTTAACCTGATGTCCTTCATTTCCTGCAAATAAGGTTTTATTCTTTGTTATTGTAAGATACTCCATTTTGTATCTGTATAAATATATACATGTGTATATGTACAGTTAAATGCATACTGTGTCCACAGTTATTGATGGCTGTTGCATGCCAAGGAGTAAGAGAGCTGAGTGATGCGGTTCTGAATTTACTTTTTAAAGTTTATGTGCATGAGTATTTTGCACATATGTATGTTTGTGCATCACATGCATGCTTTATATACCTCTAGAGGTCAGAAGAGGGCATTGGATCCACTGAGACCTAGACTTACAGACAGCAGTTGTAAACTGCCATGCAGGTATTGGGAACCAAACCCAGGTCCTATGGAAGGACAACAAGTGCTCATAATGTCTGAGTCAACTCTCCAGCTCCTAATTTAAATTTTGAGGAAACTCCATACCAATTCTTGTAGTGGCTTTACTTATGTTGCCTCTGACTGTATGAGCATTCCATGTCATTACATCTTATCAGCATTTTTTGTGTTTTGTGTTTGGGTATGTAGCATTTTTGAGTGGTATTATTTTTTTACATTTTTAATTTGTATTTTTCATGTCTAATCAAATCAACATTATTTTTATATGTTCTTTTTGTTTTATTTCTTTGAGACTAGGGTATCGCTGTGCACTCTGGCTGGCCTAGAGCCTGCTACGTAGACCAGGCTGGCTTGAATTCACAGAGATCCTCCTGCCTCTGCCTCCCAAGTGCTGGGATTAAAGGAATGAACCACTACACCTGGCTTTTTCATGGTTTCTTTTGAGAATTGTATTATTAAAACATTTCCTACCTTTCAGTTGGTCTAATTGTTTAGATATTAGCCCTCATCAGATGGAGAGCTGAAAGATACTTTATTGTGTTGTATGGATGTCTTATTACTCTGTTCTGCTTGTCATACAGCAGGAAGCTCTTTAGTTTGATGTCATTTTATTTCTTAATTATTGCTTGTTTTCTGTGCTTCTATAGTTCTATACAGAAAATCATTGATTATTCCTGTATCTTGAAATATCTTCCCTATGTTTTTCTTCTTCAATTTTCAGTTTTAGGTGTTACGTTAAGGCTTTGACCCATTCTGGGTTGATATTTGTTGGTCTTCAGTTTCAGTGTTCAAGTTTCCCTGGGTCCATTTGTTAAAGAAGCTACACTTGGTCTGGTATACTTGAGCACGTTTGCTTACCTATATATCCTACTTTGCATTCTATTGTTTTGATAAGACCATGACCAAAAGCAACTTGAAAGGATTTATTAGACTTATACATCTATCACTGAGGGAAGCCAAGGCAGGAACTCAAGCAGAAACCACAGAGGAGGGATGCTGCTCATGGGCTTGCTCTCTGTAGCTTGCTTAGGGGCTTTTTTTTTTTTTTTTTTCTTGATGGAACTCAGGACCACATGCCCCATTGTGGCACTGCCTACAGTGGGCTGGGCCTTTTCATCAGTCATTAAGAGAATGCCCACAGGAGTACCTGCAGGTCAGCCTTATTGGGGGAATTTTATCAACGCGGGTTTTTTTTTTCTTTCCAGATGATCCTCATTTGTATCAAGCTAATGGGAAAAAATAAAAAGTAAAATAACCAGCACACGGCGGGTGGGTGAATTCATTTCTGGGTTATCTGTTCTGGTCCATTGGCCTAAGTGTCTGTTTTTATATTAGTAGTACTATGCTGTTTTTGTTACTGTGGCTCTGTTGTATGGAATGAAATAAGGTCTGCCTTTTCATTGATACCTGTACCTTTGCTTTTTGCTCAGAATTGCTTTGTTCATCTAGAGGTCGGTTGGCTTCAGTATGAATTTTAGGTTTGGTTGGTTGATTCCCCCGCCCCCGATTCTGTAAAGGATGCTTGCATTTTGATGAGTATCGTATTGAATTTATAGCTTACTTTAGGTAGGGTAAACATGCTGACAGTGTTCTCACTTATGTAGGCAGCAGGTCTTTCTGCCTCTAGTATTTCCTTCAGTTTCTTTCTAAAGTACTTTGTAATTTTTACTGTGAAAGTTTTTTTATTTTGGTTAGCTTGATTAACAGATTGCAGGGTGTGAGCTCTTAAGAATTAGGTTGCTTTCATGAGTTCATGCAAAATCATTATTGGAATATGGAAAAGCTACTGGCTCTTAATGCATTTTTTGTGTTCTATTTTATAAAGAGCACTTATCAGTTCTAATATTTTAGTGAAGTTCCTGGTTAGACCTTTGAGACTCACACAGCTTTCTGAAGCTCTCTGCGTTCTTTAGTTTTTATTTGTTGTTCAAGTTGTTACTAATTGTTTTCCTTTTTCATTCTTATATAAACCCCACCCTACTGTATTTTCTTTCACAAATAGTATTTATGTAGTTTTTATTCATTTTCATGTTTTAATCTCTTCACTAAGCTTTTTCTTATATTGGTCAAATGTTCTTTATTTCATGAGCGTATTAATAATTCATTACAGCATTTGAATCTTAGATGGACATCTGTGGAATTTTTTTTCACTCTTAGATTTCCTGTTGCTTTGGGGTTAGGATGAATTGAGGGTCTTGGGCCTCATGCAATCCCATAGTTACTGTCATTAAATGATGCCAGTAGCCCCAAGTGTGAGCTTTTAAGAGTCTGTGCTCAGTTATGGCATGTGAGGGCGAAATTTCTTGCTAGAGTATTGACACCATGGTCACAAGTTATTCATATTTGCCTTTCTTACATTTTTAGCACCGGGGGTAAATTTTTGGAGACACACACTCTTTAAATACAGACAACATTTGTGTATTGTTTTGGAAACTCATGTTTATAACAGTGCATAGGATGTACTATTTAAGGTATTGTTTTGTCACTTTTCTATGTAAGCAGTAATAATAATAATAGAACAGAGGCCTAAGTGAGATACCTATTTTTCAGGTGGAGACAGGTATAGATGAAGTCAGAGGGATATACAGTCATTTAGATGTCCAGACTCTTTCTAATCTTTTTTTCCAAGGTTTTTCAATAATTGCCTAACTCAGCTTTCAGGCTAAACAAGACAATTTCCACCATATGTATATTTCAGAACACAATGTGAGGGGAGATTGTAGGCAGTCAAGCTCCTTTCAGAGAAATGCTGCAGAAGTTGCATGTATTACTCAACACCCCATTGACCATGGCACAGTCACATGGCCACAGCTAGCTGCAGATAAGTCTTGGAAAGGTGGTCCCTAGTGTGCAGCTATGGTAGGTAACTGCTGAAAAGGAGAAGTGGGGAAGTTGTCAGGAGCCAGCTCCACCCTGTACCACCCTGTCATGAGACTCACTGAGGTGTAGTAAGGGAGTACCCGCAGACTTGGTAGGATTAGGTCAGTAGCATGCCAGAATATAGTAAGAATGCAGAAGGGATTTTAAATAGCTACTTATTTTCATATTTGAAAAAAAAAGCATAAAACTGGATATTGGAGAATTTGATAAAATCCCTTCAAACTATGTCAAATTGTTGGATATACGAGCTAATAATTGTGTATTTTGTTCTTGTATTTTAGGCCTCAACTCCATATAGCATAGATTCAGATTCTTTGGGAATGGAGTGTATTATTTCGGGAAGTGCCTCTCCAACTCTGGCAATCAACACTGTGACTAACAAAGTAATTCCACTTTTTAAACATTTTTAAATGTCCTTGAATAATGGCAATTGTTATGTATGTTGAAGTTTAAAGATGATATAAATCTGCTCGATCTATATGTGACAGCTTGAGACTTGAATCTACAATGTTTTTAAGTGTATGCACAAATGCCAGTTCTGGTGGGGGCTGCCCTAACATTACAGCTACAAAGGAAGTTAGGCAAAACCATCACAATTTCAGGGTCTACGTGGGCATCAGAATGAGGTCAAGGCCAGCCTGGACACTTAGTGATACCTTGTCTTCAAAAAATGTATGGACTGCCAAGATAGCTCAGTAGATAGAAGTGCTTGCTAAGCCTTAAGTCTCTTGGGGTGAGACTCACATAGTGAAAGGAGAAAACAGACTCCTTCAAGTTGTCTTCTGACCTCCATGTGTTCACCTGATTGCCCCTCCTTCCACAAAATAAATAACTAAATGTAATAAAAACATTTTTTTAAGGAGCTATATATGTGTGTGTGTGTGTGTGTGTGTGTGTGTGTGTATCAATATTTCTCTAGCATGTAAAAGTAAGCCTCAGGTCCAATCCCTAGTAGCGTCTCCCCTGCCACCTGATAATAATGATAATAATAAATTAAGACAATTAGAAAAAAGTGTTTGTTGGGAAGAATTGGAACGTGCTTACTGAGAAGTTATATGCTAATTCAAATTTTGACTCTGCTAGTTCCCATTGATAGAATTTCTGAGCTAGTATTTTCATTTATCAATTCATTTTGAAATTTGATTGGCTTTTCAAATATGTAGTTGAAGAAAAAAGTTGTTAAATTTTATGGAATCTTAGTTTCTTTGCTTGCTGATTTTATAAAGTACTCTGACAAATAACTCAAGGGAGAAAAGGTTCATCCTGGCTCACAGTTCAAGAGCACAGTCTATCATGGCAAGTAGATCAGGGTTACAGCGAGATGAGTGTCAGTGCTTAGTTTGATTTCTTCATTTTATATAGTCCAGGATCTCCACCCAAGGAATGGTCCTCCCCATGGATCAGTTATTCTGATCAAGATAATCATTCACGGGTATGTTCAGGCCTCCTCTCACAGTGATTCTAGATCCTGTCAAGTTGACAACAGCAATCATCACAGAAGTCAACAGCATCCAATAAAACAATCAATTTCCATAATTCTAGCAATGTATTAGAATTTATTATAATGGTGCTCAACCTGTTTTGTGATATTCAAGTCTACAGATACACCCAGAAATCATATTTGGTAGTCTGCTTTATTTTTGGAGATGTTGGTGGTTAGATACACGGTGGCGTGCAAATGCCTCTTCTCCTCAAGACAGTTCTCGTGTGTCAGAAGTCTAATGTGCTTTGGGAGCTTCATGAAGTAGCCTTTCCTATGGAGCACAGGAGTCTTGAAACTGCATCTTTGTTATGTGTGCTCACAATCTTCACTTTTGTTTCACCTTGTCCCTGTGTAACCTCTGCCTTCTGTTTCTAGCCTGTCTACACTTTGTGCTTTTTCTGCTTCCATTTTTCTCATGCACATGTGGAAATACAAATGTAGACATCGTTGCACCTATGGGATCTGTTTGTAGGAAGGTAAAGATTACCAAGAATTTGTTTGTGATACAGCAGATTTCAGTTTTGAAAGAACACTAGAAGTGGAAGTATAATAATTTTTCTTCCCACATGGCAGTCTGTGGAATGATCACTGTCCTTAGGGGGAAGGGAGTGTTTGTGTGTTTTCCTAGTGGTGATGGAGTTTGGCGAAGTCCTAATAGTTCTGTTATTCTATCTTGAATAGGGACTAGACATCTAAATAGCATCTCTAATGATGGGCATCTAAACTAAAAACTTTCTAATGAAGTGTTTATAGTTTGAAACCAGAAATCTCTAATAATAGCGTTTGCAGTAGTATGAGATGCTGAGGGCCTGGACATGGACAGTTGAAGTTATTATAACCCAGGAAGAAATATTAGGATCTTCTGATCAAATGATGTTCAAGGAGCTGCAGTTTTTAGATTTTATTTTCAGATAACTAATACCAGACAAACCATTCTGCCATTTTTCACCTACCCCACCTGTACAAACACACTAGCACATCTACATGAGGGGCCAAAGAGGAAGGAGGAAATGGAGACAAAAACAACTAGTCATTAAGGGTCCAGGCAAATACATGGGGCCAGATAAATTTTTCCTTTGGGACATTCCTACTTGACAGATGCTGACAGGGGCCACAGAACAGGAACCCGAGATAAGCGTGTGTGAGAGCCACAGAAATCAGAGGGAGGGGACTGTGAAATGAATGACTGCTAAGGAGAAAAGATCCCGAGGAATACCAGAAGTTGAAGTTTATATAAGCAAATCCACTTTTAAGCATTTATGAAATCCTAATTCTGTGAGCTTGGTCTCAGATATAAAGAAAATAGACTCACCACTGGCTGGAATCTAGCAGTCTTTCCAAACGGGACAGAAATTGCACTTTACAGTCTACAGTGAGAGCTGTAGTGAATAATGTAGGATGCCGAGTTATATTACGTAGCATTTGTCCTGAGTAGGGTCGGACCATTATAGACTAGCCTCAACTGTTTGTAGAGTGGTGGGTAAATATTTTTGTTAAAAGACAGCTAAATTGCCGGGCAGTGGTGGCGCACGCCTTTAATCCCAGCACTTGGGAGACAGAGGCAGGCGGATTTCTGAGTTCGAGGCCAGCCTGGTCTACAGAGTGAGTTCCAGGACAGCCAGGGCTACACAAAGAAACCCTGTCTCGAGGGGGGGGGGGCGCTAAATTCTATTTAGAGATCATCCAGAGCCATAATTTTCCACAAATTACTGATTAAAGTTTCATGCCTTACGAACAAACCATCACTGGTCCAGGTTATTTTAAAAAACAATAAAACAATATACCAGTGTAATAAGGAAACATAGTAAATCTTAAAAGTAAGAAGGGAAGGGACAAAGAAGAATTGGAAGGAAAGAAATCAACAGATGGTTTTCCAATCTCGTTATACCAGGAATAGCAGGAAATGTCAATACGAGCAATACTTGACTTACGTGTAAGAGGTTTAGACTGGTTGGAGGAAAAGACCCAGCTCTGCAGTACTTACAAAAGATTTGTCCTGCGTGAAAAGTTGTATTCTATAAGGGGGATTTGCATTGATTATGAAGTGACAATTTTTGTATACATTTAATAGCATACCCTCAAATGGGCAAGATTGAAAGAAAAAATGGACACGTCATTATTTGCAAGGTTAGAATTTAACATGTTGATAAACTCAGAACAAGAATATCAAGATTATGATAACAAATAAAAAAATTCCATTAGAGTTGTGGAAAATTTAAGCCCAAATTAGGAAATCTAAATTATGTACAGTGTATATCCACCAATTGCACGATATATTTTTGAGTACCCATGGAGTAGTTACCCAGATCAGTATTTGGAAGTCATGTAACATACAAATTGTATTTCCCATAGAATGGAATTAGGATTAGAGGTCATAGCAAAAACATAGTCACAGAGTTCCTTCAGAATTGGTAAGTTAAGCAATATGCTTCTGACTTACCCCCATAGATTAAAGATATGTGATATAAATTAGAAAATACTTTAAATCAATGAAATATAAGTGACTTCAAAGTCTGTGAGACATAAAGTAATAGCCTTAGTTAAATATTAATGGTTTAAGTATCCAGAAACAACTAAAACAAATGCAGTGAAGGAATATGGTTTAAGAAGGGGGAGGTGAAGTAGAAAGTGTTTTATATAACAATAATCAAATGAGAATCCGGTGAACATTTATAAGGTCACAAACCCACATGTCTGTAGAAGTGAAAGTCCTAATATATGAGGTAAGAAAGTCCCAGGCAGCAGTTGAGTGTGCTGGTGCACACCTGCAGCCCTGGTGCTGCTCTTGGAAACAGAAAGGACCAGGAGGCAGAGAAGTAGGAACAGCCCATAATTGGAGAAAAGCAGTAACCAGGCCAGAAATAATTGGCAGAAAAATAAAGCCACAGCTAAGTAAGTACATAGTCTTATGCAGAAGATGATTGTAAAGAAGTCAGTTTTTCTTGTTGATGCTGATGGTTCATTGGTTGGGCTTTTGGATCAGGATGGTGGGGAGGGAGGAAGAGACGTAGATAAAGGACAGACTTGAGAAGTGTGGAATAATGGGCCTGTGGGTGGCTCAGGTGGTAAGGTAGTTGTCCTGTGTGATAGTTACTGCTCATTCATGTGACAGAGTACCTGACCAGAATGAATCTGAGGGCGAAAGGGCTTACACTCTCTACTGTGGGATGTCATGGCAGCAAGGGCTAGCTGGTCATTTTGCATCAGCATTCAATTCAGAAAGCCGAAAGTGAACAGGAAGTGATGGCAGCACTGGAGAATCTCAAGGTTCACACCACCCGAAGACCTTGCAACCTCCCCAAATGGCTGCACCAATTGGAGACCAAGTGTTAAACATGTGAGTCTGTGGGGGACATTTCATATTCAAACCACAGAAGCTCACAAAGACAAGTACCTGAGTGAATTCTGGAACCCTTGTAAAGACCCTGGATATGATGAGGCGAGTTTGTGACCCTCATACTGAAGAGGTGGAGAAAGGAGGATCTCTGGCTCAGTGGCTAGCAGTCTACTTGCCTAGTTGGTAAACTCTAGGTCACTGAGAATCACTGTCAGAAAGAGGTGGATAACATTGCTGAACTTGGCACCTGAGGCAATCTGCCCTGCATACGCACACATTTAAATGAGGATTTTTTTTTTTATCCCAAATGTTAATAAGCAAGAGAAAGCTTAACCATAAATGAAGCTGGTACTATAACATAAGACTGAACAGACTCTGAATAAGTCCAGCAATGCTTTCAGTGAGTGTAGAAGGAAAAATCATCTTCAGTGTAGGAAAATGAGTTTTAGATAGGTCTAAGATCTAAATCATAAAAGATGACAGTTCTCAGTCAGATAAAATATTTTTTAATAGGGGGAAGGCAGTAATATTTAGAACAGATAATGCAATAAGAAACAAGGCTTTGTGAAAGAGAAACCATAAATGATTTTAACATAGAAAAACCTGGCAGTAGTGGTAGATCTCCATGTGGTGAGATAAGAGATGAGGGTTACTGCTGACGTGGATGGTTAGGAGGAGGAGAAGCAGTAGCAGGGTTTGGGGAAACCAGAGGTAGGTAGTGTCTCTAGTTCCCAAAATGTAGTCAGCTGTGGATGTCTGAGTAACTCAGTCATTTGTAGTGAATCCGTTGAGTTCAGAACTGGCTTCATACTAACATATTTAATGTTTTTAAATTTGTATTTTTACTGGTGTGCCAAATTGGTGGGTAACATTAGCTAGACACCATTGATTGAAGGGCGACACCCTTTATATTCTTCACCACCATAGATACAAGCTAAACAAAACTTAGAACTAGATTTACTTTGATAAAGCAGATAAAAGTTTTACTAAATTGCTACCACAGAGCAAATTTCTGCTTAGTATTCATGGACAGAACACAAAACACAGTGTTTCAAAGAAAAGCATGTGTTTGTTGAGTTAGAAGCTACTGTGTTCATGGGTTACTGCTTTCACTGGAGAGAACTGACACAGATTAGTGTGTGTTGACTGTTAATAACTTTTATAAGGAACACAGTGATTCTGATGCCTTATCTGGTTCATACAGTAAAATCGGAGCTTCAAACAAAAGACCTAGAATTCTAGGAGACTCCACTTCAATGGGTCTGCTAGCTTCCCACTACTAAGATGCCTCTGTGAGATTCGGGTGATGATGTTAATAGGTGTTAGGTTTTGTTTGTATGTTTGTTTTTAATGTATAGTGAAATATGTCAACACTTACAAGATCACTTATGAAATCGTTATTTTTTTCAAATGGTGTCATAACATGTAGAAAAATGGTCAGTTGGAAGTACAAGATAGAACAGTAGATTTTAACTGAGTATAAAAAGTTATTTGCAATGGCTTCTAATTACATATTGCAACTTCAGTTTTTATAATTTTGATACTTGGTATGTTTTGATGTATAAAAGACTATGCACAGTTCATGAGAAGTTCATTCCTACTTAAGCAGCACAGTGACAAACCGCCTCTGGAAGCAGCTAGTGAGAAGTTTGCTGTTTGCTATCAAGCAGACCTCAAGAATTTACAAAAATGTAGGACATGGCTTTTTCATTTTACTTGTTTACTGGATAATGTTAATATGTAATTGGATTAATGGTTATCTTAAATGAATTAATCCGTTAAATTATGATAATTTTCAATATGCCAGATAATGCCAATTTTAAAAAATGATATATCCTTGGTTTTATGAGTATATGGTTTTAGTATCAGAGACACTGGTGCCTATGAATTTTTTAAGGGAGCATATTTATATGCATGCATTGACACGACACATGCAAAACTACACGTGATCGATTTTTTTTTTTTTACCTTCTGATATTAAATGTTTACTAATTACACCCACTAAATTTAGTTTATGTTCTAGATAAGCATGTATTTTAGATTGGGAACAGTAAGAAAATTGTTTCATGGTGAACAAGGAATTAACATTCAAACATAGATTTAGTGCAGCACTGAAGGAAAGACCACTGGTGCTTTGTGTCTTGCTAACGGCTCGATTGTGGTTTGTGGTGCTACTCTACAACCCTCTTCATTACAGGACTGTGTACTGAGGTGCTGCTTTACTTTTCACTCCAGGTAACATTGTACAACACTGACCAGGATGGCAGTGATAGCCCTCGAAGCAGCCTTAACAACAGTCTCTCAGACCAGAGTTTGGCGTCTGTTAATTTGAACAGTGTTGGAAGTGTACATAGTTATACACCGGTAAGTCACGATGAAGTTAATTTCTTTGTTGAATATTCATTTAGTATAAAATTTTAACCAAACATACTTGAAATGCCAATTTAAAAAAATGTAGAAATGGGCTAGTGAAGTTGCCCTGAGGAGTCCATCCCCACCATCCATATGGTGCAGGGAAAGAACTGACTGTTGCACATTAGCCTCTGTCCTCCACAAGTGTGTCATGGCACATGCATGCCCAGACATAAAAACAGGGTAAGTGAAAGATGAAATGTGTATTTCTCACTAATCAATGAATGAATTGAGCCCCAAAGGCAGACTTATTTTTTTATTCAGTCTGGAAAACAAAGTCTTGCCACGAAGGGGCTTGTGTGTGACTATTCTTACTCTTGTACTCATCTGTTACCTCTTAGGAGAAGATGACTGAGGGATGAGCAGTGGTCTTTTCAGAGGAGCTCGTTAAGAGTACTGAGCCCAGAGTTGTACAACACACTGTTCATTAGTGTAATATTGATCTCTCCATACTCTAGGGACGAAAAATACATAGGACAAAGTCTCTCTTCTTTACCCGTGGAAATCAGAGAATTCTTGCTCTAGTTAGGTTTCTGTTGCTGCGATACCATGACCAAAACCAACTGGAGAGGAAATGTTTTATTTTCTTAAAGCATACAGTTCACTATAGGAAGTCAAGACACAAACTCAATACAGTAACCTGGAGGCCCGAGCTGATGCAGAGTCTGTTGAGGACTTTCCATAACTTGTTCAGACTGCTTTCTTATAGTACCCAGGACCACTAGCCAGGGTAATGCTGCCTCTTAACCCATAGGCCAATTAATGGAGGCATCTTCTCAGTTGAGGTTCCCTCTTCTCAGATGGTTCTAGCTTGTATCAAGTTGACAAAAACCTGCCTAGCATAGCATTCTGGTCCCTGATATGTAATAGTGTAGTATTTGAACATGGCCTACACAGTTCACTTATTCCTGTGACTTAGATACCTAATAGAATGTACATGTGATATGCATTATACACTAAATTTCACTCTGTAATTTAGACAATAGAAGAGAAAAACTATTTAACTATTAAAAATCTGTTTAATGCCAAAAAATTTTCCCCCAAATATTTTTTATCTGTTTGGTTGACTCCACAGACATGGAACCCCCAGATGTGGATAGCTTATTGTACTTAGGTGATTAAAGATTATTGTATAAAAAGGATAAAGTAAAGTAAGCAAACATTTAATGATTTTAAGTTGCTTAAGTATAATGTCTCTTGATACCAAAGAATAGGACTTAGTATCATAAGAGTAAACATTAAGGATTTATTTGGTCTGAGAATATAGAATCAATCTTTAGAGTGCTTGTCAGGCATGCATAAAGCCTTAAGTTTGCCAGGTGGGACAACTGTGATCCCAGCACTTGAGATATGGAGACAGGAGGATCAGAAGTTGAAAGGCCAGTTTAGATTCAGGCTGGGATACCTGAAACCCTGGCTCTAAGAGGGAGTATGGAGGTGGCAGAACGTTTCTTCAAACTGTAGGGCAAAAGAGCTAACATGCCTGTTCTGTGTCAGAGTGTTCAATTAGACATGTAGACGGCTGCTTTCATTTGACAGCAGTGTCGCTGCTGGGAGGGGGTGCCTCACGCCTTTAGTCCCTGTATTCCAGAGGCAGAGGCAGGCCAACCTCTGAGTTCGAGGCCAGCCTGGTCTACAGAGTGAGTTCCAGGACAGCCAGGGCTACACAGAGAAACCCTGTCTCGAAAACCTGGTTGTTGGGGGTAGGGGAAAGGGCGTGTGCAAAAAAGAAAACCCATAAACAACAGTGTCAGTCAAATAGTTCTTAAGCAACAGTGGGCAGTGCTTCCTCTTGTCACAAGTCCATAGCCCAAGAGGATGTGATTGAGCAGTCTTATTACTTACGTAGACTAACTTTTAAATCTACGTAAAACTTAAAAGTATGTAATTCTGAATAAATAATACTGTGCAGTATAAACCAGATCAGAATGGTGTCAGTTCCCTGAATCTTGCATGGCAATGTCAGTCAGAATATCCATGTGACAGGCTACATGAGTAATGGTTTGCTATAGTGGAGGAAGAGATTTTATATGGCAGCTGAAATTCAGTAATAGCCATTTTGGGAATAAAACAGAAAGACCATGCCTCACTGAACCAGGGAGATGGATGAGAAGCTGCCCTATGGTTGCCTCACAAAATAGGAGGGCAGATGAAAACCACTACTCATCAGGTTTGGGAATTAACACAAAGTGTGCCATCAACACCCTGCCACTGAGCTTTCTCTTTACCCTTTGTGTGGTGGTATATAAAGTAATCAGCATGCGACTGGTGGAGCCATCCATACCCCTTCATTAAAAAAAAAAAAAAATTCAACACTAATTTTTATCTTATGGGTATTTTGTACACATATGTATCTGTGGATGTGCTTGTGGTAGCCTTCAGTTCCCCTGAACTGAAGTGGTATTTGAAAAAAACATAAGCAAAAAAATTAATATTTTCCTTGTTATTGCTAATATCTTACGAGCATCATTTTGAATAACTAATTTTCAGTGAGTATACAGACCCTAACTTAAACACTAAGCAAATGGTAGTTTATCACTTTTTGATAAAATCTTTCAAAAACGCAGTTGATGGAGGACTGTAGGTGTAACTCAGTGGCAGAGCATTTGCCTGACATATGCAGGGCCTTGGGGTCCATCCCTAGCACTACAAAAAATAAAAATAGGAGATACATGGTTTTTAAAAATTGTCATCTTAGGTTGTGCTGTTTTCAAAAATAAAAGATAATTCTTGCTCACAGCTGCATATGCCAGACTAGCTGACCTTAAGCTTCCCAGCATTCTCCATCTTGCCTTAGGCCTGTTGGGATTCCAAATGCATGCCCCTGCATCCACCTCTGCTTTGGTCCTTGGGATCCAAACTTCAGTCCTCATGATCGCATACGTGTCATGATATGCAGCAGCTAACTCAACACAAGCAGAGCACAGATATGTCCTTTAAACTTACCCTACATGCATGGGTGCTTCTTACTTTTTGATGTGTTGGTTGTATTTCTGTGCAACCTGCATAACTCAAGGCTCCTGTCTGTTCCTTTTTGTTCAAGATTTCCTTTGCTTTACAGACTTGGGAGTCACTGTGTTGGGTTTCTTTTATGGGGCAGGAGTTGGTATTAGGGTTGTTCTCAGGGTCTTGTACTTGCTGGGCAGGCCTTCCACCAAGGACCTGCAACTCCTGTCTTCTGTATTGTTTACCTCTTTTTTCCATTCTTGCTCCCTTCAGCCAACATCCTTTTCTCCAAAAATGAATAGTGCTGTTTTGGGCAGTGTCAATGTATCTGCTGAACTTACTTAACCAGTGTATGTAGCTCTATAGTGTAGTGCAGTCTACAGAAATCATGATGAAGAGATGGAGAGAACTCCAGTCTGATCTCACTTGAATCACTGTTCTCATGCATGTGCAGGCTGCACTGGATTGCTGTGGCTCCTCATGGTTCCTCAAGCTCCATACAGTGATCCTCCCCCCCCCCCCCCCAATGACACTTAAAGGGTGTGCCTGGCTAGAGAATGGAGAACCCACAGGCTGAGGTTAGTAGTAACTTGGAGTCCAGAGCTGGCACTACTATTAAGATATTATATGGGTTGTTTTCTTTTATTAGGTCACTAACCATCCAGAACCAGTCTCTCAGTCATTAACGCCTCAGCAGCAGCCACAGTACAACCTGCCAGAACGAGACAAACAACTACTTTTCACAGAATACAACTTTGAAGATCTCAGTGCCTCATTTCGGAGTCTTTATAAGTCAGTTTTTGAGCAGTCACTTAGTCAGCAAGGTGAGCTTCTTTTTAAATTTCCTTTTTTTTTGGTAACATGAATGTTTTAATTTCACAGACCATCTCTTAGACCTGCTAATTTTAGAAAGTTATGATGAGGTTTGGGGGGTTATATTATGCCACTTTTGGCTTACTGAGCTGTGTATATTTACGATGTGGCAAAGGAAAAACACATTAATTTCAACCTGCAAGCAGAGTTTACTTGATTAATGGGGACATTCTGGAGCATTGTACTGAAGAGTTCTCATAC
Source organism: Rhynchomys soricoides (assembly GCA_019843965.1). Taxonomy (NCBI): domain Eukaryota; kingdom Metazoa; phylum Chordata; class Mammalia; order Rodentia; family Muridae; genus Rhynchomys; species Rhynchomys soricoides. The sequence continues at coordinate 696,711 of JADRCH010000361.1, forward strand.
CACATCTGTGGCACATGGGATGTTTGATTGGTAGAGGTAACACCACAAGAATACATGGGCCTTGTTTTTGTTCTGACTAGCATTCACAGTGAGATAGCCACTGGAGTTTAATAGCACCAAGTTTGTGGTTTGTTTATGGCACCTTTAAAAAAATTTGCATGTGTGCCTGTGGATGTGGATTTCTTACATATGCCTTACTCTGTAAATAATACTGCTGCAAGTGTCATAAGATAAGAGGGCATCTGACTATAAATGATCTTACTCTGTTTTCAGGTTTAATGAGCATCCCTTCAGAATCTTCCCAACAGTCCCACACTTCGTGTTCCTATCAGCACTCTCCTAGCAGTACAGTGACCTCTCACCCACACAGCAACCAAAGCAGCCTGCCCAACAATCATAGTGGCCTCAGTGCCACAGGTAGTAATTCGGTTGCACAGGTCTCTCTGTCCCACCCCCAGATGCACACACAGCCCTCTCCACATACACCCCATAGACCGCATGGTTTACCACAGCACCCACAGCGTCCCCAGCACCCAACATCACACCCACAGCAGCACAGCCAGCTACAGCCCCCTCACTCCCAGCACCCCCCTCCACATCAGCACATACAGCACCATCCCAGCCACCCCAACCACCAGCATCAGACGTTAGCACATCAGCCACCACCACCCCCTCAACAGGTATCCTGTAATTCTGGTAAGTTTCTGGTGCTTTTGTTCGAATAGCTGTGAATTAGATCTGCCCATTATTATTTGGGCCTCCTGTAGTGTTTACTACTGAAACCCTTTTTACTTGTTTAACCTTTTCTTACTATATTTCATTCACTCCTTGGGTGACCTGAAGATTTCCTTGATTAAAATGCGTTGGAGACATAGGCAAACTCAGACTTTCTTACAGTTTTAGTGAAATTCTCATATTGCCCTGGCACTGCTTCTAGTAATATGAAGGAATGAAATGTTCAGTATGTTTGCAGACTTGCAAACTCACTATGTTAGTGTTAAAGAAATAGCGCAAGTTATGTATATACCATAAAGGATTGCATTTGAATCCTCAATATGGCTCTGTGACTTTGAGTAAATTACTTGTTTTGGGGTTTTGGTTGGTTGGTTTTGTTTTTTGGGAGTTTCTCAGCAGTGGTCTGAGCTGGTCTCAAACCTGTGATTTAACTTTTATTTTACTGAAACAAAAAAAAAATTGAGTATTTTAAAAATACTTTTTTAATTTTTTGTTTGGCTTTAATGGTTGTTTTTTTTTTCCTAGTAATAATTATAAGTAGATTCTATAATAGAATTGAAATTTTTCTGCCATAATGGAATATTTTCTAAACATTTTGCAGTTATTTTTAGATATATGCCTTAAGAAAGTTGTAAAATAGAATTAAAACTTTCAGGGACAAAGCAGATGATATTACATGCCTTATCTATATCAATATAGTCTTCAAAAACTTAAGCCTGTTTTTTGTATGTTCTGAGGGAATGGTTAATGAGCAGACATATTGGGTGGTTTTGAGGAAATAGAAGTCTGGTGCCAGGGAAAAGAAAGTCCAGTTGGAATTGAAACAGTCGGTGATGCACCTTGGTTAGGCTTCTGTGCCAGTGGCACCATGCAGAGAAAAGGCATCCCTAGGGAGTCAGAAGTAAGTCATTCCCATGAATTACACACCCCATGTGTGTGTGGTGGGATGTGATGTGTTTATAAAAAGGTAAAGAGATAGGAGATATGTTCTGTGGAGGTGTAGTGAGGTGTGGGGAAGGGGGTACCTCTGCGGGCCCATGCCGAGGCAGCCCTTCCCCCTGAGGGACCAGCCACACTCGGGAAGGTATAGTATAGAGTTTATTCAGGGCATGGGGAGGGGAGGTAAGAGGGGAGTAGAGTTAGAGAAAAGGCAGAGAGGGGGAGAGAGTAGAGAAGTAGAGGCCAGCCATGACCACGTGGAGAAAGGGGGAAGGGATGGGGAAAGGGGAGGGGGAAGAGCCCAATAGGGCAAGAGAGAAACAAGAGATAAGAGAGGGAGGAGGGGTGAGGAGCCCCTTTTGTAGTGGGTCAGGCCCACCTGGCTGTTGCCAGGTAACTGTGGGGTAAAGTTTAGACAGAATGCTAACAGGATGAAACATTAGACAGCCCAGATACATTGTTATTATTCCAAATCAAGTGAAATTTATCACATTTTATAGATAGGAAAAGCATAACTCCAAAGAACTGAAGCAGTTTGCATAAATCACACTGCCAGTGGGTGGTAGAACTTGGAATTCATGACCTGACTTTTGATACTCATGACCCTAGCCCTAACCTATCCTAGAGTTAATAGTATTGTCAACATTACTTTTTAGGTGTTTCAAGTGATTGGTATGCAACACTCGATATGCTGAAGGAAAGCTGTCGAATTGCCAGCAGTGTTAACTGGTCAGACGTAGACCTTTCACAGTTCCAAGGTAAGGGTTGGTTCCTTTCACATAGAACCAGTTAATCGTGAATGTTTTTCCTAGAACATTTTTTCTTTATAGTTCAAATCAATTTCTCCTGCCAGGTGTATTGGTATGTGCCTGCTCTCCTAGCGCTTGGTAAGCTTGAGATTGAAGGGTTGCCAAGAGGGAGCCAGCTGTTGACTAGATAGTAAATGTAAATATTCCTCCAGCCAGAGATACATAACAAGGTTCTTCTGCCCTTCCCCTGGGGAGTGGATGGGTGGGAGGGAGAGAGAGAGAAAGAAGCATCATTATTTAAAGACATGGTAGGGTTGGTTTTTTTTTTAAAATATTTAAGGATTTATTTCTTTATGTATATGAGTACACTTTAGCTGTCTTCAGACACACCAGAAGAGGGCATCAGATCCGTTCCAGATGGTTCTGAGCCATTATGTGGTTGCTGGGAATTGAACTCAGAATCCCCGGAAGAGCAGTCAGTGCTCTTAACAGCTGAGCCATCTCTCTATCCCAATGGTAGTGTTCTTAAAGGACACATAAATATGCTTCTAATAAGTTGGGCAATTGATACAGGGAAACATTACATATAAGAATTCTGCAGGAATATTGGCCATGTTTAAAGAATCAGGTTTTGCATAGTCTGTTGCCCTGCCCCGCCCCTCACCCTTGTGTGTTTATAGGTACAGTTGCATTTTGAAGCCATAGGACAGTCACAAGTGTTATTCCCAGTTGCTGTCCACCTTTTACTTTTACATTTTTTTCTATTTATTACTGTATGTGCCTGATATGTATATGAAGATTGCTGACGTGTGTGTGTGTGTGTGTGTGTGTGTGTGTGTGTGTGTGTACAGCTCAAAGGAATCAATTATGTCCTTTTACTATGGACTCTTAAGGTTTGAATTTAGATTATCGAGTTTACATGAGTACTTTTATCAGCTGAGCCATTTCTGCCAATTATGTTTTGTGCACTATGTGTGGATGTGTTTACACACATGCAGGCCAGGGGTTGAGCTCTCTTCCTCTGGTTTCTCCACCTTATTTTTGGGACAGTCTCTCACTGAACCTGACACCCATTGTTTTGACTTAGAATGGCCTCTGGTGATTCCCTCCTCATGTGTGTGTACTTGATGTTTTTCCATCTCCTGTTTGTGTTCTCTCTCCTGCCCCCATCCTCACCTTCTCAGTGCTTGGGTTACAGACACGTGCCACAGTTCTTGGCATTTAGGCAGGTCATGGGGATCTAAACTCTGACCCTCATACATTTCTGGCCTCTCTTTTGAGACAGGGTCCTATACTAGCCTGGAACTTGCCAAGTAGCCTAGGCTGGCTGGCCAGTGAGTCCTAGGGATCTGTCTTCACTTCCCCCCCAAACTCCAAAATTACATGTATGCCACTAAATACGGCCTCCTTTTATAACATAGGTTTGGGGGTTGGGTTGGGTCTGAGTACACCATATATTCTGAGGTGAGTGTTTGGAGACTTGGAGGGCTGGGCAGACTTGTACTGGCGTTTGTCTTGCAGTATTAGAGTCCTGCTCACTGTGTCTCACATGCTTTCCTTGTAGGTCTGATGGAGACTATGAGGCAGGCGGATCTCAAGAACTGGTCGTTAGATCAGGTTCAGTTCGCTGATCTCTGTTCCTCTCTTAATCAGTTCTTCACACAGACTGGCCTTATCCACTCGCAGAGTAATGTTCAGCAGAACGTCTGTCACGGTGCCATGCACCCAGCAAAGCCTTCCCAACACATCGGGGCAGGTACGGGCTTAATAAATTTGCATGAGCTCACTGTCCTAGGTAATAGTCAGTGAGATGTGTCACTCAGGGTGACATTTATCTACATTGTGTTGTTTTTAAGAAATGAGTGACGGCGAATGATTTATGGAAAGTGTATCTTTAAAATTTGGAGGCAAAAGGCTATTTTTTTGTGATTTGTGTGAATTATTTACTGTTATCCTTTGTGATCCTTAACTTTTATTATTATTAAACAAGTCTCTAAAAGAGACTTATTTTTATTTTTTTTTAAATAGTTACAAAATTATTTCACTTTAAATTTATTGATTTACAGTGAAAATCAAAATGTTACATCTTTTAAGGATGTTAAAATTAAAAGTTTAAGGTCTATTTGAAGAACACACATAATGAATGGCAAGTTGTCATTATGCAGGCTCTGTGATGAGGGCATGGAATAATAAGAAATTGTGGTATATTGTCCCCTTTCCCCCACCCTCCCTCCGGTGAAAATAAAAGCATGATAAAATTTCAGCAACTTATCTTGGAGTTAGTGCCCTGGGGCTTAGAGTCTGCTCTTGCTTCTGTCAGGTTTCTCCTCTGTTTGCCTTATATGTAAGTTGAAGAGCTGTTGGCCTAGGTCATCTCTTAGGTTAGCTCAAGCCTGGGCACAGGTCTGGCTTTCCTGTGGCTGGTGAAGACTTGGGAGCAGCCAAATCCAACACGCCTTACCTTATTAATAGTAGAGATCGGTTTTCTTCCCTTCTTAGGAAACATAGTAGGTACTTTTTAGTTTCATTGCATTGGTTGCATTCAAGTGCAATTTATGTGATATACTAGCATTCCTGGGAACATGGTCTTTTTTTTTTTTTTTTTGGTTTTTTTTTTTTTTTTTTTTTTCGAGACAGGGTTTCTCTGTGTAGCACTGGCTGTCCTGGAACTCACTCTGTAGACCAGGCTGGCCTCGAACTCAGAAATCTGCCTGCCTTTGCCTCCCAAGTGCTGGGATTAAAGGCGTGCGCCACCACTGCTCGGCTAACATGGTCTTCTTAAAAATTGAGTTCACTCACATGGACATTCAGGGCAGTAGAGAAATGGGAAGCAGCACAAGAGCCTTTGAGCTGGGACATCTGGATTCTGAGTCCTGACAGTGCCAAACTGTGCCCTTGGGCAAGCCTGCTTAACCCTTTTGGGCTTCCTTTGACTTATGTAAAAAGAAGAGATGATTTCCAGTCTGGCCTTCTGTATAGGTAGTGGGAGGGTCAAGCGAAGTCATGGGTGTGGAAATAATTTGAACTGTAATGAAGTGATAACTGTAGATGTCCTTGCATATGAGCTTATGCCAGTGTGCTCAGCACCTAGCATAACAGCCTGTACCAGAAGCCAATTGCATTTCAGAAGGAATAGTTTTCCTTCCTTACCTCCTTGGCTTCATGTGGGTAGCTATTCCATTAAGATTCTAATGCTTGCTTTGCTTTGATGATAGTGGTAACATGTTTTCTCTTCATGTTTTTTAACTTGATTAGGAAGTTTGTACATAGATTCCAGGCAAAGTCTCCCTCCCTCAGTGATGCCTCCCCCTGGTTATCCTCATATTCCACAGGCGCTCAACACTCCAGGAACTACAATGGCAGGTAATGTCTGTGTATTATATTTGGGACCTAAAGTTTTAATACTGAAAATCTTGGGTGTCCTGCAGTAAATGAGGCTGCTTTGGGAGGGTGTGAACCTTCTTTAATGGCCTGGGTTGCAGTGTATCTTTGAGGATTTTTTTTTTTTTTTGCTTTGACGGACTTAATTCAGCTTTTGAGGGGCCTGTGTTGATTAGCTTCTGAGAATTCTGTTCTATTGATTTCAAAGAGCTAATCTATTATCAGGCTACAGGTTGATAAGTTGCAAGTAACAGGGGCTAGTGCGTGCTGTTAGAACTAGAGGCAGTCTTAGAGCACCTGGGTGAGGGGCGGGCGGGTTAGGGGAAGCTCCCGACTGCTGGGTTACTGAGACCTGGAGAGACCTATGTGCCGGGCAGTGGGGAGAGACTGGACTCAGTGCTGTGCCATTGGTTGGATGAAGTGGAAGGAATGTGTCTGCTGTCACCCTGCCCTCCTCACCCCACAGTGATTTGCAGGTACCAAGTTGCAGTGGCCAGAGCTCAAGGCTGACTGCCTGTCTCCTGCCTGACACAGTGAGGGATTGATCTTTTCGTTAAAGACATGTCACCATTTCTGATATATTGTAATATACTGAAAATGATAACATAAGTGAGAAAAGTAATTAGCGGGTAGCTTGGAATTTTGTTTTTACAGTACAAACAACAGTGATCCAGTAGATATTTTATAGCATTTCAGAGTATATGCTTAAATTCTCACAAAAGGACTGCTGTCAGTAAATTCTGTTATGTCCCCGTCTGACTTCAGTGGTATACCAATGACTTTTTATTTTAGATAAAAAAAATTTAAGTGTTTGGGTGTTTCTCCTGAATGTCGGACTGTTGCCAAAGGAGATCAAAAGTGAACCTAAGATCCTCCGGACCTGGGGTTACAAGCCACCACACCGGTTTTGGGGATAGCTCAACCTATGCTCTTAACAGCTGAGTTGTCAGCGCTCCAGTCTTCTGATAGCATTCTTAATTGCTGTTACTGAAAACACATTAGAGCAGAGCAGACTAGTGAAATGGTTATCAGCATTTCCTCTTGTGCTTTTCTTACTGCAGGCTAATAAAATGAAAGAATGGGTTTTTGTTTTTGTTTTTTGGTTTTTTGGTTGTTTTTTTTTTTTAGAGCCAGATGGGGTGCATTTACATTTTTGGGCTTTGGGTTTTTGTTTGTTTGTTGGGTCAGTCTGAGTAGTCGAGATTGGCCTTGATCCATGATCCTCCTGCCTCTGTGTCCCGAGTGGTTAGGATTTAGATTACATGCATTCATCGTTAGACCTGTAGTTTTGTTCAACTTTTTTAACCCTGTCCTCCTTACTATAGAATAAGGGCCAGAAGACCCACTTTGTTGGAGGATTTGGGGTGGATTCCAGACAATGTACCTATGTCCTAGCACATAGGAGACAAGCTCTAGGGGCTAGTTGGTCTCTTCCTGACTTCTCTGCCCAGGTCACTGCTGACACTGCCTTCTTTCCAGGCCATCACGGAGCCATGAACCAGCAGCACATGATGCCTTCCCAAGCCTTCCCGATGCGGCGCTCTCTGCCTCCAGATGACATCCAGGATGACTTTGATTGGGATTCAATAGTGTAGGCTTGTTTCTGCAAGACAGCAGACTCCAGCATCCTTTTTTTGATCAGTGAAAGGAAGGATTAGAGTCCGGTTGAGAAGACAAAGCGATGTTACCCGTGCTATCTAAATTCCTTTTGAAGACAATCAGAGATTCTAGCTGGGTGACTTAACTGCTTTTATCCAACCCAAGCAAGAACCACATGTTTGTCTCCCCGCCAGTACCCTCTGTAGCTCCTCACTGTTGTGATTTGGACAGCTTTTTGCATATTTGTGTCAGTTTGATGTTGACCACAAGTGCCAGACTGATTTTTCAGACAGAGCCTATTTTGCTGCGAGCAGTTTATAGATACATATGTGTAAATATGTGTACAAATATTAGTGAAAGGCTTCAAGTTTTTTCTAATTGGATTATTGTATCTTGAAAAGAAAGTTACTGTCAGTTTTTATTCCTTGTTAGGCCATTTTCTGCAGGATGCTTTCAGATGATACAGAGAGCTAAAAGGAAATCAGTTTTTCAAAGCCCAGTTTCCTTTATTAAATCTTCAGAAATAGGAGTAATCATGAATTCCATCGAGGAAGTCAAAGAATCTGGAGTTGGTACTCTGAACAATGCAGAGGGTCTGTTGTTCCTGAGCAAGCCTGTATTGCAGAGTGTTGTAGAGATTGTGTTGTACCTTGTCAGCGTGATTCCTCAGCTGCATTTTGACAGCTCTGAAATGTGTGGGCTGGTTGAAACTAGGTATTGCGTGGCTCTTCAAACAAATCAATGTCTCCATATTCACTTATGTATTTATTATTCAAAAGTGTTATTTTAATATTTATTGCTACTTTCTGTGAATGCACAGTTCTGTTGGATTCACTAGGGAGGGATTTGTCTGAAAGCATGGTTATGATTATTTTTCTGGATAAAAGTTTACAGACAAAGACAATCAGAAACATTAGTCCTTCTCTTTATCATCACTCCTTACCAGGTGAGTGTGCTTCCTGTCTTAGCCTTCCTGCTGGTGGAGACTTAATAGCTACATAGGCATTTTCTGGAATTTGAATCAGTTTATTTAGGCAGCAAGACACAGAGTCTGGGTTTATATAGCAGTGTCCTTGCTGTTGTTGCAGGAGCTGCATGCAGCTCCAGGGTCTTATCTGCTTCAGTCTTGAGTGCAGTGACTGCATGACTTGCTGTTGGGTCTGTGTCCCCAACATGAAGCACCTCAGAGTTTTTATCAGTTGCTTTGTTTTGTGTTGTGTCACAGCTTGCATGGGTTGATTGTGTTGATTTTACAGTGAAAGTAAAAGAAAGGAGATTCTCCTCCTCCCCATAGTAAATAGACAATTAATTGGTTCTTTACAGAGATTGGGGGTGGGGGGGATCTTTTTTAATGAGGAAATAGATTCTGTCAAATCAAGAAGAAATAACTAGTCACCAGTTGCTTGTTAGTATCTCTGGGCTCAGCAATGCTTAATCACATCAATTAACCTCAGCGAGTCTGTGGATGAGTAAGAGTGTGTGTGTGTGTGTGTGTGTGTGTGTGTGTGTGTGTGTAAGAGAGAGAGAGAATATGAGAATATCTGTGTATGTATTAATGGAGTGTTGTCGTGAATGAGTCGCTGGGAAGCCATGGGGAGTGCTGGGAAGAAGGGAGAGCCTGGAGCTTCTCTGTTGGTTGTACCCCCCACTTGGCATGAGAAAGTTGTTCAGGTACATCCCCCCAGGTTAGTGAAAATTAGAGGATTCTCAAAACAGTAGCCAGCAGGCCTCTCTCAGAAGGACCAGGCAAGGTGAGACTGCTGCCTGCAGAGGAAAAGCTTGGGAAAATGAGGTTCCCAGTAGTTCACTCAAGTCTCTGTTTTCTACACACCAAAATGGCTGCTCTGTGGCTAGGATTGCTACGCAGCAGTGTGCACTTTAAATGATTGGGTGTTGGAGTATTGCAGCCTCTGAAACAGCATGGCTTGATGAGTTTACAAATTATGTGAAGCTAATTTCCCATTTGGCAATTACTTACTGATTGGCAGTGATCAATATATTTATGAATGTTTAAACTGACCAAGAATGGCACTTGAGGCCAGACTCACCACTCTTCTGTGATTCCCTGTTCCCCAGGGGCTCAGCAAGCTGAGTGGCTGGGCAGGGAGGGCTACCTGGTGGGCGCAGAGTCCCTCTGGTGGCCATTCCTGTTGTTATTCGACGACACACAGCAAGTTCTCTTGGGCTTAAATTGACTGGAGACTTTGGGGTAATGACTAATAAACGTACATACCCAGATGGGGCACTCTGTCCATGAGAAGAGTCCGACTGGCATTTGTGGCAGTGTTTGAAATGTAAATGTACTCCTGTGTGTTCCTGTAAATATTTAATACGTGTCTCAAACGTCCTTTGAAGTGGGAGGGGAGCGATCTTGGGATAATTTCAAATGGAATAGAGTATTTTGATATGTTCATTGAAAGGGTGATGTGTACATACTTATATTGTATATATGTGGTGACATGCATTGGCTTTTGTGCAGAAACAACCTGCTCTCTGTGCTGCTGTTGGACAGTCAGTGTTTTAATGTTTCTACAGTTTTCCTATTGCACGATTTCATATTCTGCCAATGGTGAGTGGCACCCATTCTTTGTAACCGTTTAGTGCTGTAAAGAAATATTCCAAGTGTCATTAGGATTGTCGATGCCAGAACTGAAATGCATGGATGGCACTTAAAATAAATATATTATGGTAACTGTATTTGCAGCCTGATGGTCTGTATTATTTGCTACAGTTGAGGAAGCCAGAATGAAGTCAATGGCCAGGTCATGGAGCCCTTGGGGGTTTGAGATCCAGGCATTGCTGCCTTAGTACACTGAACGTATCTCTGCACCTCACTCTCCTGAGCAGACACTTGGGTTGGGCAAGCCCTCCAGAGAGAAAGAGAAGAGCAAGCCACAGTTCCTGCCTTTAATGTGTACATACTTGCCTGGGATGAGGAGCAGGCAGCACCTGACCAGGGAGGCCACCCTGGAAGAAGTTTCCCTGGTGAGGAGCAGTGGCTTAGGAAAGAGAAGGCATTGCAGGTCATCCTCCAGAGGGCCTGAGGCTATCGGTTATCTCCCTGACACTGCTGCTCCATGCCCTGGCTCAGACTGCGTTAGAGTAGAGGTTGTGGGTTGAGCTAGGAGCAGGTTCAGAAAGGCTTAGTAGCAGTGGACAGGCAAGAAACTTGGAGACTACACAAGAAGAGCTTGCCCCAGCTTTTTACCTAATTGAGGACTTAGGATGGATGTGTCTGGGGTAGACTTCATGGTTTGCCAAAGCCAAGGAGACAGTACTGCTCACCATGTGTGAAAGTGTGTGTGTGTGTGTGTGTGTGTGTGTGTGTGTGTGTGTGTAGAAGGCAAGACTGGGCTGTGTTCCCATTGCAGGCAAGTTTCCAGCTGGAGTGTGCCTCTCCTGGTCAGTGGAGGTAGAAACACAGTGAATCTGCTGCATGTGTATTTTCTCAGCTTTAACATGCAACTCTGAGGGCTTCTCTTTATATATGTATGGCCATTACCAGCCTTGTAGAGTCCTGGACAAACCATGGCAAGCTCAGTAAGACTTCATGGAAGGGGCATTCAAAACTTCCTGCTTCGTTTTCTTATAAAAATGACTAATGCAAGCATATTTTGAGAGCATTTAGACTCAGTAAAGGAATCAACTTGTTCCAAGTCTCTCAGCTACTTGGGGAAATCTAAAGGGAGTTTGGGGAGTCATTGATGTAGCAGCAGTTCAGACTTCTGTACACAGATGGGAGGGATGGCTCAACAGGTAAAGCCACTTGCCTCCAGGATTGATGACCTGAGTTCATACCCCTTAACTAGTTCTGGAAGGAGAAAACCAACTCCCACAAGTTTTGCGTCGTCGCCCCCCCCCCCCCCCCAGGTACACATTGTCTAACTTGATCTGCTGTTACCTGATGGTTTAGTGGTGTGATGGCCCTATTTGTGGAAGAGGAGACAGCTTTGGAGATCTGAGGGATGCTGCAGTCAGCATACTCTGCAAGAGAACAGACTTCAGACATTAGAGGGCCTGTATCAGATGGACATTTGTGTGAGCAGAGCATCTCACCGTGTGTGTGCTTTTGGCTGGTGCTGTGTGCACTACCCTTAGAAGCAAGTCTGCAGTCTCTTCTGGAGCCTAGGGATAGGCTACAACTAAGCAGAATAGGCAGTGTGTTGGCTTCCTGAGACCGTCCGTCCCTGCGTTAGTTTCTTCTATTGTCAATTCAAGAGACTTGGACTTCCTCTCCTTCCTTTCCCAAGGTCTGATAAGTTGACAAGTCGTCATGGGAAAAGCAACTGGCTGCCTTGAAACCAGATTACAGTCTCATTTCAGGGCAGTTGCTGGTCCCAGTGTGGACTCCAGATGCTTAGTGTTTCCCCAATACCTGGTATAGATCATCATATTCACTCCTAGGGAACAGCCCCTGGGCTAGGTGTGGTGACAGCTGGTAATAACATCAGCAGTGGGGCTGAATTCCAAAGTTAGTCCACATAGCCTATGGCCTCTGTTCTCAGCAGGGTGTTGTGCTTTTCCAAGTCTTCCTAACTACCCCTGAATAGAGTGAGGAACTTTGGGGGGAAGTGGCTTGATGGCTAAGAATATGATTTGTTCTGGAGGAGCCTAGTTCCTTTCCCAGTACCTATGTTGGGTGGCTCACAACCACCTGGAACTCCAGCTCCAGAGGATCCAGTGCACTCATGCACATACGAATCATTTTTAAATAGTAAAAGTCATTAGAATCATGTAAAGCAAATGCTGCATGGAATGCCTGTGGTCACCAGGGGGCAGCCCTGCCCGCCTGCTGTGTGCCTCTCCTTTCTGGAAAGGTTCCTTCAACTCTGAGCTGGGACACCCTTATGCACGCCCCAGAGCTCAGAGAGGAAGAGGCACCTTCCCTCGCTGTCTGTGTCCCCTTTTCTTGTGTGGTAGCACTGCTGGCTGGAGATGCCTGACCCCTTCCTGTTCTCAGCCTACACGTCATGTGGGGTCACTCCACAGCTGCCTTGGCTGGACCCTAATGAAACTCACCCCACCTCGAGGAATTTTCTGCCCCCCCTCCCCAGCTGACATTCTTCCTGCAGGCGTGGCTCAGGCAGGCACACCTTGCCCTCTCCTGCCTTGCCTGTGAGCCTGGATGGTGTCCCATGCACCGCTCTGTCAAGTGCATTATGATTATTGCCACCATTTGCCAGCTTCCTGCCCGGTACTTGACAGTCATTATCTGCCTCAGCACTCCCAGCCACCTTGTGGGGTCAGTGCCATTATCTGCTTTTTACTGCCGGGGATTGCTTTGAGGGGTGAAGTGTTAGCCCAAAGGTCACTACTACCTTGTGAGTGGGAAGACAGCCCAGATCTGCTTCTTTCTGGTCTGTGCTTCCCATAGGGGCTGATTCCCTGTTTCACTGCAGTCCCAGGAGCCTTTGACCTCCCTCTCCCCTGCCCACCCTACCCTAGATCCTGCCCATGCCCCTATCTCCCTGTTGTGGAATGTCACCTCTTTGCTCTCAGCTCCCCCAATCCCCCCTCAAGGTCAGAGGGAGCTTCCTGTCCCAGACAAGTTGATAATGATGCCAAAGGACATTACTCAGCTTCCCTTGCCTAAGTGATGCTCCGGAAGGAGACAGGAATGGTCGTGGGGGGGGGGGGGGGGCTGACTCTGATGTTGGTTAGTTGTCACTGTGTAGTCTGCGTATTGGTGACTGATTTCTTTTTCCATTTGTGTGTGTTTATTTTGTGTGTATATGTAGGCACCAATGAGGATGCATGTTAATGTGAATTGAGTATACATACTTGTGGAGACCCCGGATTGAGGTCAGGTCAATGAAGCAGGTTCTCAGTCAAAACCAGAGTTCACTAATAATTGCTAGTTTTGCTAGGCAGCTTGCCTTGGTGATCCTATCTCCCATCTTTCCAGGCTGCCAACCCACCCACCCAGCTGTGATGTGTTCTGGTGACCCAAACACAAGTTCTTAGGGCTGGAAGTAGGACAGGTCTTGTGGGGTGGGGAGTTTTTTTAGACTCTTAGCTTAGGAGCATCGTCTCAAGTTGCACACCAGGGGCTGTCGGAGGTTAGATCCTGCCAGTCTCCTCTAGGTATTTTTTCTCCTCAGAAGCCTGGGTTGACCCTCTTGCTTCTCTCATGGGTAGTGTTGCTCTGAGCTAAGTGGCAGATGGGTACCTGTGCCTGCCCAGGCTCTCTCTTCCTAGCAGAAACTGATCCCTTGTCATTTGGCCAATGGTTAAAATCTCGATAGACCCGGAGCCCACACAATGGATGCTTAAGGCAGTGGGAAAAAATAAAGGCTTTGACGTCCGGTTCTAGGATTCTTTGTGGGCAGATCCCTGGGTCTTAGTTCCCTTTTCCTCAGAACAGAACACCGTACTTCAGAGTGGCGTTGGGAAGCTGCCAGCTGCATGGCAGCTGGGCTCTGTACATAGATCCACAGGAGCTTCTCTCTTTTCCTCCCTCCCCCCTCCCCCTCTGCCCTGACCAAGTGGCCACAAACAGCTGATTCCCCTCCCCCATACTGCCCTCCATACCTGCTGAGATGGAGCCCTGCCTTCCACCTACCCTAGTCTTCTGCTGCAGTGTCTGTATGCACAGTGGCTCTGCCAAGGTCCTAAACTGCTTCTCTGTCCTCAGATAAATGCCCAAGCTTGATACTGTTGGAGCCCTGCTGTGCTTTAGCCCAGACCAGCTCTCTTCCCCTGTGCCCCCAGGTCTGCATCTGTCAGTCAAAGGCCACTTCAAATGTCATTTCCACCAGCATGACCTGGCCTTAGGGACTTGAGCTCCAGGCCTTTATTTCTAGCATGTCTCACAAGGAGTCCAGTGAAGTCCTTCCATGTCCTGTCTCAGCTTGTGCTCCTCTGAAGTGTGTGTGTGTGTGTGTGTGTGTGTGTGTGTGTGTGTGTGTGAGAGAGAGAGAGAGAGACTGACTGACTGACTGACTCATGAGGGTGAGCACTCCAGATGAGCCTCTCTTTCCTGCCTTCAGTGAGATGCCTCCAGAAGGAGAACGAAGAGGCAGCTGCTGTGTATGAATGGGAGCAGATGGCAAACGGGTACCTACCATCTCATCCTGGCCAGCCACAGGGGGATGACTTGACTGGGCAAACAAGCAGGCACACCCTCTCCACTCCCCAGCTGCCCCCTGAAGCATCAAGGGAAAGCGCCCACTAGCCTGGGGGGAGGGGAAACTGGGCTCAGGCTCTGGCCAAGGCCTCCAAGCCCCACCAGCTGCCACTTCCTGTGTGACATGAGCATTCTGTCATCCATTTTCTCCTGCATGTGGGCATTGCTGACTCTTGGTGGACCACTTCTCTCTCTCCCCTCACAGGATCAGTATAGGAGGCACTCTGGAAGTTCCTCATTGCACCCAGTGGAAGGTCAGGTTTTTCTTTGGCGTTTCAGAAAATTGGATTCGATTCTGGAATTTATAGCTATATGACCAGAGTTGTTGTCAAATCCACATGGCAGTAAATCTGAAAAATTATGCCTTCCTCTTGGCTGAAGGTGCTCAAAGCTTGTGTTTACACGTGTGCCATTGGCCCTGTGCCTTTCTGCAGTGCACAGTCAATGCAGCTGTACCTGGCAGCCATGTGCATACATGCCCTTGGGAAGTGGTGGTTTCTTAGCCTCACTGAGCTCCAACTCACCGTCCCCACCCTTTAAAGTGGGCATTTATATTATACTATATTATATTATATATTATATTATATTCATTCATTGCTAGAACTGTTTAGGAGGCTCACAGACACTGGAATTGTCAGTTAGTTATGGCTTCCTGGGTTCCCTGGCAACCAAAGATTGCTACACTCTCTGAAGCACTTTTACAAGCTTCACAGGTTGGACTAAAATGCAGAGCACACCTCTCAAGGTCACATGGATCAGGCTTAGTGTCTTCAGGCTCTTTCTGGGCCTTGCTGCCCGTTTAGGCCTGTGGGCTTACAGGCAGGAGACCTGTTGGAGGATTTAAGCTTGTAGTGGACCTGACCTTCCTTAATTCCCAGGCACTTGGGGAATCAAATGAAGTCACCCAGACACAATCCTTAAGCCAAATTTGTTGGCCAAAAGGAATAGTATCCGTCTCCTTGAGAAGCCTAGGCAGCCGGGCAGTGGTGGCGCATGCCTTTAATCCCAGCACTCGGGAGGCAGAGGCAGGTGGATTTCTAAGTTCGAGGCCAGCCTGGTCTACAGAGGGAGTTCCAGGACAGCCAGGGCTACACAGAGAAATCCTGTCTCGAAAAACCATTAAAAAAAAAAGAAGAAGAAGAAGAAGCCTAGGCAGTGGGTGAAACAGCAGGAAGAAAAGGATGCTCCAAGTAGAACTTCCCAACTTCTAGCATTGAGGTTAGGGCCAGCTGTGTTGTGGGTAGTGTCGTCATCTGATGTCTCGTAGCTGCAGAGCACTCTGCCTGGGGCTTGGCCCAGCCAATTGCAAATGTCTGCCACCATTGTTAACTGCTGTGCTTGGTACAAGCCCTGCCACTTTCTGTATTTCCTTTAGCCATAGTGGCATCCCCTTGATTCCAGGCCTTGTCTGAGCATTGGGTGGGCAGCTTATGCTGTCAGCCTCTTGGCTGTATGGCTGTGAGCATCATGGGAAGACTTCCAGAGCACAGAAGAGTAGAAAGGGTCTTAACTTTAACTTCAGGGACCCCTGAAAGTTGCTAGAAAACATTGAGATCTGCGGGGGAGCTGTTCTTTTCACCTGTCTCCAGCACAGAGGCTGACACTAAAGGTCACATGACTCAAAGATGAGGCTGGCACCAAATCTGGGGGCTGTCTAGCTCTGGGTAGAGCCTGAGCTCTGGCATCCCCTCCTACTCCTGTATAGTGAGTGCTTTGAGACCCCGCCTGATGAGAGTACTCAGCAGCCAGGCAGCCTGGCTTCCCTCTGAGGTTTGGGACAGTGGCCGGTTGTCTCTAGATTGGAAGTGCACTGGCTTGTCAGAAGAGGTGGTCCTTATGTGTGGGAAACCCACACAGCCTCGGTGACGTATGCTGGAAGCTGAGGACAAGCCTAGGGATTCAGGATGCAAGCTTAGGCTTCCAGGAGTACAGCTAAGGTCCAGTCTTCAGCAGCGAGAATGCAGGCAGATGATGTCATCTGTCTCCTGAAAAGGAGGCAGGGGATTAAAGTCAGAGCTGGCCCCAGGTTGAGCAGGCACCATAGTGGGAAACTGGAGAAGAGTAAGTTCCTATTTCCCAGAGCAGAGGGGTTTTTTTTGGTTTTTTGGTTTGTTTGGTTTTTTGGGGGTGTGGGGGGTTGGATAGGGCCAGACCCAAAGAGATAAGACCTAATAGCAGCTTCCTCTTTCCCACAGTGTGGAACTGCATCACCCTGAAGGTCAGATGGAGCAGCTCCTGGGCAAAAGAGACAGCAGGAGTGGGAATCCTTTTTCCCTTCCCCCGGTCACAGCCACACCTAAGGAGGGAAGACAAGAGACACCTGGAGTCAGAAAAAAGGGTTTCCCTAGCCCAGTCCCACCCTAAAGCCAAATCAAATGCCAGCACAGCCTTAGGCTCCCACATCTTCTGAGACCTAACCCAAATCATAAACCCAGCCCCAACCCATCCAATCCAGCTCCAACTCCACTGCAAACTTTACTCAGTTGCAACCCCACAAGGAATCTGAACCCAGCCCAGGAGCCTCCACACTCATTCAGTCTCCACCTCAAGCTCTGTCCTAAGCAGCATCCACTTCCAACCCTAACCCACTCCATGCCCAAAGCCAGCTCAGACTATATTCTCAGATGCTACATCAAACTCACCCTCACTCGGCCCCTGACCTGCTGCCAGTCCTCATATTAGCCCAGCTCGCCCCTGAGCACCCCTGAAGAGTCACATCCGTCCTCGAAACACCAGTGAGTGTATCACCAACCCAGCACACTTAATCCATGCTTAGCACCTTTGCTAGGCCCTGAAGGTCACCTCTCAACAGGCCAATGTAGAGCATGTGGATTGCATATGTACTGTCTGCTGGCACACAGACACACACCTCCACACTTTCCTGAAGTACACATGCACCTCCTCACAAATAAGTATAAACATAGACAACTTCAGGATGTGTACACATACACACACTTTAGTGTGTGCACACATCCCTAGCAAGCACATGGGCACATAGACTCTTTAGTGTACACATGAATATAACCAAGCATATACACACAGTGTGTCAATACTCTGGCATATGTTGGCACACAACAGTGCACTCACAAACACCTTTGCACACATGCCTTTCAGAATACCTACATATGCCCTTCAATACCCAACTTGTGTACTCACGTACATCTTTGTACACATACATACCCCTTCAGTATACACACACCTCAGTGTACATGCAATCTGTATCTCAGTGCCTGCAGGTGTTTGCATTTGACCCCACAGTAAGGGTTGGGGGGCTAGACAAGTCCAGTCTAGAACAACATGGCAAGACCAAATGTTTCCTGACCTTGTCCCAGGGTTAGACACTTTCTGGTTTCTTCCTAAGGGGTCCTCTCCCTCCTGCCCCTTCTTTAGCACTGTTCTCACTCTGGGGATGCTATCCCTCACCCTGGCTGTCTGGGAATGTGGGCAGTGTGAAGCAGCAGGAAGAAAAGGATGCTCCAGGACAGCTTTCTCTAAGGTCCTGGGGCTTGTACACCCGAGATCCTGCAGTGAACATATGACTTCCCCATCCCAGCAGGGGTCAGATAGACCCAGATCCACATGGATCATCTCAGCCGCTCAGGGCAGGGCAGGGCAGGACACCAGGGCCATACTGCCTAAGGACAGACTGCTCAGACTGGGCTAGGCAAGTAGCCATCAGAGGAGACAGTGGGGACCAGGAACTGCTGCTGCTGTTCAGGTAACAGCACCTTCATCAAGAGCTTCCTATGTGCCAGGAACTGCATGGAACACTTAGGTCCTCATAGGCTCCCTAGCATGTGGGCCAACCAGGGAGGTATTCGCATTGGTCTGCACAGAGAACCTGAGGCTTGGAGTGGAAGCCACATCGAAAACAGGCCATTGGTCGGGTTTGAGTACATGCCTAAGTATGCCAAAGTTGAATCACAGAGACCAAGGCTGGACTCTGTCTGGATCTTGTGTTCCCACTCTCCCCTCCCTCTGGGCTCACTTACTCTTCCCCTACCCCCAAACATTCCAGGCCCAGTTCACTTCTTGCTCCTCCCAACAGGGCCTTCTGGGATGGATGGGAGATGCCTTTTCTGTGCTCTCCACCTCCATGCTAATGGCCCTGTCTCTCTTGTCAGTGTTGTCACAGTCACCTTGCTGGGCCTCTTTCTTCAAGGGCAGGGCTGGGTCTGCCATCCTGGTTGGGAGTAAATCCAGGACCCAGCCCAGCTGTGGGTCAAAGTAGTGCCCAGGGAGGGACCAGGGCTCTGTCAGGCTTCATTGGCCTTATCTGATGGTACTCAACAGGCAGCAGATGAGGCTGACAAGGCCCCAGGGTTACTGAGTAACCCCAGCCTCTTTAAAAGACCCACTGTTTACCCCAGACACCAGTACTGGCCTGTTCTCCGCACTACATACTGCTAGCATGAATACCTCTGTGCTCTCTGTGCTGTGCCTCCTGGGTGCTGTGGCTGTTCTGGTGGAAGGGGTCACTGTGCAGGTATCGTCCCATCCCTACTTGGTCTAACCCCATCCTTGGGATCCTGAAAAGAGGGATGGGCTTCTTAGACCCCTGAGTCCTGCCAGCCATGCATATTTTCCCTTCAAACTTGGAGGAGGAAAACATGCAGGGAGACAGCGAGAAATCCCAGCTGGGAAGGACAGCAATACAGTGTCCGAAGTCTGGCTGCTCCAGTGTCCCACTGCCACCTGGCAGGCCGGAGGAGGAGGGGTTGGTGGCGTTTCACAGAACAGATTTGGCTGGGCTCAAATCTACCCTGGTTCCTCCCTCCTGCACTTGCCTGGAACACTAGTCTTGGTCACAGGCATCCATTGCACCCTTGGGGACCTAGACAGTTGGACATACTTACTGGTGACACCAGACACAAGCTGTGTTGTCAGCCAGCAGGGATCCTGCTCTCTCAGGGATGTCCCTGGGTCCCTTTTATTGCTTCTGATAGGCTGGAGGCCAAAGGTGGAAATCCTCAGGCAAGAAAAGACAGCCTGGGCTAGCATAACCATGCATAAGGACACCAATCCACCCTCATGTGACACCCACTGCATCCCTGGCTGTCTACAGCAGCTTCCCCATTCATCACGTGATAGTATGCAGAACTTAAGGCCTCTAGCAAACCCAGGGGCACAGAGGTCTGACCTCACGTTGTTCCATAGATCGACCTAAGCAAGCCGGCCAGGCTAGGGCTGCCTGCAGCCTGGCATCATGTTCTGGCTGCCTCTTTCAGGATGGAGACCTTTCCTTTCCTCTGGAGTCTGTGAAACAACTTAAGGACCTCCAGGAAGTACAGGAGCCCAGATTGGCAAGTCACAAGAAGTTTGCTCCCAGGCTTCTTGTGCCTGTGGCACCAAAGCAATGTAGCCAGTCTGCATTTCCAGAAGCGCTGAGGCCCCTCTGCGAGAAACCCAACGCTGAGGAGATTCTGCAGAGGCTGCGTGAGTTGCCTCTTGGCTCCTGTGGCTGGAACATACTCTGATTGGTGGGGCTTGAGGAGGAAGTGTGCTTTGATTGGCTAGTTCTAAGTGGTTCTAGCTGAAGCCTCTTAGGTCTTCATTCAGAAGCATCATACATAACAACTCCACCTCTGTTTTGGTAAGAAGCTGCATTCTGATTGGCTGGCTTCAGTAATTCATATGCCCCATTTGAGGCAGAAAGTCCAGAAGGTCAGAGGAGACCAGCCTGTTGGGATTATTCTGGTGGCTGGTGACAGATATCCAAACTCTAGTTGAAGAGAGGCAAGGGCTATGAGGAATGGGTAGCTCTCTCACCAAGACTTCTTCTTTCTTGACCAGAGGCCATTGCTCAGGACCCAAACGAATGTGAGATCTGTGCCTATGCTGCCTGCACGGGATGCTAGCGTGACATCGCTTGTCTTCCACTTAGCCCACGTGGAAGCCCCTTCTACCTTCTAGAAGCAGCTGGGCTAACCCATACTCCCAGCATCTCAGCCTACCCTGGCCACTGCGGGGTGGAGGCTGAGGAGACAGCTACCTGGGGAAGCCATGCCAACCCTCAAGCTATGCTATGCTAACCCTCAGCCAATAAACCAAACTTCAGAACTCTGCGTGGTGTCTTCTTTATTCCCTTGCTGTCTAGCGTTCTCACAGCACTCCCTCAGTGCTGTGAACACCCACCTGCCCTCAGAACTGTGGCGTTCACTGTCCAAAGTAGAAGGTTCCATTTCCTTGTCAAATTCCCCCAACCTTGAGACCACCACCACACACCGGTACAGGGACTCACCAGAGAGGGTAGAGTCCCAGCTTTTCTCACATATCTCTTGTGGTCACCAAGCTGCCGCTAAGCCACATGTGAGGACAGGAATTTGTCTGAGCTGGTTTGGGTGTCCCATACTCACAGGCCTTTGGCTCAGGATCTGGCTTCCTCAGACCAGAGGAGCCGTCTTCTGCCCTTTCTATGATCCCATTCGAAGCAAACATTCCTGTCCTGTCCTCTCTGCCTTTCTGCATGCCTAGTTAGGTTACCAGACCACGCTCCATGGCTGCTTTCCCCAGGGCCTTCCCTGATCTTCCCCAAGAAGAATGCTTGTGTTTGTTGTCACCTGTATCTACAGCTCTAGGCACCCTGTTAATAGCTACTGTGCAGGAGGAAGTTGTTCTAATCCCGCTCAGGGTTTCAAAGAACAACAATGTGAGAGGGAAATCCAGGACTCCAGGTCCAGCCCCTGGTCTTCCACATCCTGTGTGATGTTAGGAAAACCACTTCCCTTCTCTGTGCCTTAATTTCCTTCTCTGTAACAATATCTAGCTCTATTCCATGAATGCTACATTTCAACCCCCCCTGTTCAGACCTAATACAAACAAAGAGGAATTCTTTAATTTTTTTTTTAAAAAAAAAAAAAAGAACATCAAGGGTCAGGCTGGAGGTAACCATATCCAACATAAGAGTGAGGCCAGTCAGCAAGGACATAGGGGGCAGAGAAAGAGGAGGCTTCTGGGGTCTATTCTGGGGGAGTGGGTGAAGGGTATGGTGTGTAGACAGGCTCCCTGTGATCTGGGTACCTGCTTTTGGCTATAGCCCGGAGCTTTGTAAAGGAGGAGGGCCTTTTCATTATTATTCTGGGATGTGCACTGGAATAGGTGGATTTCAAAGCCAATATGATGTAGGCAAGAAGAGAAAATTCCAGAAGGTAGGGATGGTGGGAACAGAGGTACCGGAGTAGTCCAGTCTGCACAGTGTAGAGCTTGGGAAGCAGACAGGACTGGGCTTCAGTCTGACTCCTAGGAGCCTTGCCCTTCCCTCTGAGGTTTGACTTACTTGTCTGAAAATGGGCTTGATACACAGCTTCCTCCCAGGCTTGCTGGGAGATTTGAAGAACTATATGAGTCATTTAATACTTCAGCGCTAGAGCCAGATTCATTGAGTGTGACTTTGGATGGTAAGACTCGGTTTCTGTGTCTGCAAGATGGAGATCATAAGAACCACTTTGATCAGGCACGATGCCACTTGTGATCCCAGGACATGGGAAGTGGAGGCTACAGGACCAGGAATTTAAAGTCCTCTTCAGCTCCTAGCCTGAAACTCCACCTCACAAACCAAAACAAGAAAAAAAGTCTACTTTGTAACATTGAGTGAAGATTGCACAATGTAATACTAAAGAGTTCTTTTTTAATTTAAGATTTTTTAATTTTAATTTTAATATGTATTAGTGTTTTAATATGTATTAGTGTTTTGCCTCCATATATGTATATCCACCTCATATATGCTTGGTGCCCTTGGAGGCCAGAGGAGAGTGTGGACCCCTAGAACTGGAGTTATGGATGGTTGTGAGCCACTCCGTGGGTGCTGGAACTGAACCTGGGTTCTTAACTGGAACAACAAGTGTTCTTAACTCTGAGCCATCTCCCCAGCCCCCTGAAAAAATTCTCAAAGCTTCACAACCCCAGGGCAATCAGAAGAAGTAAGAAGGGAAGCTGAGATCTGTCTCAGCATAGAAGATGGGAGTGTGAATGCCAACCTGGTGGGCACAGCGGTGGCAGCTCAGCAGCAAGCACACAACATTCAACTTACCAACCTGCCGTCATACTCAGGGGACGAAGGAAAGAACCCATATCCAAACTTTGTAGAAGGAAATACTAAAAGTCGAGGCAGAAATAAAAGAAATCAAGACAGAAAGAGTAAAAGGTGGGCTGATGGCTTTTCCTGGCTTCCAGAAAGCACTGCACATGTGTGGTGCACAGACATACATGCAGACAAAACACCCATACATACAAAATGATCAAAATAAAACATAAAAATATAATAATAAAATAAGTAAAGTAAAAGTAGCAAGGGGGCATCCTTGTTCTTGATCTATGCATTTCTTTATTATGTGTGAGTGTGTGCATGTGTCCCCACACACTGCGTGAGTGTGGTGTACTTCACTTTGACATGGTGCTAGAAGTTCTAGCCTCAACAATCAGACAAGAAAACAAAAGCACCCAACTCAGACAGTAAGAAATATAATCACCTCTGCTGATAATATAATCTTAAATATAAAACTCCAAGGATCTTACCTAAAAAACTTATTATAACTAATAGACAACCCAGGAAACATCAAGATACAGAATTAATATCCAAAAGTCACTATCATAGCTCTACACAAACAATAAGCTCCTCAGAACCCAGAATCAAGGAAATACCTTTCACAATAGAAACAATAACAATAAGGCAACTATGAAATAATTTAAGATAGGAAGTAAAGGAACTATATGCTAAGAAAAATGTTAATGATAGAAATGAATGGCATCTCATTTGTTCATGAATTAGAAAACACAGCACCCAAGGTGGTCTATGGAGTCAATGCAACCCTTATCCAAGTTTCAAAGATATTTTTTACAGAAATAGAAAAAAATCTTAAAGGTCATATGGATTTTACACAAGACTTGAATACCCAGTCTGGCCTAGAACTCATTTAATGGTGAAGATGACCTTGAATTTAGGATCCTCCTGCCAGGATTATAGGTGTGAGCTTCCATGTCTAGTTTATGTGACACTGTGTGTCACACCCAGAACATTGTGCATGCTAAGCAAGTATTCTACCAACTGAACCATATCCCAGTCCTAGGCAAATCAATCTTAAGCAAGATGAACAAAGCCAGGCTCATCACACTAATAGATTAAATGGGAAATGTCACCCATAGTCTTGAGCATTCGAATGCTTGGTCCCAGTTGGTGGCACTGTTTGAGAAGATTTGGAAGGTGTGGCCTTGTTGGAGAGAGTATGTCACTGGGGGAGGGCTTTGTGAACTTACATCCTTCTCTTACAGTTTTCCTTCTCTGGTTATAGTGAAGGATCAGCATCCCGCCTCAGTGCCATGCCTCTCACCTTCTGCCTCTCTTCCCCATCATGAAAAAACTCTTACCATTCAGGAACCTTCAACTGAAAAACTTTCTTCTGTTAGAAGCTTTGGTCATGGTATTTTGTCACAGTGAGAGAAAGTAACTAATATGCATACTATCTTATCTCAACGTCTACTACAAAGCTGTAGTTGTCAAAACAGGTTGATAGTGACAACAAGCAGAAGGGGAAAATTATAGAAACCAGAGGAACATGTACTACTATGGGAAGAAGTTACATTGGTTTACTCAGATATGAGCCCTGTGCCACTGGTGCAATAATGGAGCAACCAACCACTCTCTGATTGGATTTAAAGCCTACTCCATAAAATAGAATTCACTCCTGTTAACTGGGCCCAAAACCTCATAGCTGACTAGGTCATAGGCCACAGGGTAACAGTCTGATGCTATTTTTCTGCCAAATAGAAATGGTAATAAACTGTTCCTGAAGTTCTTATCTTTATACCCATAGGTAAGTGAATCTCTCAGTCTTCATCAGAGAAGCTTCTTTTATTTCTCGGTAGATGAATACAGAGACCAGTAACCAGTCACTGTACTGAGAATAAGAGAACATAGAGTGCTCTAAACGGGACATCTTTATCAGATCCCCCATGCCAAGGCCCACGGATCATCATGGTAGAGGGGCAAAAGATTGTAAGAAGCAGAGGGAATTGATATCTGCAGCAAAACAATATTTGCCAGACAAAACAGAACAGTTACAAACATAAAGTCACAACAGCTGGAATTACATGCACAAGGCCTGCACCAGATCAAGCCAGCCAAAATCTCAGCATGGATTCTGGAGGGGCTCACGGAGTCCCACCCCTAGCTGAGGATCTATTGGCAACTATGGCTACTAGGGACCGGAAAGTCAATTTTCTTCGGGGATGCTGCCCCCTGAGAGCTTACCCATGCTCCAGTAGATTACCTATACTCAGTACAAATAAGCAGTAGTAAATGGATTCAGTGGGTACTAAGCCACTGAATCCAAAATAGAGCGAGATCGCAAGAAGTTGGTAGGGAAGTCTGGGATAGAGGAGGAAATGGAGGAGAGGGACAGGAGATGGATTGGAGCCAAACACATTGCAAGCATGTGTAGCTGTTAAATAAATATTTAAAAAGGAACAAATGGACCAGACCAAAGAGCCCAGAAGTAAATTCACAGCTGATCTTTAATGAAAGCACCCAAATCACACCCACAACAAGGAAATGATAGTTTCATCAGTAAATGGTACTGGGTAAATTGGGTATCTATGTGTAGAAGAATGAAACAAGACTCTCAACACACACACACACACACACACACACACACACACACACACACGCAGATCAGCTCTAAGTGGAGTAAAGACTGAAATGTAAGCCTGTGTGTACTGGAAGAGAAGATAGAGGACCTTTCTTGTCATCAGATGTTCTTGGCCATAGCCCCTGAACAGACCAAAGCAAAAGCAGACAGACAGAACGACACCAAACTCAAAAGCCCCAGACAGCTAAGGAAACAGTCAAGAGAGTAAAGAGGTGAGTAGCAGAGAGAATGTGTGACTTGTACATCCAGTGAGGGATTAACACCCCAAACAGAAGAAATTCCTCAATCCAGGAGGGGAAAAAAAAAGGTGGAATTGTAAAGTGGGTGAGGCCTCAGGAGGCATTTCCCAAATGATACACAAATATCACACATGCAAAGATGATCAGGGCCACAAGCCATGGGGAAAGGAAGTTTGTTAATACCACAATGTGTCACTTCACACTTCTAAGAATGGGGACATTTAAAAACTCGGGATAACATGGGGGATGGAGAGATGGCTCAGTGGTTAAGAGCACTGGCTGCTCTTGCAGAAGACCTGGGTTTGGTTCCCGGCACCACGTGGCAGCTCACAACCATTATTAACTCTAGTTCCAGGGAACCAGACTCCCTCTTCTGACCTCCAAGGTCACCAGGCATGCACATGGTGCACAAACATATATGTAGGCAAGACACCTATACATTATAAAATAAATGTATCTACAAAAAATACAGGATGATGATAGTGTTAGAAAGGATGTGGAGCAAAGGTGGGTGACATGAGTGTAGCTGGGCTGAAGATGTGGTTCAGTTGATAGACTCTCAGCTAGCATGCCTGAAGTCCTGGGCTCAGTAGTCAACACTACCTGAACTGGCCATGATGGTAGATGGCTATAATCCCAGTACTGGGAAGGTGGGGCCAGGAGAATCAGAAAATCATGGATGTAATGATTTGGAGGCTAGCCTGGGGTATACTCTATCTTAAAAATAAGCAAACAAATGACTATCTATGGGGGCAGCAGTATAGAGGGACCCCTCCCCCAATTAATGAGACCTGCCATTGACTCAGTAGTTCCACTTCTGGGTATGTAGCCCAAAGACACGAAATCCATACACTATAAAACCATCTGCATTACTGTGTTTAACACTATTCTCAACAGCCAAGGCCTGCGATATAGAAAACATGCTACATACACAGTGCAATATCGCTTAACCCCAAACAGAAGGGAATACCATCACCTTTAACAAAGGCGAAACACGATTGTGTTGTACTGACAAAATGAGCCGGGAACAGGAAGACAAATGCAGCACAGCCTCACTTCGAATTGGAATCTAAAACAGATTCAACTGAGTCATGCAGAGAGAAGAATGGCTGCCAGGGACTGGGGTGGAAGGAGGAAGGAGGGAGAGCAAGAAGAAGCGAGGAAAGAGGAGCAGGAAGGGATGGAGGAGAGATAATGGCGTGATTGCTGTAAGAATAGCTGACTACTTCCTGATGGAGAAAGATAAAAGCCCAGGAACGCATGGTGTTATGTTACATTTCCTCCTGTACCAAGTGTGCTTGCATGTGTGCTCGCGTGTGCTTGTGTGTTTGCAGCAGTGCAGGTTCTAGGTGACTCTCCAGTGGCAGTTCTCTGAGTAGATGGGGACACAGCCCCTGAAAATGGTAGATAGTAAATGCACACAGATGATGTTTGGGCTCAAGTCAGACTTGAGAGACTGCATGGTGACACACAGCAGGGTAAGAGACACAATCAGGCTACGCACTCTCCCTGGCAGAGACCTGAGGCAGGAGCCAGGGAGTGAGGAGGAGCAGAGTGGAGCAGTAGGGTTTGTCAGCTGTCTATGCACCCATCCTTCCTCCCTCCTAGGTGCCCAGGTCAAAGGCCAAGTAGTTTCTCTGTGGGAAGCCCCATACAGGGAATTTCCAGCACAAGTCCTGACTGGAGTAAAGGTCTCAGAGCCCTGGGCTTCACCTTCCATGGCTCAGGTCACAACAGAGCAGCAGTCACAGCCTTGTGTCCTGTAAGTACTCTGCCAGGGAGGAGACACCATCTGGGGGTATTTCCCATCAACCTAACGGGGCTGTGTTCCCATGGCTCAGGAGAGATGTATGGTGGTCACACTGAGTCTTGCCTTTGGCATCATCATCCACAGCCAAGGATATGTAGAGGCAATGACAGAGTGTCCAGAGCATGGACTGTATCATCCTGGGAAGACGTTGCTTAGTCAATCTACCCAGCCTGGGACCCTTTAGGGACATTCTTTATAAAGGAGCTGGCTATTGCAGTGTTACTCACTTCTTTAGACTGATGAAAACTCAGAATTATCTTGCCAAGGATTTAGAAATCTGCATGGGTCTAGAACACGAAAATGGACACTCTGTAAAGGGAAGAGTGTCACTAGACCGTGGAGGGCAAAGTCTCCTGACTGTCACTGGATTTGTTGATGGCATTCCATCCCAAACATACCGTTACCTATTCCCCACTATTATCTGTCAAGAGTTCTGGTTCCAGAGCTGGGAAGCCTCGAGTCACTCCAGGGGAGAAGGTTCTCTGAGTCTGGGCTTCCCTGGGTTCCCTCACCTGGGATGTAGGCACCAGGAGTCAGTTCCTTGGGCTTGGAAATGTGGGTGAGGAATTCTTATGTTCAGCTTGGCCTGCCTTTGCTTTTCAAGATGCTCCACCCACATCGCAGAAATGAGCACATGGAAACTTGGTTTTGTGGGTAGCATCTTTATTCAGGTGCAGCTGCCTGGGGGTCAAATATGGCAGCTCTGCATCCATATTGTATTGCTGTGGATCCATTTATGCTGGAAGGATGGTGATTACTTCAATGGTTCTTAAGTGTGGACAGGGTGGGCTGTCAGGAAAGGTGTCTGGAGTGGGTTTAAGACACCCAGAGTCATTTCATCAGCAGCCTGTACAGGCAACATTTATACACAGCTCACATTCATCGGTGGCTATGGTCCCTGTGCAGGAAGAAGGAAAATTAGTTGAAACTGGACCTGGGGGGGGGGTGTCAGTGGTCATGGATGCCGTCATCCGGTTTGCAGAGAGGAGCTCCTGCGGAGAGAACCTAGTGTGTTCTATATAGAAGTTTCTGTTCTGGACTCAGAGTGAGGGGCCGGGCCTAGATTCCTCTCCCAGGGACTTTCCCCTCCTGGTCTGAGGCTTTTTATCTGCTACATGGGCCGGTCAACTTGACCTGAATGTTGTAGGAAGGGTCTTGGACAAGAGGGATGGATCAGGGTCTGCCCAGAGCAGGGACACAAATGCTTTCAGACAGCAGCAGCACGTGCCCAGCTCTTCTGCACCCTTCTCATTTTAGCTTAGCTGTCACCTCCTGGGGAGCCATTCCAAGCCTGATCACATCAGATGTATCAGATGTGTCTCATGGAATCACGTCTGTCTCTTCCCAGAGTCCCTCCCTGCCAACTTGTGAGGTCTTTGAGAAACTTCTCAGGACCATGGAGTACTTTTCTACCTGACTCAGTGTGTCTAGACTGGGGCAGATCTGGGGTTGGCAGGGGTGTGACCCTCCAAGCACCCTGTCCACAGCCACTGGATTGCTTAACAGAAACAACTGACAATAGAGAGGTGGGGGGGGGGGGGATCCAGGGGAGGGGTAAGAAGTCTGAGGGTGGATATCCTTACTCAAGGCCTTGAAGGTGCTGGCAGCTTCCTGGGAGGCACAAATAGGCTGGAGGTCCAGGGGCAAGGCTGGGTTATGGCACACATCAGGGAGGAGGCCACTTTTCCGCAGCTGGGGGCTGGACATCTGCTTCTCCTCCAACTCACTCAGCTTCTTCACTGATTCTAACTGGACTTGGAAGCCATGATACTAAGGAGAAGGGAGGGGCGAGAGGTCATCAGACCCTGATTAGGAGCTAGCAGTGCCATGAGACTGAGCTCATTAAGGTCCCATGAGTCCTCCAGAATATTCTCTATGCTCACGAAGAGTCCAAGCCACAGTGGAAAAGCAGCTTGTGAGGAGGAAAGTGAAATGTTGCATTGAGATCTGCCACCAACCACACAGAAACCTTCTGTCCCAGGCTGCTCACAAAAGGCTGTGGAGCTCTGTGGGTCAGCGTATGGCATTAGACACAGGAAGACCCATGTGTGTTCAAATCCTATCTTTGTCTCCATCCAGCTGCCTGTCTCTCTCCCATCTGACCTGACCTTTCCTGTGGAACCCCGACACCAGACAGATCAGCTAACAGGTCCTCTCTCTGCACTGGCCTGGCGAAGCTCTCTCTATTGAGGCTGATTCTCTTGACCCCATTCTCCTCCTGGAAACCTTGCCTGATACAGATGCTAGACTACAGTCACAAAGGTTTAGGGAGAGCAGAAGCATCCTGCCACACAGCAGCCAGGACTAATTCCATGCTCCACCCATGTAACACTCCCTGGGAGGACGCTGAAATTCATGTTCCCTCTTTCTGGCCTTTGCTCTGCCTAGAACTTGTTCACTTGGGCCTGGCACCATTTATCCTTTGGTGAGCACAAAGGTTCCCAACCAGAGAATCCACTCTGTGACTTGCCCATGTTAGTGAGCACAAGGAAGGAAACCGTAGCGGTTCCTTCTAGGCTCCTCTAGGGTCCCTCCCACACTGTGGCTGTGCTGTCTTCAAAGGACAACAGAGCAGACTAAACCTGCTGCTCTCATACCTATCGCTGTCACTGTTGACACTCCTGCAGCCACAACCCAGCAGGTGCCCCAGTCTAGACTGGCTGCTGGGTGGAGCCCTGCAGGTAAAAGGTAGGCTGGCCAGGGTCTCACCTTGATGTAGACACCCTGTGCACTCTGCAGCAGCAGCAGGAAGACTACAGCAGCCCACAGTTGGCTTCCTGACATGGCCCCTGCTTCCCAGCTCACACCTCTGGGTTCCTGCTTCCTCTGCTGTCCACCTGGCTGCCACCTGCCTTCGGGCCAGCAGCCCCTTATAGGCCAGGGTCCAGAGCTCTGGTCACTTATTAACTGTCTGGCTGGGGTGGAGTTGACAGAGGCCTGGCTCTTTGACAGATTCTGAGGTGGTTCCCAGGGAGGGAGTGGGGGTGATGTTCATGATGGAGAATCCAGAGCCTGTGGGAACATGGTCTGCCAAAGGTCTGACATTAATAAGGCTCTGTGAGAAGACCTTGGACCACTCCACTTTCCACTCTTTCTTCCACATCTGGGAGGAGGGGAAGGTGATGAGTCAGGAAAGTGATAGCAGGCAAAGTGATTTGTCTCAGGCCAAATTGACTCTACCCATGTGTCTTTAGCCCAGGTCAGCCCATGGTTCTTTGAGTGAAGGATGCAGGCAGAGGTCTCAGAGCAAGGTGGGCACATAGCGTTGACATCAGGGTTTTCCAGTGTTAACTTCTCCCGTGTCCAACATCCTGCTCCAACCCCAGAACCACGGAAAGACCAGCCTGGTAACCAGCCCTGGCCCAGCCCCATGCCTGTCATTTCCCATCTGTACCCAAATACGAATGAGTGTAACCCATATCAACTGTGTGTCTTAGCAGCCAGGAGATCAACATGGTGTGAAGGAAAGAGCTCAGACCTCGTAGAAGGTGACAAGGGTTCCATGCCAGCACTGGGATAGCTGCTGTGTGAGCCTGGGGTGTCATATCAAGTCTGACTGAGGTTTTCTTTACCCTCTGGTCACACACGTCTATTGGAAGCCACCCACAAAGGTGGCTGTGGGTAAGATGGGCCCCTTGGATTTACCTTCATTCTCCGGGTGACTCATCTCTAACAGGTCCCTTAATCTCACAGTGCACCTCCCCAGTAGGTGAAGGTTGTGTCAGGGAGAAGAGGTCAAGCCTCTCCGATGGCGTTATCACCATGGTCAAGTCCAGCTATTTTGAACAGTGGTCCTGCCAGGGCTCACCTGGCCCTGGTACAGACTGACACGTGGCAGGTATCCCAGCATGAGCCTGAGCTGAAACCACCACAGCCTACCTGAGCACCTACAGTCGCTCAGATTGGTGGTGAGATGAATGTTAGGAGGTGCTCCTTCAGGCCAGTCCTACTCCTGCAGGTGTGACACACTTCACCTTCCCAGAACACATAGATTCCATACTTATCTTACACTGAAAATAGATAAAAGGCTCAGGTGAACTTTGGAGTTTCTTATGTCTTGCTTTGAATCCAGACTTCGGCCTTTATTCTTTGGAGTCTCACACTCTCTTCTCTCTAAGATGCTAACAACCGACAGATAACAGTAGCTCACATGTTTGATCATGAGTAATGCAAGGTATGAGGAGGCACTCTGCTTGTGCTCTCCTGAGGAGGAGGAGGAGGGACAG
This sequence comes from Rhynchomys soricoides, assembly GCA_019843965.1. Lineage (NCBI taxonomy): Eukaryota > Metazoa > Chordata > Mammalia > Rodentia > Muridae > Rhynchomys > Rhynchomys soricoides. The sequence goes on from JADRCH010000361.1 coordinate 728,158, forward strand.
GCTGGTATTCTGTCTGGAATCCCTACCTGTGCTCAGTCTGCATTGTTAAAGAAAAAGATGCTCAAGGCAGGGAGGCAGGGAGGCAGGGAGGCAGGGAGGGAAACATGGACTTGGACTCAGACTCCAGCAGGTACCCAGTAGGCAACCTTTCTTACCCTCCATGACTCTGTTTCCTCACTACTGAAGTCAAGAACACAATTAGTATCCTAACAGTGTTTGTGGGAACTAACAGCCCTTGTCCCAGGAAACCGTTGTCTGTCCCTGTCCCCTGATAGATCACTTCTCCAGCACATGCCCAGGGGATGGGTTCATCACCTGTTCCTCTCTGTGCAATCTTCCCAGACAAGCCCTGTTTCTGAACCTGGGGTGGTTACAGATTTGACTCCCAGCCTTTCAGGCTGGGCTTGGCTTCATTCTATCTAGAACACTGGGTTTCCTTAGCCGTCACCTCAGATGAGTGATACAACTTCTGAGGTTTTAGCTCCTGATTTGTAGAAAAATGATGGGCTCCCAGTGTTTGAAATGGTTGTGAGCCACCATTCCACTCTTTCCATGGGACGAGCTCAACCCACTGACCGCTATATCCAGGGTAGGAGCCAGCCTTCAGAGTTTGAAGGTCCCAGGGTGGAGGTTGCCTTCTTTTCTCCAGCCACTGGGTGGTCCCACTAGGGCTATTGTTCCCAGGAAATGAGTCATGATTTCTTCTTCTGCCTGTCAAGACTCAAAATTTCCAATCCCATCTCCTAATCTCTTCACAAATGACCCACCATCCATGAAGGCCAACTAGGGCACTGATGCAAATCCTCACTGCCACCCTGACCAGCTCACTTATGTCATCTGGTGTCATCAGGACACTCCTACTTTATGGTCACGGAAAGACACTGCCATACCAGCCTGTGGAAGCTCACACAAATGAGGATGGGGAACATTGTCTCTCTGTAGGTTTAGCTGGTCCTCTCCCACATTGAGTCCCCGATTGACATCCACCTTTCTGGCACCCCCTTTCCTCAGGAGCACTTCTCAGAGTTCTCGTCCACTTGACTCTGGGCATATGGGTTTTCTAGATTTCTGACATCACGCTGGCCCCATCTCTTTAGTTTCCTTGGCTAATCATCCAGTTTGCTTGTCTCCTGAAGTTAGAACTCAGCAGGGCCACCAGGACTTGTCCTTGGGCCTCTATCCTCTTCCTACAGTCACCTACTTTGGTAGTGTCATGCAGCTTCAAGGAATGTCATGCCCTCAGTCCCTGGGACTCCCACCTCCGCAACCTTTCCCATTATAGTGATATTACCATGTGCCCAGGGGGGCAGATCAAAACTCAAGGGGTTTTTCTTTTTTGTTTGTTTGGTTTTTTTGTTTTGTTTTCGTTATTTTTCGAGACAGGGTTTCTCTGTGTAGCTCTGGCTGTCCTGGAACTCATTCTGTAGACCAGGCTGGCCTTGAACTCAGAAATCCACCTGCCTCTGCCTCCCAAGTGCTGGGATTAAAGGCTTGCACCACCACTGCCCGGCTTCAAGGGGTTTTTCTTGATACCTCTTTTTCATTTGCCAAATTCAATTCATTCGCAGATTCAGTTGTATTGACATTCAGAATCTCCTTAGCTTCTAACCAAACAGGCCTTATCTCCTTCCCAAGATCCAGGCTATCATCCTTGGTTTCATGAATTATTGTAACAGCAGCGTAAGCAGAGGTCTCCAGGGAAACGGTATCCACAGGATCTGTTCATCTAGCTGACTGTCAATCAATCATCAATCTATCTGTTATGTTTTCTACCTAGATTTACTTTGAGGATCTGGCTCATGGGACTGTCAGGACAGACAGGTCTGAAATCTGTAGGGCAGGCTGACAGGTTGACAATTCAGCTAAAGTTGTTGCAGGCTGTAGTGAATTCTTATCATCTTATGTTGCCTTTGTGTCTATTTTAAATCCAGGCTGGATGTTTTCACACAGAGGTGTCACAGTTTCTAATTTTACTCAGCTCTGCCCAGTTCCTCAATGTGATCGATCCACATGCCTACCTTAGATAACTGTTCTCTGGTGACCCTTTCCCTACAGAGTAGTTAAATATAGCCTGGCAGGCTCTGTTAACCCGCACACCCTGTGTTGACAGAACAGACATCACTGTAACCACATCTCAGTCAATGTCACCTTCTGGGACTGGAGCCTGGGTCTGCTTTTTTGATTTATGGTTTTTGTTTTACTTTAGAGTGAGTTTCACTATGTAGATCAGGCTGGTCCAGAATTCATAAAGTCCCTCATGCCTCTGCCTCCTGAGGGCCGGGGCTACAGGTTTGCACTGCTGTGCTCTGCAGCACTTGCCTAAAACACACCATTTAAAGAGAGATTCTGGTTTTGTCTCCTTGTGTCTGTCTGTCTGTCTGTCTAACTCCCCCTCCCCCCCCATATGTATGTGGCTTCTAGGAGAAGCCCCCAGGCCTGTTTTCATCTTTTATTTAACTCTCCTAGTGACTGACAGCCATTCTCCGTGAAGCCTCTGTACAGGAGCAGTGTGGATTTCAAGATCTCAGGGCAGGGCAACATTCAGAAATGCAAGTGGAGGCCCTGGGTTCATTCTTCAGGCTCAACTTCTCCCCTGAAAGCCTTAATCTTTACTCTTAAGAATTTCAGCTGACTGAAGCTCCCCCATTCCCCAACCAGTATGGAGGGCAATTTGCTTTACTCAAGGCTTATTGAGTATCAATATTAACTGCATCTAAATAAGGATATCTTCAGAACAACATCTGGATTGGTGTTTGACTAAACAATGGGAGGCTGCAGCCGAGCAATGCTGAAGCCTAAAATGAGCCATCATGAGCACCCGAGCTGACTCATTGAGCCCACACTTACCTTCCACTGGCCTTTCTCCATATATCAGTCAGCATGACCTGTGAGGATCTGAGTCAGAGCACGGCTGTCTCTGCTCCACTTGAGCATAGCTTTCCACTCCCACTAGCAAACCCAGAGGCTTCCTTCCAGCAACGGCCTTCTTCAAGCACATTCTGTTCATCTTTGACTTCAGCTCCAAAATTTTGCTCTTTACTCTTTGGGCTTCATCAACCCTCTGGCTTCCACAACCCCTAAGCATGTCCAATTATGTTTTATTAACGAGTTTCACCGGGACATTTTTATATACACATATCATTGTTTTTCTTCTTCCTCGTGGCTGCTTCTACTTCCTAGCTGCTGTCAACAGTGCAGCTACAACGGTGGACACATGTGCATCTCTGAGGTGTGTCAACGAAGAGCCCTTTCAGTGTATACTCAAGAGTGGTACAGCTGGGTCCCATGGTGGATCAGTTTCTGTTCTTTGAAGAGCCTGCATGCTGGCCACCATAGCAGCTGCATCATTTCACATACCCACGAGCAGTGAATGGGACTTCCTTTTTCCGAATAGCATAGCCTTTCTGTCTAGAGTGTGAGGAGATTCAAACAGTTCAGACTTGCATTTCTTTGATAGCTAGTGGTATTGAACACCGTTTCAACCATCTATTGCCATTTGTATTTCTTTTTGAGAAATCTCTGTTCAGCTCATTAGATTGTTTATTGATATGAGGATGCTTTATTTTGATGTGTGTGTGTGTGTGTGTGTGTGTGTGTGTGTGTGTGTGTGTGTGTGTTGAGACAGGGTTTCACTATGCAGTCCTGGCTAGCTTGGAACTTATGTAGACCTGGCTGGTCTCAAACTCAGAGATCTAGCTACCTCTCCTCCAGAGTTCACCTAATTAGTGTTCAATGTTATAAATCTGTATCATCCTGGACATTAATACCCTCTGTGATGAGCGGATAGCTTTTCTCCCACTCTGTCTCATTACTCAGGTAGAAGTGTCTTGGTTTCATGAATGAAGCCTTTTTCATCTTAACCCCATTTGCAGGTTGTGAGGATCAGTTCCTGTGCCGGTGGAGTCCCTTTCGCTGTCTTAAAATGGTTAACTCATCTCCTGTCCTCACACAGCTTCAGAATTTCAGGACTTCCATCAAGAGCTCCCATCCCATTTTAATTCATTTCTGTGCTGGGCAAGAGAGATGGGCCTGGTGTCACTTTTCCCAGCACCAGTGCTAAGGAAGCTGAGTTGTCTCCAGTGTATGCTTTGTCAAAAATTAGGCATCTGTCACTATGTGGGTTTAGTACTGGGCACTTCGTGGGGTCCACTGGTCTGGATTGGTTTTTGTGCCTGCATTACACTGCTCATTACTATGGCTCTGTAGTATAAGTTAAGGTCAGGCATTGTGGTCCCTCCTGTGCTCGTGTCTGCTAAGGATTGATTGTACTCTCATATGAATTTAGGATTTTTTCAGTTCACTGTGAAATCCCACTGGAATTTTCGTGGTCTTGCATTGAGTCTGGATTGTGTTTAGTCATGCAAACATCTTCCTGACATTGACTCTGACAGCCTACAAGCTTGAAAGCTCGTTGCATTTTCTAATGTCTTCTTTTATATCTTTCTTCAGTTGCTTAAAGTTTTCATCGTGGGGTTCTTTCACCTCCTAGGGATTGTTTTTGGAAACTATTGAGAATTGGATTTCCTTCTCTGATTTCTTTTCCAGAGAATTCATTATTGGTCTATAGAAAAGCTAGTGATTTTTGTACACTGATTTTGTGTCTAATTGCTTTGCTGAAAGTGTTTGTCAGGTCTAAGTTTCCTGGTGAAGTCTTAGGGCGTTTTCAGTATAGGATCATGTCCTGCAAATAGGAGCTCGTGACGCTTTCCTTTTCCCGCTCGAATCCCTTTGGTTTCTATTTCTAACCTCACTGGTCTCCTCCAGACAGGTTAGGTACTGCCATGAATATGAGCAGAGAGACCGGGCACTATGGGAATCCCAGATCCTAGAAGAAATGCCCACAGATCCCCCCATTTAGTATAGCACAGGCTATTAAGTTTGACATGCAGCCTTTAGTATGTGGAGGTCTGCTCCTACTTCCACTTCTCCAGGGTTTTGTTCATTTGTTTGTTTGTTTGTTTTTTGTTTTTTACCATATTGAACATTGTAAAAACTCATCAAAACTCTCTTACCCAGGTCTCCGCTCAAATATCACTCCCTCAAAGAGATCTTTCCTGATCCTCCCATCTTGAAAGCTTTCCCTGAATTTGCAATTTGCTTGTGGCTTCTGTTATCTATCTATCTATCTATCTATCTATCTATCTATCCATCAATCATCTATTTTTCTTTGTAGCCATCCATCCATCCATCCATCCATCTATTCATCCACCCCACATCTTTCTGTTGTGACATAAGATGTTAGAATTAGTAATCTGTTTGTCTTCTCCCAGAACAATACCTGGCACATGATCAGTGCTCAGCAAATACTTGAAGCACTGAGTGTAGAAACACAATTCTACCCGTGAGTGTGTGCTTAGTCTCCAGAGTTCCTTGCCTCTCAGAAGCCAGTCATCTGTGCAGCTCTTCCTGGCACAAGGCAGCTGTTCAGAAAATGTTATTATTTTCAGACTTGCAAAACAATTCACAGAAACTGATTCTCTCTGTATGCCATGCGCATCGAAAACTTGGGTCTCTCAATAGTTTAATGACAAACATTTCCCAATGGCAGTTTTGCTGTAAGGGATGTGAAAAATACCTGCAGAGTAAGCATTGCATAGCCAGTGGCCACCTGGGCAGGAGAGGCAGAGAACAGCGGTAAGCAACTGTGTCCTAGAAGCCAGTCTTTGAAGTTAGAGTCTATGGGTCTTTCTGTGTGCTTGTGTATAAAGACTGAAGGAAGAAAGGAGCCCAGGACAGAGCTAAGGTCATCCTGAGTCAAACACCGAATGTTGCCCTTGACAGAGATGAGAAGCAGGAAGAACAGGAAAGATTGGGGAGCAAGTGTGGTCTTGACAGTGTTAAGTCTGAGACACCTGCCAGACATGTGAGTGGAGACAGAAATGTCACCAGGGTGTATCTGCTGCTTGGAGTCCTGCGTTCCTGGCATTGGAGCTGAGGCCCCTGAGAAGGACCAGCGGGGTTGGGTAGAAGGAGTGGGTGGAGCCTAGCACAGGGCTCAGCGCTGATCCCAGAAGGAGGATGTACCAGCTGGGACAAAGGTTGTGGTTGACACTAGTAAAGTTATGACTGAGAAGTCCTGGGTTTGAGAACATGAAGTCACTGCTGACCTTAGAAGATGCATTCTGAGGACAGCCAGCATGAACATCTGATTAGAATGAGCTTAGGAAAAAATCTGGCAGAAAAAGCAGAGTGTTTATTAGACACTTTAAACCAAAAGGTAATGCAGGTGGAGTGGGTGCTGAACTGCGCTGCCCTGGAAGACCATGTAGGGAATTGTAGAGACCACAGTGTGGCAGACCTTCCAGCAGCCCCTCAGAGAAGCGGGTGACCTAAAATATGGATTTATTTTTGTCATGGCTGCCAGGAAACCCAGAAGCAAACTGTGGCCCCGACATTAACAGTTACTTTGACCCTCATTTAATCTGTGTCTTCCTCTTTGACTGAATCCCCTAGCCCCAGGCTATCTACACATACCACACACCACACACACACACACACACACACACACACACACACACACACACACCCCTTTCAGGTTTATTTAGATTCTCTCCAGGTTCAAGGTCTTCTTCTCAGTTGGGGGAAGGGGGATGGGTTGGAGACTTGGCAACCAAGGGAAGTGGGTAAAGGCTGCCCCCTTGTGATAAACACAGAACACTGCAGAAGAACGATTGAGGTGGTGTCTCCTTGAGTTTCTTGAGGAAGAAACTCTGTGGAAAGCCATCTCTGCCTTGGCATCCTACACACACAACAGGGCAACATTCATTAGTGGTTCTCCTTTAAGGTGCTGTCAGAGGAAACATGTGAGACCTTTTGGCAGAAGCCCCGATGGTGCCTTTAGGTGGTAGACGCTGAGGTCAGCAGGGCTGGGCCACAGAAAAGGCAGAGGCTGCACTGGCCTCCTGATGCCGATATTGAGTCTGGGGCAGCCAAGAGATGACTTGCCTCCCCTAGAGCCCAGATTTACCTAATGAGAACTGCCGTGTTGGGGAAACAGTGAGGGCCTCTGACTCAGCCACTCTCAATGTTTCTGGCTTCCTCCACTGTGATAAATAGCAGGTGTGATATGGTGTGGTGTGGTGTGGTGTATGTGGTGTGTGTGTGTGTTTATGTGTGCATGTGGCATGGTGGTGTATGTGCATGTATGTGGTATGGTCTGTGTGTGTATGGTGTATATGTATGTGTGATGTGGATGTGTGCCTTTCTGTGTGCTTGTGGTCTGGTGTGTGTGTGTGTGCTTGTGGTTTGGTGTGTGTTTGCTTGTGGTCTGGTGTGTGTGTGCTTGTGGTCTGGTGTGTGTGTGTGTGTGTGTGTGTGTGTGTGTATGTGAAGGCTTGCATCTGTGTGTCAGCATGTACGTATATTCCCAACCCTGGTGGGAATGTGTACGGGAACGTGCAAGCATGCACGTGAGAGTACTGGGCCTGTCTGTATAGGGGAATGTGTTTGTGTAGGAATGTGGGTGTGTGCCTGCACGTGTGAGAGTGTGGACGAGTGTGAGCACATACGTAGGTGCATACTGGGTGAGTAGTGCATGGGAATGTGTGTTTGTGAGTGTGTCTGAGTGTAGGGGAAGCTGGTGAAGCCACAGGTGCTGAACTGTAGAGGAGGGTAAGGTGGGCACAGGGATCTCTTCTACAGGAGCTTTGAGGCAAGACTCATCTGATAGTGTGGTACGGTACTGTGGGATGGGGCTGGAGCCTTACAGGCAGGCCTGGCACCACCATCTGGGAGCTGGTTGGTTGGTGGAAGCCTGATAGGCACCATGGTCCACGGGAACATCCTCTCCCCTCTTCTCCAAATACCCTACCTGTGCCCAGCGGCTGTCTGGAGGCTGTGACTGGCATCAGGCAGAGGTGAAGGCCCACTACTGTGGATTATGGATGAGCCCCTCCTTTGAGCATCAGCTCCCTCTGATGATAGATGGAAGCCATGCCCCTGACCAGTGAGGGGATGAGCTATGAGCACCTGCACCAAGGCCTCATGGGAAGTCTTATGAGCACACAGGTCCTTCACACATCAGAGGTGGCACAGAACTGCTCCCTATGAATGGAAGACACGGCCACAAGGAGGTTAATGACTTGCCAGAGACCACACAGGCAGCTGTGGCAATGTCACTGGGCTCTGTTCTGCCTGCTGGGCTTTTAGATCTTTGACAGCCATTCCTACATCCTCGTATCCACCAGATGTCCCTTCTAGGGGCTCACACAATAGCGGAAGGAGGGGATCCTTCTAATGCAGGAATATGCCCCATAGAAGGATCTGAATTCCTGGGCCCTCAAAGTGATGTGACACAGATGTTGGTTCATGTGACTCCTGCCACCAGCATATCTCATGGTCAGGTTCCATTTTGCATTCAGCCAGCAGACATGTATCAGGCTCTGACCTTACATTGAGCACCAGGGCTCAGACATGGATAAGGCACTCTGTGCTTGCAGAAAGCCTGTGGTGGAGGGGTCAGATGAGGACAGGATGTGGCAGAGACAGAGGTGACTTACACAGGTGCTGAGGCATGCTGAGTGGGGTGCTTGAGAAGTGGGGGGAACCCAATGAAAAGGAAAGAGGCTATAGGTTCCCCTCCAGCCGCAGCTGATGTCTCAGGCCTGGGGTTGTTCTGGGGTTTTGCCTCAAAGCCAGCCCAGACTGTAGGCCCATTCCCAGGTGCCCCTTGGGAATTCTAGCAGTGTTGGCCCCACCACAGAAGTGGAATGTCACCCACCCCACCATGTTTATCATATCCATTTCTAGTGAGATCCCCACCCACAGTGAGACTCCATCATCTGTGGAGTTCAGATTTACTTTTTCATTTCTCAGAGAGCCCAGCATCCAGGAGACCCTACCCATGCTCACAACCCATAGCATCTTTGCTGACTCTGGAGTTCTTTGTGCAATAGTACCCAGTCTGAATGGCTGAGGAAACCCACTAGCTGCTGAGTCAGGGGCCTGGGTTGCCAAGCAAGACTGAGCACAGTAGGAGGGGCTGCAACACAAATTCCCCTGTACTTATGGGAGGCAGGGCCAAGGCACAGCTGTTGTGTATGCTGTCAAATCGTGCAGTTGTGACCATTGTGAAACTTGATTGCTCTGTCTTGGGGACTTCTTAGAGTCCAACTCCACAATAAAGCCAATCAGACTAAACCATCAATGTCAAGTAGCAGCTAATGAAGCATTCATGGGCTTGGGAGAGAAATCAGGCAAGCTCTTATTTCAGGATTATCCCTTCCAAATATTGAATCTGAACTGTAAGCAGAATTCTCTGTAATTTCCACCCTTTCCCCTGGTGGGGACCATTGGCATTCACCACAGGTTTGGAGCTTTCTGGAGAGAGGCTTTACAGGCAGGCGAACTTGCTGCTTCCCAGAGGAGCAGGCCCCTGGGGCATCAGGAGAGAGGGAAGCAGGCAGAACCTGCTGGGAATCCCCCTCCCAGGCTCTGCCTAGGAGAGAGGGATGGCTTGACTGCTCAGTCTGTCAGCATCAGCACCCAGCTTGGAGGAGGGGAGTCTGCAGTGGAGAAGGAGACTTAGCTACTTTTCTCATTGCTGTGGCAAAATATTGGACAAAGGCAACTTGAGGGGGGAAAGAAGGGAAGAAAGGGGCTATTATTTGACTTTCAGTTTGAGGTTGTGGTTCATCATGGCAGGAAGGCATGGCAGCCAGAGCATGAGGCCACTGGTCATGATATCCATAGTCAGGGAGGAGAGAGAGAGAGAGAGAGAGAGAGGCTTTAGCTTGTTTTATCTTTTTAAAAAATCCGGTCCAGGACTTGCTGCTCATGTTTAAAGTAGGTCTTCCCTCCTCAATTAACCCCATCTAGAAAATTCCACATGTTCATGATGATTAGATATCCTGTTAATCAAGTTGACAGTCAGGATTCCCCATCACATCTTCCCATGAGTGGAGCCTACACTATATAGTGACTGGCCAGTCTCTGTCTTTCCACCTGGGGTCTGTAGACAAGGCTTGTGCCCCTTGGACATAGCCAGCTGGGATTTGAGTTGGGAGAGAGAGCTTGCTGTCCCTTCTGTCTCTGCTCCACTGTGATGCATATGCCTTTTATTCTGTCCCCTGTCCCCTGTCCCTTCAGGAATTTATATCTGCACAAATCACTCCTGGGGCAGAGGTGGCAGGTTGCCCATCTACCCCATGATCCCCTTTCATCCTGAAGGGTCTATCGCTGACTGGCAGGTGTCTGTCTGGGGGACTTGAAGCTGTCTTTGGTCTTGTGCCTGAGTTTCACTGGTAGAGCATGAGAGAGGAGAGGTGGCCTGAGCCACATGGAGCTCTGTTCTTATGTTCCCTTTACTGATGGGTGCCAGGCTCTCTGAGGCGGCAGATTCACAATGAGGGAGGATCCAGGGCTGCCGAATCAGCAAATTAGGGTAGTGCCAGTGCCAGTGGATGTATTAAAGGACCCTCTCCTCACTGTTTCCACAACTGTGTTACTGCACGAGATCTTGAAGCTCCCCCTGTAAAGGCAAGTTAGTGGCCCCAGATCTCACATTGCTATGGCACAAGGCTCTTCCAAGCTTCTCTCTTGAGGTATCATGCCATTTTTGCCATCTCTACACAGTTTGCCAGAGCAGGGAAGACACATGGATGCAGCCACAGGACTCCAGCTGTGCAGCCTTTGGGCCCAGAGTGTGTCAGCCCTGCAAGCTTGCTCCAGAAGCCTGAGCCCACTAAGATGCTTGTTAATCCTGCCCCTAGGGCTTGATTATGGGGTGTGTGCCTCAGGGCACCAAGTAACTGGTTTGGCCCTTCGCAAGCTGGGAGTGAAGGGATGCTGCTGACCAGTTGACGGGTGAAGTACTTCTATGAAGTTTAAACGTTCTACGTTCTGGGGTTGAATTGCAGTAGAACTGTAACTTATGGCAGTTACAACCTGATGTTTCGATGGAATCCTTACTGCATTAGGGTGAAGGGCCCAGAAAAAGGCTGTCTTGGGTGCGCCATCCAGGTGCCCACCCTCTTTTTTTCTACATGTGAGTGGCACCAGGTTTCTCTCCTGTCTTCAGCTTCTCCAGGAAGCATATGACATCACTGTCTTATGCTTGCCCCTTATCTGGGGCCCTCCTTCCCCCACAGCACAGCTGCTCCCTACTGAAATGTCCTTCCTTCTGGCAAGTGTTGCTGCCCCAGTTCTCAGGGGCCCTTTAGGTCTCCTCCACCAAGATGCTTCTGGCCGTTAGATGGTCATAGGCACAATGCAAATTCAAACCTCACTTGGGGGTGCAACACACCCTCAGAACAGCACAGCTGGAAAGAGCTGTGTTGTGTTGACACGGGTGTGAGCAGCTAGAACTCCCACATGCTTCCAGAGGAACATGAACAGCGCAGACGTTTGAGAGGGCAGCTTAGCAATTCTTCGCTAGAACGTTAGATTTATGCTTTCTTTCTTTTATATTTTTAAAAAAGATTTATTTATTTATTTAATTTATATGAGTACACTGTCTCTGTCTTCAGACACACCAGAAGAGGGCATCGGATTCCATTATAGATGGTTGTGAGCCACCATGTGGTTGCTGGGAATTGAACTCAGGACCTCTGGAAGAGCAGACCGTGCCCTTAACCACTGAGCCATCTCTCTAGCCCTTAAATTTTTCTTTTTTTCTTTTATCAATATAATATCAGTCTTTTGCCTGCATGTATGTCTGTGTGTGGGTGTCAGATCTTGGAGATACAGACAGTTGTGAGCTGCCATGTGGGTGCTGGGAAGTAAACCACAGTCCTCTGGAAGAGCAGTCAGTGCTCTGACCCACTGAGCCATCTCTCTAGCCCTATACTTACTTTTGCTGATTCAGCTATTTCCTGGGGACTCTTAGCCTCTATCCAAGAGGAAGGCAAATCCATGTCTGCACAAAGGCTGAGCATGAGTCCTCATTGCAGGTTTGTTTCTTTAAATGAATGGATAAACACGTTTGTGTATATTCACATGGTGGAATACTTCTAGACAATGACAAAGAACATGGGCTCTTCATGGATGAGTCTCAAAATATTTATACTGAATTTGAGAAGTGCAGGTTTGTCTGGCTCCATAATAGCCTATTTGAAAATTAAGCCAATCCACACTGGTGGAAAGTAGATGTGTAGTTGCCTGCGTGTGGGGAGAGAGGGAAGGATCCCGTAGGGATTGAGGATGTGTGAGACAGATTGCTGTGTTCAGCATTGAGACTGTGGCAAGGACTCACTACAGTCTACCTCTGGCTAACTTTGGGGCTTGCTTAGAAATTATTTCCCAGAAAGCCGTGAAAACTGAAGAACCTATGACAAGTGAGGGGGTTGGATGCTGACGACTTGGAAGAGTCCAACTCCAGCTGCCTCTTAAACAACTGATTTAAAAATGAAATGTACAGAACTGGTATATAACAGACTCAGCAGGGAAAGGCTCCTGCTGCCAAGCCTGATGACCTGAGTTTAATCCCGAGATGCACACAGTGCAGGGAGAGAACTGACTCCTGCCAGTTGTCCTTTACGTGGCCCTAGGTGCTGTGTCAAGTGCACACGTGCATACAAACACAAATAAAACAAAAATCAAGTGAAATGAAATCCCCAGTATAGGCCAGGCCCTGGACTAGTCACTTCTGGTTTGTTTTTACAGAACAGGGGCAGAGCTTGTGTATCCATATGTCCCCTAAGGGCTTGAATCAGCAGCAGCTCCTCAGCAGGTTTTCCTGTTTTCCATTGCTCTGGCCTTTTAGACAGCGAAGCAAGTTCCTTAACCTCCTTCTTGGCTGGGTGGTGTTGAAAGGCACACACAGCTCATAGATGCAGTCAGTTAGCTGTGCCATCTACTGGAAGAGCTGAGAGAGGCTGGTGTGTGGATGTGGAGGGAGGAGGGAGGAGGGAGGAGGGAGGAGGGAAAAGGGAGGAGGGAGGAGGGAGACGTGTAGTTTATGATGCTGAAGCACTGGTAAGAGTCTGTGAGTGTGATGAGGAGGCTGGCAGGACACAGTGTACCCTTTAAGTAGTGGGTATCTGGATGTGGTTCCCCTGGTGTGATATGTGGTGGTTGTTGTTGTTCATGGTGGTGGTGATGGGTGTGTGTGTGTGTGTGTGTGTGTGTGTGTATGTTTGTGTACATTTGGAGGCCAGAGACCTTGGGACGTCTCCTTTTATCACTTTCCACTATAATGCTTTGAGATAGAGTCTCTCACTGAACCCGAAACTTGTCCTTTACTGCTTCAGGTAGATTGCCTAGCCAATGAGCTCTTGGGATCTACTTGTCTCGGCTCCCCAGTGCTGGGGTTATAAGCATGCACAACTGTGACTGGGGTTTTATGGATTGGTACTGGAGGTTTGAACTTAGATCCTCCTGCTTGCATAGTAAGCACTCTTATGCCCTGAGCCTTCCCTGCAGCCCTCCTGATTTGCATTTTAAAAAGCTTATACAGTTCTACAGAAGACTCTGGAATCTGAGCTCTGCCACTTACTCTGTAACTTGGGTAAGGAACACAGGGTCCTCAGTGTCCACATCTGTAAAGTGGGTATGGAGTTAATTATAGCAGGTACTCCATAGACTTGTTTGACAACTTTATGAGCCACGTGTGAAAGCCAAATGCCCAACTGGGACTCTGTCTTAGCAATCTGATTTTTTTTTCTTAAGGTGAGATGAGATGGAAAGAATTGTTTTTGGTGGCTTCCCAGGAAGCAATCGCAGCCCAGACATCATTCTGGACTCCTGTACCATGGGGCCTATAGATGGTAAAGGAAGGAGCTTGGGGTGTGTGTGCTCAGAAGACCTGGATTCTCCCACATTGAACCTACTCCCAGCAATATTTCCTTTTAAAGTCACACATGACCGAGAGGCATTACACCAGCTAGGAGGCTAAGAAAACCAAGCCTCCTCCCTCTGCTCCGGCCCAGGAAGCACCCCAGAGATGAGGCAGCGGGAGGCTCAGGTTCCATAGCTTTATGCACATATTTGGGAAAAGCCTTGATTAAGTTCTTTGAACACATTCCATACCTCGCTTCTTGGAGGGTGACCACTGGGCACAAGGCCCATTCAGGATATGTTGAGAATTGCCCGAGAGTTTACATGTATACACAAGAGCTTAGCCTCTTGAGAAGTCTTCTGGGGGCTGAGCAGAGTAAATAGAACCAGGGATGTCTGTGGCTTTGCGTGCTAACCCGACCAGAAGCCTCCAGGAGTGCTGCCTATTGGTCTGACCCACTGCTGGGGGCAGGTGTGGGGGAACCATCCACCAAGCTTGTTCCCTCCCTGGGTGAGATTCATGCTTTGTGTACAGGACAGGAGAGGAGAGGCCCTAGTTAGCCACAAGCTGGAGAGACTTGGATTTACCTATTGCTCTGCTCCCTGTACAATCAAGGTAGGATTTGGTGTAATTAGTGACTGTGCTCACCCTGGGAGGAGTTGCAGGCACCTGCTAGGGTCCCAGAGACTCTGGATCACTTTCTCCTCTGAGGTCAGCTTAGGAGTAGAATCATCCAGCTCCCAGTATCTTAGCCCTAGGCACTGCTACTCCATGTGTGTGTGTGTGTGTGTGTGTGTGTGTGTGCATGTGTGAGTGTTGTGTGACTATACTTGTGTGTGCATGTGTGTGTATTATGTGACTGTACTTGTGTGTGTGTGAGTTGTGATTGTACTTTTGTGTGTGTGCAGATGTGAACATGCACATGTGAGAGGTTTGAGGTTGGTGTTTTCCTCAATCACTCTCTGCCTTATTTTTTGAGACAAGGTCTCTCACTGGAGCTCATTGATTAGCTAGACTCATTGGCTAATGAACTTCTGGAATCTGCCTGTCTCTCAATTCCTGGGATCACTGATGAGAGCTGTCATGTCTGGCTTTTACATGGGCTCTGGAGAACTTTTCACAACGTCTCCAGTTGTCCTCTGCTTGAGTCACTGGCCACAACTGTGTCATGGCTCAGATTGGTCACAGAGTTGCTAGGATCAGCTTAAGCCAATTGTGACTTCCCTGGGGATAGGCACACTGGGCATTTAGTGGCAATAAGTGGAGTCTGGGAGAGCAGCAGGGAGCAAGGCAGGAGTTTGAGGAGGAGAGTAGCGGGTGACATTTATGTTTTTTATTCCCCCCCCCCCCCCCAGGGGGAGTGCTGGGAAGGTAGCTCCATGAACCACTTTCTTCACAAGACTGACAACTGGAGTTCAGTCCCCAGAATCCAATTAAAAGCCATAGCAGTAGAGCTGGTGTCTGTAAGTACAGGGCATCTCTGCTTAGGTATGGGAGATAGAGACAGGGGAATTGCTAGAAGCTCATAGTGTATCTAGCCTGGCTTATGCAAAAGTGAACAGTAAGAGGAACCTTGTCATAAGCAAGGTAGAGGGTGAGGACCAACACCCAAGGTTGTCCTCTGATCTCTGCGACATATGTGTTCATGTACGTACCCACAGGCTCTGCAGGGAGGGAGTGGGGAGGGCGAAGGAGACATGCATGGAGTATGGAGGTCAGTATCAAGCTGCTCAGGAGATCCTCACTCTGAAGGCCAGGTAGGATTTCATCTTCTCTGCCAGAACCACTCTCCCCCAGGCATGACATGCTGCAGGAGACCATTGTGGAAGACCTCCCAGTTCATTTTCCCTTCTTAGCAATTTGGCCCCCGGTAGCTATTAAGACTGGGCTGGGTTGTGTTCCAGGGAAGAACATCAAGAAGACCTCTTCAAACCGAACGTGCAGATTCTGCAGTCTGTAGAAAGGCACTTGCACTGAGCAGCCAGTGATGGAGCTGGCAGGTGGGCCCAACCCATTGGTTGTTTTAGTGAGCAAAGTTTATTAGCAACAGTGGGTTATCCGTTGTCCAGGCTACCCTGATTTGCCGGGAAGCTGAGACTTGTATAGATGTATGGTGGTACCTTTGAGGCCTGCATAGTCTTGATTATTTAGAATCTAACCCTTCACAGATAAAAGTGTGTGGATCCCAGGACAGCAGGCCCAGCTTTGGAGAGAGGAAGGGAAGTCACATTCATATAAAGCAGAACCCAAGTTTGGAGGATTCATGCTATAGTGAGGGACAAGGAAGGATAAGGGCAGAGCTTTACCGTGGGACTGTGGGAGAACTGGGTGGGGGTGTCTTGGCTTCCCCTTCAGAGCTAATGTCACTTGCCTCCTGAGCTGGGTTTGGGGATCTTGAAGGCATCCAGAAAATTCTTGCACTTGGATGGGCCCTGCCCCGAAATAGTTCAGTGATGGTGGCCTAGTTGTGGCTGTAGAGATTCCTCAGGTGGGTCCTCATAAAGCTTTCCTGGATCCCTCTTGTTGATGACACTTCAGAAAGGTCTTTCCTTACCTCTTCTCTGCAATAAATTTTCCACTTCCTCCTTTACAGGGAACCCACACACAGTGTGGAGCCTTAGCATCTGCTTAGCCAGACAACTAATTGCGAAGGCAGGGACTAGAACCCACCCACAGTTTTGCCCTAAGCAAGTAACTCTGTCACGGTACTGAGGAAGTGCAGTGAAGGGGTAACTACTCCACAGGCACTCTGTGTGGGGAGATGGCTCAGTCTGCAAAGGGAGAGCTGAGTTTGGATCCCCAGCACCCTAGAAAAGCTGGGCACAGTATTGTGTGTCTGCAACCCCTCCATGCTTGAAGTCGGAGACGAGAAGATCCCAGGAGCTTGCTGGCCAGTCAGTCTAGCTGAGTGGATAGATGGGCTTTCAGTTCTGTGAGAGATCCTGTTTCAGAAACACAAGGTGAAGGATGATGAAGGAAGACAGCCAGTGTTGTCCTCTGTCCTCCACATGTACGTTCACGTTTGTGCGCACATGCGCATATGACCCTGTACACACACACACACACACACACAGAGGGAGAGAGAGGGAGAGAGAAAAAGAGGGAGAGAGAGAGGGGGAAGAGAGAGAGGGAGGGAGAGGGAGAGGGGGAGAGAGAGAGAGAGAGAGAGAGAGAGAGAGAGAGAGAGAGAGAGAG